>OW569364.1:0-505256 GCA_937625935.1 Tetramitus jugosus | reverse complement strand
CCAAACCCAAACCCAAACCCAAACCCAAACCCAAACCCAAACCCAAACCCAAACCCAAACCCAAACCCAAACCCAAACCCAAACCCAAACCCAAACCCAAACCCAAACCCAAACCCAAACCCAAACCCAAACCCAAACCCAAACCCAAACCCAAACCCAAACCCAAACCCAAACCCAAACCCAAACCCAAACCCAAACCCAAACCCAAACCCAAACCCAAACCCAAACCCAAACCCAAACCCAAACCCAAACCCAAACCCAAACCCAAACCCAAACCCAAACCCAAACCCAAACCCAAACCCAAACCCAAACCCAAACCCAAACCCAAACCCAAACCCAAACCCAAACCCAAACCCAAACCCAAACCCAAACCCAAACCCAAACCCAAACCCAAACCCAAACCCAAACCCAAACCCAAACCCAAACCCAAACCCAAACCCAAACCCAAACCCAAACCCAAACCCAAACCCAAACCCAAACCCAAACCCAAACCCAAACCCAAACCCAAACCCAAACCCAAACCCAAACCCAAACCCAAACCCAAACCCAAACCCAAACCCAAACCCAAACCCAAACCCAAACCCAAACCCAAACCCAAACCCAAACCCAAACCCAAACCCAAACCCAAACCCAAACCCAAACCCAAACCCAAACCCAAACCCAAACCCAAACCCAAACCCAAACCCAAACCCAAACCCAAACCCAAACCCAAACCCAAATGAACTTTCTTCCCAAAAATCAAAAATTTCATTCGAATTCAAAACAGAACCGATCTATCATCTAAAATCTGATCAAATAAGATAAATGGAAGTTAAACCACTCGCCCCATTTCTATTTCCATCATTTGACATTCACTCCTCAGCTTTTGTCCAAAACAGAAATCTCCTCATAAAAAGCTCAACATCTGGAAAGCTTAGAGGCAATCAAGTGAGTCATATACACGTTTTACATGTAATCATTTCTATTTCTCTTCAGTAATGACAGGTTGTGTCTGGGTATTCAACTCTGCATCCAAGGAAGTCTGAATAATAGAAATATATTTCTCTCACGAGCCAATCTCACTCCAAAATAGTATTTTCTGCAATATTTCTCAGTCAATTACGTTCATAGGTATGAATTCTTATCAACAAGCAAGATCTACTCTTATTTTATGAAGATTGGGTCTGGACTATTACTCTGCACTCATCTTACGAACTGAGAAGTTTAAATCTCATTCTGCCTGTCAAATATGTCAAAATATTCCCTTCAAGAATGAAATCTCTCGTTCATCATCAATAATTCGGTACAAATTAGTTGATTTCTCCAGTTCAAGAGTGTTTCATATGATTCACAAAATGAAATTCAAAAAATGAGCCTATTCGACCTAAACTATTTCATTCAACAATGAAATATCTCAATTTTATCCGTAATATCTCTAAAACCGGTGATAATCTTCAGGTCAAGAGAATTTTAAGTCAATCAAAAGCCAGAGCACCGAAATGCAACTCAATATGTCAAACAACAACAAAAAAGAACAGAAATAACTGAATTAATGCTTCAAATGAATACTAGAGGTCTAAAATTTCAGTCTAAAATCTGTAAAAACTGTTCTCTTATCATACAGTCCAGTGATAATCTCAAGCTTTTCTGAAAAATCCTTTCATAGAAGTCTGTTGCAGTTTTTATCCTGTTGCAGAGAAAATCTGTTAGTTACAGCAGGGAGCGATCGTCTCTTCGAGATGATAGAGTTTTAATCCTGTTAAATCCTGTTAGAGCTCGTTGAGATGAAGTATTTGTACTGAAAATTCCTTCGGGTTGGGTCTAGACTTATGACATGAACCCCAAACTCAAACTCAAAACTCTCCCATATTTAGACAATCCTCTTCCATAAAAGGCAATATTTTGTCGGTTCAGAAGCGAATATAAAGTCCCAAACCCAAAACCCACCCCCCCAGAAGAAGAACTTTCCCAAGATTTTCAGTCTATAACATTCGTAAAACTGAATTGGCGTTCAACAAAGCTAGTACTCTCGATTTCTGACGGGTTGAGTCTGGCGTTTCAACTATAAACTCGATTCACATTTGAAACTTGACTATTTCACTGTCTTACAGGATTTTAAATCGAAAAGTCTCAATAATAGATAAAACATCTGATCCTACAGTGATTATTTGATAAAAACTCTCGATTTTATCCAGAAAAACACTAAATCAAGTCAGTCAAAATTTCTGAAAAATCAGGTACTCAGAAACTGAGGCAAAAAATAAAGTTGGAAGATAATTATGTTAAAAATGATCAAATACTGTCTCAATACCCTGATTCAAAACAAAGAAATCATGTTTCACTCGTACGTCTTACCCCCAGTATAGAATCAAAGTCATCTAAAATCTGTTGCAGTTTTAACACTGTTGCAGATAAAAATCTGTTAAATACAGCACAGATATATCGGCTCTACGAGCCGATAAAGCTCAAATCGAGTTGAAAACCACGCTAATCTCTTCATCTCATCTATCTGAAGCTCATAGAGCAATAAAAAATCTCAAAAAAAAATTACCATATAAGGAAATCGTTTCCTTAGGTTGGGGAATCCTGGATGTATCCCCAAACCCAAACCCAACCACCCAGTTTCTGTATATACTCCGCTCGATCAACCGTTTGTTTGGAAGGTGTTTGGTGAGCTTCCTGGGTGTTCCAAAGGAGAGAGGAGGCTTGGTTTGACAGTTTGGCTTGAAATCGGTAAAAAATCGGGCATGGATTTCCCTTTCTTTTGGACCGATTGTTCTCATTTTTTGTTGCAGCTTTTTTTTGTTGCTTTGTGCTTTTTCCCAGTCTTCCCGCCTTGATAGAGGACGCTCTGACTGCATTCTTGGGAAACTGACCACGCCAATGAGTTGCCCGTGGTCAGTTCTAGGTGGAGATTGGGTTCCTTTTCTTTCCAATCGCTTCCTTGACAATGTCAATTTTGGTGTGTGTACCTCGGTCGGTGTGGATCTGACCCTTGCACCCCTTTTTCATTATTTTGAGGAAATAGGTTCCTTTGACAGTGTATGACATGTACATGGTGTTGGTTTTTCTCTAATTCGTTTTTTCTTTTGTCTGTCGACTACTTGCTGTTCAGATCGACACGTTTGAGTCAAGAGTTCTCTCAATATGGCTTGGATTCGAATAATTAACGTGCCATTAGATTCAGAGTATGTAAAAGCACCTATAATATCAGTATTTTGCATGAATGGATTCTTCCTTTTGGTCAGTTTTTTCGTAGTTTTTGCAATACTCCGGTCGTGAATACAACCTACAAAGGAGGCATTATGTGAGTTCAATTTGCATAATTAGATACTACTTGACAAATAGAGTCTATTACAAGGTTGGTTAACGTTTGATTATGTTTCAGTAGTTGGATGCTAGCCCATTTTGTGTTTTTTTCACCTCCGAGACTTAATAATTCTTTCAATAAACAGACATTTCCAATTTTATTTTAAGTTCTGTTTATTTCATACGTAGTGGCACCTTCACCTACAAAACTATCATTAATGCATCTGAATTAAGTTTCCTTGGTCGTTGGCCAGCAGCTAGCAGCAACTTTTTGTAACCGAAGTAAAAAAAAAGGTTTTTTTCGGCCGGGATTTTGTGTCCCAGTGGATTTTTTCAGGGGGATTTTGCCGCGCTCGTTGTAAGCGCAGCTCCTTTGCAAAATCCCCCTGAAAAAATGATGTTGGACCTTCATTGAAATTGGCATCAATGGCCACCATGGTTTTTGATTGGAACCAAAGGCGAATACAAAAAATTGATTAGGTTTGTAAAATTGTATTCCGATTGTTCTGCCGACAAATAAAATGGAGAAGTTGATTTTTTCGAGGGCATAACTAGGCTTAGGAAGTATTTTCAAGAAGAGGGGAATGGAAGACAAAAAACAATGACTTTTTTGATCTCATTCACAACAAAAAACTCCTCTATGTGATTGAGAACAATGCTAATCCGCTCAGTGGGCTCTGAGGTTTTGATGATGGCTCACTGGCGCCGCCGGAAAGTTGGAATTGGATCGAATGTTCAATTAAGACTTTATTTCTTTGCAACCTTGTGTGGTTTTGGATTGTCTATCTCGCTGCCAGTTCTCTTGTTGGTTTGCACCACCAACTCATGCACGATCTTGCAGAGATGTGTTGGGACACCAGTCTCTGCCAACAAGGTGAGATTGATGTGCTTCTCAATATGAGAGCTGGAGTAGGTACTTGCAACCCAGAATGGGAAGGCCTTGAGATCCTCCAACTTCTCAATGGCAAGAGGTGCTGCCAAGATGGATGCCATTTGAGAAACTGTCACCTTGTTGTTGTAGGCTTGTGTGAGCTTGAGGAGTAGTTCACCCACACGAACGTCCTTTAGGAAGCCTTTCACCTCAGTGCCTTGAGGTTCTCTTCCTTTCACCAGTTGGAAGAGATCCTTGCCTTCCTTTGCCACCTCCTTTCTTCTCATTGCATACCTCATATAGGTGAAGGATGAGATATGCATTCGGAGGGTTTCGAACTCCTGATCGGACATTCGAACCAGGTCTCCGATCTCTGTCACCTCCTCAACCACAAGCATCTCAGTAGCACTCTGGAGAGTGAGAGCCTTTGCCAACCAATCTAGCCTCTCTCTGGTCTTTGGCTTGAGTTCGCTGACACCAAGAAGTCTGTACTTCTTTTGCCATTCTTGAGCCTCAGAAGTCTTGGTTTGGAGTTGTTCCTTCAACTTTGTAACTTGATCTTCTAGTTCCTTGATTCTAGTTTCCTGATTGAACATGATGGCTTTGGCTTCCAACATCTGACGATTCAGGGTTGAATTGGAGGCAGAGGATGACCCCAAAGTTTGGGAGGACTCTTGAGATTGAGCCAGAGTAATTCTTGACATAGAGAGGTTTGTGGTGGTTTTTTGTTCCTCAAACAGTACAACAACAAAATGACAGTCAACCAATTGAGGGATTCGAACCCATCTAAAAAAAGTTGATCAAACGGGAAACAAAAATAAACGGATTTACCCGCTTGAGGATTCGAACCCATCACGATCGGTTGGGTGGAGCTTTTAAGCTCCACCAGAAAAAAACGTCACGGGAGAGATTGCGGTGGAGCTTAAAAGCTCCACCAGAAAAAAGGTACCCACCAGAAAATAGGTGGAGCTTTTAAGCTCCACCAGAAAAAACCTCCCATGCTCCTGGATTATTTTGAGCACAAGTTTTAAATACAACTTGATCAAGGGATCGAACCGGAACGCCTATAAAAGCAAAACACCAACCGACAAACCCTCAAAGAAACCAAATAACAACTCCCACTATTCATCGTATGTTGCACTTCATGTATTGTCTCTCAATGTATCCTGGCTAATACCTCCATTCAAGATGTTAGATAATAATCAACAATCATTCAAAGCCTATGCTGTTCAACAACTTCAAAAATTGAAAGATCTTCCAGATCATTTTGATTTTGAAGAGACCGAAGAAGCTTTTGACTTAAGTCAAGAGTTTCAGAGGTCTGAGTTTCAGTCTGAGTTTCAAAGACTTCTTACTGACGAGGATTTGAATTTTGTCAATGTTTCGCAGAACTCCGTCAGAAGAGTATCCCGCTTGGTCTTTACACCAATCCGTAGCATGGTAAATGATAGAGAACAAGAAGATTTGTTAGCTGATGTTCCGTTTCCGGACATTGAGGAGGCAACTAATTTGGCGCAAGCATCATTCTCAGTTGAAGTAGCAAAGGATCAAGCCTCGTATGCAAAGAACAGTGTCAAGTTGTTTCAATATGCTGAGAGGCTCTATTTCACTTTCCTTTCAACCATGAGTGAAAGGTTTGATGATTTCGAATCCATCCAGCCTTATCCTTACCCCCTTCAGAAGTTGACCTTTCTGATGTTCCTGTACTGGTGTAAAGTAACCAAGGAGTATTCATTTACTACCATATCCAGTACACTCTGTTATGGACTGTTGAGTTATCTCCATATCACAAAGAAGAGTCCAGACTTCAGAAAAAATCAACGAGAAGACATTCAAGCAATGCTCAGGTCTATTTTGAGAAAGTTTGGTCATAATACTTTCAAAGTAGAGCCGCTGTTGAATCCTGATTGGATCAAGTTACGAAACAAGTGCAACTTGCTCACTGAAGAAGGATCCAGACTTAATGCATTGTTGGCTGTTTCAAGAGCGAGAGGTTTGAGGGGAGCATCGCTTCATGCTATGAAACTCAGACATTTATCTTGGCATAAAACCTTTGTAAATGACAGGGTTTGCATTACTCTCACTATGAAAGTCATCAAAGAAAAGAGACTGGTGGATCAATTCTGGGATCAATGCTTGCCTGGATTTCTTAATTTAAAGAAATGTCCCAATGTTGCTCTTCTGATTTATCTTGCTGATTGTAGAGGGGTGTTTCAAGCTGGTTCCGCTGCTCAATGTATTATTTCAGGAAACTTTGCACTCAAACGAGACATGGGTGAGAGACCGGTATTTTGCATGATTGGTCAAGAATTCGATCCCATGGATAACAAAGCAATGAGCAATGCAATGAAGAATCATTCCAGGGAAGTGTTGGACAAGACTATCTCCACTAGATCTTGCAGAAGTGGTCTAGTAGTTAGCACCTTGTTAATTGATACAATCAGAAATAATGGAATGCACGACGAACGAACCCTTCAAACTCTGATCAGATTTGTAGGTTGGAAAAGTATTGAATACTTGAAGCCATACGATCGATGGGTAACCAATCACTTTACTGCTATTAATCACTTTCAAGAAGGAGAAGAAGGTGGATATGCAATGGCTGTTGTGGTTTCTTTGGCTACTGACAAGGGCTACTTATGTGGCGATGAACTCTCTGAAGTGTCTGTTGCGAATGTACATACAACGGATATTCAAGAGATGAATCGCTTGATTAAGACAGAACTTAAATCTAAGAAATGGTTTCCTCTGGTCAGAAGACTCAGTCCTCCAAAGCAAATGAAACAACATATCAGGTTATCAAATCAACCATTAGACAAATCAATGACCAAGGAAGTTCAAGATCTCTCATTAGGGGTTGCTTCGAAGAATACTGGTAATGCTTTCTCAAAAGTATGGACAAAGATGATAAGAGACAATCGATTCCGAGTTGAAGCTAAGTTTAAAGAAGACCCTCAGTATCAGGATTTGGTCACTCAAAGGCAAGGTGAGAAGAACAGCAAGCTGAAACAGACTCTTTATGAGAGAATCAGAAATATAGAGGAAGGGTATTCTGCCACTCACTTAGTTGAGAGATACTACGAGGAAAATATGAAAACATTATTGTCACTCCCAAAGTCTGAAAAAGAAAAGAACAAGGTTGCTTGTGACACAACTAATCTATCCTACGGCAACTTTAGACTAATGTGTAACAACCTGAAGAGAAAACGGGAAGTCCAAATTCAGAGAGCAGAAGAAAAATACAGCAAGGAAAAGGAAAGGCTCAAGGTAAAGTTCGCTCATCTACAATATGAATCAGACAGTGATGGATATATTTGATACTAATAAACAATGAAAATATTTCAATCAAGCCAAAAGTTACGATTTTTTATATCGGTTCAGCACTGTCAGCTGCGCTGCCAGTGCAATGATCACAAAATCAAAATTTTCATTTTTTTTTCAGCGCTGGCAGCTAACGCTGCCAGCGCAATGATAGCTAAGCCTCGGTTCAGACTGGCATAACATGTCCCAAACCCAAACCCTACCGTTAAGTCTGTCGATATTAGCTAATGCGGGGCAGAGGTTGGTAATCCAATTTGCATATCAGAACCAGATATGTTGGGCTTTGATAAAACTGTATCCTCAATCACTGTAATTGCTGAATTCCACACCTTATGATGTGGAGGATTACGATGATTGTGGACCCCGGTACAAAAGAGATACTGAGTACTGGATCCATTGAACAACCTTGACACTCACGACAACCATTGCATCCAGCACTTCGTTTAACCCATGATTCTCCCATGAATTTAAACTTAGTATCCTCTGAATAGCTCTTTGTGCAGTACTGAATGACATCCCATATCTCTCTTCTTTTCTTCAGTACAATTAATCTGATATAGCTTAACATAGGAACCTCTCTTTGGTCTGGTTCCTTTGTTGTTGAGGTATGAGAGTGAGCAACCAAAAGACGTAACGGTTTTACGTGCGCATAAAATTTTTACGCTCACATAAAATTCCGAATATTTACGTTAACGTAAAATTTTACGTGAATAGCTGCTACCTCAACGGAGAACGTATAAAAGAGTAAGAGGGAAATCTTTTACAGCTTTTAGATCTGAAATATCATTTAAAATAACTGGATTGTTAACTCGTAGCTTGAAACCGCCTGGGAGCCTCAAACGGTAAGTCGCATAAACCCAAATGTTGAGTATGTGATGGGTTATGGTGATCCAGAATCGTGAGAACAGGAATAAGGACAAAAGTGGGCAGTATTTTACAATGAATTGTAATTTCATTTGACGTCTGTACCAGAAATGCCTCAACAGTCACGTGCCTACATCATTAAGGAGACGAGAGTTGTGAATACCAGTGCCACAACCATAAGAATTCTCATTGGTTTCAACGAATCATGTGCTAATGATGCATCGCCTTTGGAGTTTCCAGCAGCGATCTTGAGGAAAGAAAAACTGTGAGATTGCTCGTTGTTGTTCACCTTATTCTCTTGTTGCAAGTATCTAGCAGCGTTATTGAGTTGAAATCTTGGATTCACGATGGTGTTCACATGAAGATAACAAGTTCTGCTTTCTACATCAACCAACGCATTCACATCAAATGAGAAGATGGAACTCTTTTGTCCTGCCGAAATGATAGTAGTGGAAGTAATCGAATTGGGTACTCCCTTGTTCACCAGTTGGAACCACCTGGACATTGATTGTGAATCATACACAGTGCATCCTGGTCTATTCTGAGAAGGATTGAACTCTGGCATTCCTCTCGTGTATCCACTCTTCATACAACACACAAATGCATTGTGAACTTGAAGGAGTTGGTCATTGGACAGAACAGGGCCTGATTGAGATGTGAGGGATGTGGAGACAAACACTTGATCACCAGATGAAAATTCTCTCTTCTCAATGCCATTGAATCTATGGGACAAAACAATATCCGTTGCATAGACTAGATTCAATGGGGGATTGGGCAGAATGATATCATAAGACACTTCGAATGGAATGGAATAATTAGAGGTTGCAGTATGGTTGGTAAGAGAGGCTAGCAGAACAAAGGAACCTGAGAATGAACTCAAATTTTCTCTCGAAATGAGCTTCACATTGTAAATCATGGCTGATGGCGAGGAGAATGGTGATAGAGTGAAGCTCACATCGAACTTGTCTGCTCCCAATGAGGAATATTTCAAATAAATACTGGATAGAGTATATCCACTCATCAAGATACTCAACTCAGAGCCAATAACAATAACTTGATCACCTTCTCTTGGATACACAGATTGGACAGACAACTTGAGCAATTCTTGGGCCTGATTACTAGTAGTGTTGAACACTGTGAATGTATGACTGTTCAACTGTGCATAGATAGCTTGCGAGGCATGGAAGGAAACAACAGTTCTCTTCTCATCATTCACGTAATGCATATACAATGTCGCCCAGATTTTGAGGATTTGATCTCCACTGGAATCAGACAGAGTGAGATATTCTCTCTTGAGTTGAGACGAAGTCCATGGAATCACAACTCTGTAGCCGTTGGTGCAGTTATTTGTTGCAATTAGCTCTCCAATAGAGACAGTGGAGTTTTGGAACAAATTCTCACCATTAAATGCTTCATAAGCGATCAAGTGCCTCATCGAAGGTGGCAATCTCTTGTTGGTCATTGAAATGAAAAACTGAAGAGACTTAGAGTTCCATTGTGCCGACACAGAGGGTCGTGGTGCTCCCAAAATTTCACTACTCATCCATCCTTCGCACTCATCGACAGGAAGTTTCTTGCAGTCAAAAGTTGTAATATCTGAACAATTGCATTGACAAGTATCAGGAGCAATACATTGACCATTTCCTGAGCACACAAGAGAATCAATAGCTAATTTCCCAAAGCAAATTGGTACAGAACAATCCTTTCCAGAATATGACGACGGACACTGACAGGTATCAGGTTGTAGACACGAACCATGAGAGGAGCACACACGTGGATCTGATGCATTGGATCCGAAGCATATGGCCATTTCACAGTTCCATCCTGTATATCCACTCGTGCATTGACACTTATCTGGCGAGACACATTCCCCATTGCCGGAACATATCTGAGATGAATTGGATAGTAGTCCATAGCAGTTGAATAATTGGCATTCGGGACCGCCATATCCTTGTTGACATGAGCATACTCCTTGCACATAATCGCAAGAACCACCTAAACAGGCGTTGGGACAAGCTCTCTTGCCAACTAGGATGAGAGAGTGATCAAAACCAGCAGCCACATCCAAACCAAGATGATCATCAGGGATTGCGAGTTCCACAAAACTGTATCGAGTAGTAGTGTCACCGAGACCCAACTGACCCTTATCGTTTCTTCCACTGACATATACTCTTCCGTCAGTATTCAAAATTAAGGTATGAGCACCACCTCCGGTTGCAGTAGACACGTAGAGCACTGATCCAGTGAGACCAGTCACTTGAGTTGGAGTCTTGACAGTTGTAGTTGTGTTACCAAGTCCAAGTTGACCATCAACATTGCTCCCAGAAGCCCACAGAGTACCGTCTTGCAACAGAAAGAATGAGCACTTGGTTCCCGCGAACACCTTGGAAACAGTACCAAGAGAAATTGGCATCCACTGTGAACTGTAAAGTGCAACAACGAATCCAGCTCTGCCATCTGTGTTGTCACCAGCACCCCATGCAGCGTTATTCTTGTCAACGTAGAGACTGTGCCAATCTCCGACGGCAATCTTCGTTGCCGATTGTGTTTGGAGCAGGGAACGACGTTCAATGAAACTTGGACCAGCACCCAATTGACCCACACGTCCATCGCCACACACATACATCTCATACACATTGGTGTCGGTTGTTTCCTGACCGAGTGCAAACGTATGACGTCCACTGACTGCATACTCACGAATCTTTGTGGTCAAGATACTACCGATATCGTACACTGGAGCATATGTTCCGTTCGAGTACTGATATCCCAACTGATGCTGTTGATTGCTACCCCATGAACCAGCTTGAGAGCTATCATTGTACAACACAAAGAACGTAGTAGGAGTAAACGGATAGGAGACAGCAGCAGAGTGTGAAGTAGCAGTACCATCAGTGGTACCAAATGCAATACTAGTGACGTTGACTCCCTTCAATCCATTGAACTCCTTTGGTGCAAAGACGTGTAGCTTTGACTCTCCCTTGGTCAAGAAGGCGTTTGGGTATCTCTGAGCGCCCCACAAGAACAATTTTCCACTGACTCTAGCAATGGCTCCAGAGACAGAGAAACCAGCAGCAATCTTCTCAATCATCATCTCTTCGCTTTCATCAGAGTGTACATTGATGACAGTAGGGGAGAGAACGTTGGTTTGAGGACCAGGTAATCTTGAGACATCTCCTTGAACATGAAGCTTTTGGTCACTTGTGAGAACAAAGAGATTACTGTCGAGGGATTGAATGGTGGTGCCGTTGGGAAACGTTTGACCAGAGAGCTTTGTCCAGGAGGAGAGAAAAGCTGGTGGTAGGCTGTCATGACTATTCAACACTCCCAAGCTACCAAAAGTGTTGTTACCAACGACCCAAATCTCATTTAAGTAATCAGCTGAATCCACGGTGACCACGCTCAAAGAAAATCTACCTAGACTGAGTTGTGTAATATGTTGACTAGCACTCAAAGTGACACCCATAAAGGTGGTGGGTGTGCGCACAGAAGAAGCATTTCCAATTTGGTTGTTCAAGTTTTGACCCCAGAAATAGAATTGACCACTACTGGAAACTGCCACAGTAGTACTGCCCATAGAAGACACGTGCTTAATAGTTTCTCCTGTCAATAGCTCTTGAGGTAAGTAGTATTGGTAGGTGGAGACTTGATTCAGTCCTAAGGTTAGACCGTTTGTATCAGAACCACAACCATACAACTTTCCAGTCGTTGTTAAAATAATAGTGTATCGATTACCACCCGTTACCTTTTGAATAGTCTTATCTGCACCAAGTGTGCTCAACACATCAACCGGGGTAGTGTATCTGTTGGCTGTAGTATTGTCACTACACAACTGACCCAATGAATTATCACCAAATGCATAGCTATCACCTTGATCATCGACAACAAATGTACGATTGCCCACTGCCCACGCATTCACAAAATTATAGCTCTCCAAGTCAACTGCTCTCTGTGGTTGAACCACATGGTTGGAATAAACATAGGTTGCATTGTCACCGATACCAAGCTGACCATTCTGTTGAGAACCAAAGACAATGACTCTGTTGAGACCAGTGATAATCAGTGTATGGGCTCTACCGCAGGCCAATGATAACACTGAGGTATCATTCAACAACTCACCAGCCAATTTCAAACTGTTGATATTGACCAGGTATTGGAATGGATAGTTTGTGTGGCTCATCAATCGATCACCAGTACCATGAGCATGAGAACCGTGGCCCCAAGTGTACACGTTCAACATGGTATCAATGAGAATACCATGGAATGGAAAGGGGTCAAAATTGACTGGATGTGTATCTGTGCTGCCAATATACGACTCGTTATCATTGGTAAAATCATGATTGACGACACAGCTCCTCAAGACCTTGGCTGATCTGTCCTTGAGGTACTTGGTTGCATCGAATGACCACAGTGTAGTTGGATCTTCCAATCCCAATTGACCGTACTTGTTGCTGCCAAAGCCCATGAGAATACGTGTGTTGTTCACAGTTGCAGCATGGACATTGATGATACTGCCGTAAGCAGAAAGCGAGAGAATGAACGCTGTCGTATACAACAGTGTTATACTGAGTGCATACGGTAAGAATGATAATTTTCTTCTAGGTGTCATCACGTTTTTGTACTGTCACAAACTTCAAAAACTAGTGGTGGGATGTGTTTTGTCACAACATTAATGGTATTGAGGCGAATGTGATGCAATTTCCATTTCTAGTTTTTTCATCCCGACGAAAATACTCCTTTCGGGTTTCAAGGTCAAGCGTGAACTCTCAAAATTTTAGTGAGCCTGTACTTCACGCAACAATGCATTTGTCTCACTCTCGTTATGGTCACTCAAGCAGTGTCGTTGGTCACAGTGTTTACATTTTTGGTGGTCTTCTGTTGGATGACAACAGTAAACAATTGACAACTTCCAATGATTTGCCAAATACGATGACAACTGCCATTCCTCACAGCAGGCCTGACAAAGATTGAACCAAGTACTGGAGTGGCTCCCATGTGTAACTTTTGCTCCTCTGTTGTTTACAATGATTGCCTCTATGTATTCGGTGGAAAGAGAGCAATGGCTACTTTTCTGATGTGCACATGTATGACCCCGTAGCCAATTCATGGACAAGATTGAGTACTACCTGTCAGTCAAGAGAAAAAGAAGGCACTCATCGATCAGAATGTCATTGATCTCATTCACCAACTGCCAAGCGATGCACCACTTGTTATTCTATCCTTTTTGAGAATGCGTGACTGGATGAATATTCGACTCGTTTCCAAAACATGGAAGTTTTTCGAACTGACTGAACACAACCTGCTCTGGACATCTGTGTCCCACTCTGTGATCAATCATCCAAAGTATGAACCAGTTTTGAACGATGCCTCAGGACGAATCACTGATGCGGCCAACTATAGAAACAAGTTATTGATTCTGAGAAAGGCTCATATTCAGTACATGGCCAAACTGGTTTCGAAACTTCTATCCAGTCAAGATCACCTGTTTTGAGCTACTGTACCCACAAGAACTACGGTATGGGTGGCCTGAACGCTTTCTACCGCAAGTTCAAATCGCAGAAGTCTCATGAACAATTTTTTGGAACCTATGATCCCAACGATGCTGGAACATGGTAATATCAAAGTTGTGGTTGTTGGAGATGGAGCCACGGGAAAAACTTCTTTGTTGATTCGAGCAGTCACAGGCACCTTTCCATACGAATACGTTCCCACAGTGTTCGATAACTATACTTCGACCGTTGGTTGGTACGGTACAAGAAATGTTGCCTTTTGGGACACGGCAGGACCTGAGGACTATGATAGACTCAGATCACTCAGCTATCCATGCACAAATGTTTTCCTATTGTGTTTCTCTGTGGTCAACATATGCAGTGCAGGAAAATGTAGCAACCAAGTGGTTGCCTGAATTGATGCATCATTGTCCTCAAGCAGTCGTCGTGCTCATGGGCACCAAAGTTGATCTAAGAGATTCTTCAGAAATGCTAGCAAATCTCAGAGCAAAGAGCTTGGAGCCCATAACCGTAGAGGAAGGCGACGCAATGGCCAAACATCACAACTGTCTCATGTACACTGAAACGAGTGCACTCAACGGTCTCAACTGTGGAACAGAATGAAATTCTTGCCAAGAGTTCTCTAATGGGTCTTCATTTGAGCAACTCTCCTCCGGTAGAAAAGAAAGGAAGTGTGTCGTGTGTTAACACAAAATGTCTGCAAGAGACTCTCGGATGTGGCCTTGCAGAAGCTGACTATGGTCTGATTGCAGCACCAGGAGCACTCTAAAATCTTGACAACTCAGTTGTTGTTCTTTGAGCTGGAAGTTGCCTGTTGGTTCATTGATCACCAATCATCTTCATCTCGCAAACCATGTTGTTGCTGTGACAGCAAACACCACTTCCCCTTTCTGAATAACCGGAGTTTGGAAGCTCATGCTAAAGGGTATGGGACCTATTGCTTGTGGAGTTGATGTTGAGCTGGATTGATGTGTTTCGTTTGTCTGACACACTTCTTGACCCTCTTTGATCCATCGACATCTGTATTGGCTGTCCTGTACGAAGACACAAAACGATGTAGATAGAGATACTCATCAACTACATGCTTGTAAAACAGAGCAGCTCACTGATGATGAAATAGATGGTCGAAGCACTTTTTCAAGTCGAGAAGCTTGGCTTGTGGTAAGTCTTGGTTCTATTTGTTTTTCTGTTATCCCTTATTTATTTGAGTATCTGATTTGATAAGTTCGCACAACATTCAACTAATTGTGAGTTCGATCTTGTTACAAATGAATGATAATTAGTCATATTTGGGATGATTTTGCATTTTTGCCTCAAGTCATTCCATGTCATCAACTATTGACATAGAGATTTCGCATAGGTCACACATACCACAAGATGGAACAGTACAAAAAAGTAATCTTTGTCTTCAGCAAAGCCATAGAGATCAATCCTGCTCATGCTAGTGCCTACTGACACCCCCAAGCCCAAGTTGTACATTCTTTGATTTGGAAGACTTCAAGAAAGCGATAGCGGATTTCACAAAAGAACTAGAAATCAGTCCTGCTGATGAATATGCCTACTACAATAGAGGTCGCGCATACCATGATCTGAAAGAATATGAGAAAGCAAAAACAGATTTCACAAAAGCAATTGAAATCGATCCTTCTTTTGAAGATGGCTACTTTGACAGAGGATGCGCATACTTTGAGCTGAAAGAGTTCAAGAACTTGAACACAGCAACAGAGATCAATCCTTCCTTTGAAAAGATGTGTCTGAAGCTGTTTGTAGAAGACTTAGGTCCGACTGATCAAATTCCAGTAGTAGTATCATGAACATGTTGTTAAGAACACGGATAAGATTTGGTATGATGTGAAAGAACAAAAACCATCGCTTGATGGTGAGAGAATATTGCAACAGATATCCCTGTTAATACCTTTGCTGGTTATTTGTGATTCATGATGGCAGATCTGTAAATTGTTTCTCTTGATACCAAGGTATCCTTGATAACTTGAGCTCAAGCATAGGATTCAGTCCAATTTTGAAGATTTTGAAGTTGATGCCTCAACCAATACCTAAACGAGTTAAAAACTCGACCCCAAGTCGCTCGAGAAGATCTACTTTTTGATGTCTCGAGAGATTTAAAAGCTGATCAGATACAATCAATAATACAACAAGAAAGTAACATACAACAAATCAATAAGATGAAATCAATCCTCGTACTAGTTCTCATTCTAGTTTTCTATGTGTTTTCATGCACATGTGTGGGTCCTTGCACAAACTGTGGGCCTAATGACGGCTGCTGCAATGACTTGAACAACAATGGAGGTCGTCCTACTTGTTTCAACAAGGCCACCCATCAATGTAACAATGGAACCAGACTCTGTCCTTTGGGTCTCCTCTCCTGTGGACAAGCATGTTATTCACCAGCAATATATCAATGTCTCAGCGGAGATACACTGGTTCTGCTTGCTGAAGAAAGTGTTGTTACTGGACCAGGAGAAAATCAAAACTGTGCATTGAGAGGGGAGGCTTTTGTGAAGTATAGGGAGAATGGAGCGATTCAAGAAGCAACAATTTCATGTCCAAAACAGTTGTGTCCACGAGGAAATGCACTGGCAGACTGTGTTGTCCAGGAACAAACCATAAGACAAATTACGCGTCAATGGTGCACATGTGATAAGACTGATCCTGAACCAACCAATTGCCACTTAGTAATCACCAAATCTACTACTGGTGCTATATCTGTTAATTGTGAGAAGAATTGTCCAGATGATACCAAGTTGTGTGTAGGTCAACTGATCAAGACAGAGGTTGTACAAAAGGGAAATAACATCTTGACCAAAAAAGCGGTTCTCAGTTGCCAATGTGTGACGAAAGCTTCAGCATTTGACAGATAATCTCCTCCCTTTGATCTTTGTAAATATTGTAAATAAGGTTCTTCAGGACCACAGAATCGGAACCTCGAAACAGGAGGTTCTCCATCCATCAGCGGAAACCTCAATCCTGCGGAAGAGATACACTCGATATTTTTATGGAAATCAACGTTCCTGCCAACTTACCACTAGTTTAAATTCTATAAAATGATGTGCTTTATGAGACAAAAAGATTGATTGTTCACTCAAAAAGGGTTCTGGTATCCTTACTGTCATTTCTTGTCTCTTGCTTTCGAGCCTACTGCCTGTGTACAGTAACCTGAAGATGCCAGCAACAACGGAACAAACTCTTTCTTTTCAAATGAGGACCAGTTGCACGGATTTCCTTTGAAGAGAAACCGTGGTACCACGCAATAGAAGGAGGGAGTGAGTGAATGTGACTACACCGAAAACACAAGCCGGTTGTTTGGTAATTTTCTACCGGGTAGTAGAAACTATTCCTTCGACAACTACATGTCCATGGGATAATCGCTTGTGAAGTATCGCGTGCAATTGCGGGCTTGGACCTCGATACTGATGTTGACGCGGTCATCTTTTGTAAGGTTACGAGCAATAACTCCGCCGCATGTTTTGTTTCTGCGGTTCTAGCGAGCTGTCAGTTGGAGAACATCTGAAATAAAAATAAAGTATGAATCTCAGCCAAGTCATATTGTGTGTGACATTGTTCACTGTAACATTATCACAACTTATTGCAACAACAGTTGCAGACCAGTACTGTGTCGCAGCAGGAATCAACGCAAGAGTATGTACGCCACCCACCATCTTTTTTTTTAGAAGGAAACTTTTTGTACCCTCTCAGAGATTTGAAAGGTGGTCTGACACCAGCATATTTATTCATGGTCATCTCTCTCACTACCACTAGTGGTCTCCATGTGGTGAAATTGCATTCCTGTCTTCCGGTTTTCAAGGTGAATTGTTGCAACGTACGACACAGAGTTGTCTCGGTGGTACCTACGAATGGTTTTACTTGAAGAGAGAAGGTGGTGGTCAAGTTTGGGTTGCCAACGTGAACGGAAATAGTGTTTGGGCCTGTGGTGGTGGAGCCAGTGACAATCAAATTTTGCAAGGATCTCTCCAAGACACGATTACTCGTATTGGTCAAGCTGTTGCCAGTCGATCCCCTCGTACCGATGTTTCCATCACTGTCAAGGTGTTGAACAATGGACAGTTTAGTGGAAATTTGGCATCATATAGAGGAGATGAGACACACGTTTCTGCTTCTTCTGCAAAGGCCATGTGGGTCGGTGCTGCATTGAAGGGCAGAGGCGTCGCTCCAGTCCAACCTTTTGCTGGTCCTGTTTTCAAGAACTCTGACAATGATGCCACTGGATCAGTCATTGACCTGATTAATCCAAACGCTGTCAATGATTACTATCAATCAGTCGGAATGGGTTCATCTGGTTTCTGCCGATGGGGAGCCAATAGAATTGCTACCAACTGCCCTCGTGCCATGGGATCCGACAACTATTTCACTGCCAATGATTGTGTTAGTTTCTTGGAAAAGTTGGCCTTGGATCAGATTCCATATTCTGCACAACTGAAGCAATGGATGACATGGGCTCCAAGAAGCGGTGTTGGTGGATGGCTAGCAGCTAAACTTCCTGCTGCAGCTGGAGTGAGTCACAAGGCTGGTTGGTTGCCACCAGGTTCCACCTCCTCTGACAGTTATTACAATACTCTGAACGATATTGGTATTGTTACTTCTGCCAAGGGTGTGAGCTATGCTGTTTCTATTCTTGCAAGAAGAGGATCAGATTACTGGGGTGCTCAAGTTCGCTATGCTGAATGGGCTTCCTGTATGATCTATCGCAAGGTCACTGGTGAGGCATTGAGCTGTTCATAACACATACATAAAGCGTCAATCAAGCATTCTGCAAAAGGTTTTTGGCCGTCGGAATTTTTCTCAAAACCAACAAGTCAAAAACGAATGCAAAAATGCTCTTTACCAATACATTTGAAGTTTCTGATCACCATCGGTCGTTTTCCTACTACACAATAACGTCACGATCAATCAATGATGACAACACATCAACACCAGCATCTTCATCATCAGCCAATATGCACTATGTGAAGCTTTTGCATCAAATTTCACAACTATGCTACTCACAATCCGTTCCATGTACTCTATCACTACCTGACCAGAAATTACACCTGTTTTTCATGTTTCAACGATCACCATCACCATCGTTGCTCATGGATCAGATCAATCAACTCATCAAATCTCAACAACAACAACAAGAAAATCAGAATGAAAAATGTATGTGCCTCTATTAGCTAATATCTTAAGATTCTTCATGATGATGCTGAGATTTCATGTACTAAGTCAATATTCTCTCCTACAAATTTGCTGTTATCATTCATCATCATCTATTCTCTCATCTCATGAAATGATCATGTATATGTGCGACCATCATCTCATCATCTCATCATCATCACTCACCATTCAGCATTCATCAACAATATCGAGACAGTGGAACAAAAGAGCATAGATCTCTCATCAGACTTATCACCCACTGTTCACACCACTCTCATGGCCTCTCTCAAAAATTATTTCCACTATTTATTATTGCAACAAGAACAAAAATGGGAGAATGGCAGAGGGAATGAGGACAGTAGTGCCGGTGTTTCCAATTATCCATACTCGTTGCGGAGTCATCCTCAGTTTTGCAACATTGGAGACTTTATTTTCAATCGGCAACAACTACACGAAAACAATAACCACAATCATAATAATAATAACAATAACGAAAATAGTAATCATGTGATGATGAATGGTCATAGTTACTCTACTGATGACAATAGTGATGATAGTGAAGCAATGAGTAGTAGGAATCAGTTTCTGAGTGTGACCGGTTTTCGTCTTACGTTCTTTGTGCATAATGAATCCAGTATTCGCTTCCATGTTTTTGTAGAGAAGAGAAAATTGAAGCCATTACGCGAAAAATGGTCGAGCATGGATCAACAATCAAAGCGCAATTTATTAGTGTATACACCGCTTAGTGGGCTACCAGGCAGGATTAGCTGGAATGATGCAAATAGCGATGACTCAATAAGCAATCATGCTGCATCTGTTGTGGTTGGTGCATATTCTGATGCGTTTTTAGTGCCTGTGGAGCATTTGTTCGAGGTAAGATTTATGTTTTATGGTTGTTCGTTTTATTTGATAGGCCTATTTGCTCTTTCTTCAACGATCATATGTACTTATATTCCTCTCTGTAGATTCCATCAATGGAAACTGTCAACGATTCATTGGATCGATTGATACGTGAAACACGTGACCAACTCCCTCAACCATACCATGATGATATCTCAAAACCTGGGTCTGTATTGGGCTATGATGAACTCACAGCAGATCAGAGCTTTGCTGAACTAATGTCACCTCCTCCTATGACTCCCTTCCCTATTACTCCTGCATTGAATGGTACTCCTTCCAACTTGGAACTTCATCCACTTCCACCACAACAAACTCCTATTTTATACTCCAATCCAACAGACACTTTAATCACTTATGAACCTGAGCACGAACAACTTGATGTTGATAACTATTCTGAAGTGTCATATGTCCCTCACAGTACAGTCATGCTGAACGATGAAGAATATGTTCAACCAATAGAATCCATACTGAAAGGGAAAACTGTAGAAATGATGTACCATATTCCTGCGCGTTTCCTACAGGATTATCCAACAGTTGTTAACAATGATGCAAATACTGTGTCTGAAGAGAGTACCTCTAGTGAATTAAAAAAGGAAGTCATCCTTCCTAGTCAAGACACCCAATCGACAGATAATGAACCACATGTACAAAAATCAGATGCAGGAGTGAATAATAAGAAGTTTGAGTCAGAAGCAGAGGACGAGCTGAGTGATTCGGGAATGGAGACATTAACAATGGGTGACATGGAGTTAGAGAACCTGCTCCATGAATTTGATGCAGACAGCGATCAAGAACTAGACCTTCGAGATATTCCACAGACTTCAGTGGAACAAAACGTAGCAAAAGCCCAATCTCCTGAACAGCAGATATCAAAGACAGAAGAAACAAAGACACTTAGTCGAGCCGAGCTGATGGCTATGTCTATTCCACCAACAACTATCAGTGTGGATGACATTCAACAACTTGAAACTGGAGTGCAAAGTTTGAAGCGTCAACGACTCTCTCGTCGTATCAGAGCACTCGGCCAACTGACTCAGTTCTCAATCGACGTAAACAATGTAGTGTATGAACCATTTGAGGAAGACGAACCGATGGATCAATCATCAACGTATTTCGTCCAGAAAACAACAAGAGAAGATCTTTTGTCGATCGAACATGAGAAGGAAAAATCTAAGATACTTCCGTATTTTGCCTGTAAGGAGTATCAGGTGGAAAGCGAGGTTGATGTAATAGCACCTCGAGATACAAGTTTTCTGCCGCAAAGAATTCAACGAGAAAAGTATGATCCTAGTCAAGAACAATCACTGATAACTTCATATATATATAACATGCGGAAGCAAATACAAAAGATTTGCAAAAAGCGAACAGCAAGATTCGGAGACTATGAGAGAAATTACAAACGATTGAAACAAGAGCACTATGACTCTGATTCCAGCTCGGATAGCGATTCAGATAGCGACAGTGAAAGTAGCGCAGATGATGAGCCGATGATTCAAAATAATAAGGTGGCTACAGCACTATTCCCTTACATGAACACTGCTGCCGCAATTGCACTGTATGAAGAGTTGAATATGTATGGTCATGAATCAGGCATATCGAACCTGATTGATATGTTTAGGACTACTGTTTTGGACTCCACTCATATGATTGATGTTCCACTCTCAAAATTCATTGCCGACTCTGTTTGGATAGATACCTCGAACAACAAATTAAGATCTTTAACAATGGAGCAGACGACAAGTGATCTCATCCAGACTGCCTCGAGGTCTAATCATTCATTTTTAAGTGATGATGGTATTAGTACATCTGCACAGGACATCACTTCAGTATTATTTGATTTGCATCAATCCAGCGATAATTTGCACACTCATATTAATGGTCCTCTCAATCCAGATCTCGTGTCACAAAAAGATATATTTGATCTCAACATACCAAATATTCGAGTCGGATACACAGAACAATGGCTTGATGCTTCACCTGAAATTGTCCAATTTTGGGAGAAAGCACTGTTAGAGCCCTACTCTCAAAGTAAGGTGGTGCACTACTGTGTAGTGAGTGTGGACGATCAATTTGGTTCAACATTCGATTTATTGAATGACTTTTTTCACAATTTAACTGCAACTTATGATAGTTGTAAGCTAGGGTCTCATATCCCTATTTCGAGTAATTCTCTTAACTGTGGAATAGCAACTTATCAATTGGATGATTCATTACGTAAGTAACTCCTTGTATTTCAGTTTTGCTTTGAATAGTTATTGACCGTTTTTTTCTACAGTACGAGAAGACAATACGAATATGTTCATGAATCACTTCACATCCAAGTTTACTGAAACACTTGTTCACACGTTTAACGCCATGGCTTCAATTGCCGACACACTGCCACGAGATGAGTTTATTGTGGTGTATATCATTAATCCATTCTCGATGATTCACTCGCTCATTAGTACATTCTCTAGTTCAAAAGCAGTTGCCTTCACTTCATCAAGGCTCTTTTGTGACCTTCTGCAAGTGGTGTCTCAAGCCATTGCAAAATCTGACATGAATCAACTGGTAAGATGTAATATCACGTTCCAATTTTTGGATATGGAGGAAGTGATTAGTGCCTATGAAATTCGTCCGCTCTCTTTGTTTAAAAAGATTGCACAGAGTACGTATGATAGATTACGTCGAGCACGAAGATGGCCCATCGCCAGAAAAGGAAGCGACTATTCATTAATGTTGTACGAGCCTCTCGTTGTATTGTCTCCTCCTCCTCCCTGCTTATCATCGGGATGCCTACCCGATAAGGGAATAGAGCGACATCAACATACCTTCCTTCACTGCGCATATACAACTCTTGATCACATAGTTAGTATCAACCATTCCTCCCCCCATGAGTCGGATTTGTATCTGTCCATATGTGCCTCATGGTCAGATTGCACTGGACACCTGATGGAGTCAGACATATTTGTCTACCAGGGCAGCGTAGAGACAGCGAAGATTGAGAAGGCAACAGAAGATGCTTTCAATACCATTTTCAGAGACATACATCAAAGATCTCTCATGTATATGACCAGCCTGCATAATCTAGAGCAAAAAATGGAGGGAGGTCAATCTTACTGGAACTACGTAATTTGTCGCTATGATGACATGAGAGGTGGTAGTGACTCCTTTAGGTCGATTGAACTAGGGCTGTGGAAGAGTATTTGCGATCACACAAGCACAAACGACCTTGCTATACTGGGCAGCATGTCAATAGTATCCGTTAACAACTCTAATTTACAAGTATTGATTGACAATATGATTGAATCACAACTGCAAGATATCAAGAGCAATCCTGACTATAGTAATTCTTTCATTGTGATCGATGGAGACAAAGAAACACAACAAGTTGACGATGCAACCAAACTGAAACCAAAGGCAAAGGGTTATGTGGTCTCATCTCTGAACAACAATCCCTACCTTTTGAAAGAAAGACAGGTCATGCAAACAAGTGTTCTTACTAACTTTAGTGAGCAGGACTATCGAACTTTAGAAGTGCGATTATTTGACTTTAGGCAACTTGCATGCAACTTTCCGATACATGGTGCACATACAACACCATTTACCGATTTTTTACAAAAATTGTGCAAGCAGTATCATGATCTGAGTTGGTTGACCATTAGTTCAACCCGACCCTTCCGAGAGACGAATCTTCCGGCTCACCTAAGACTCCTACAGAACATGAAGCAAAACTTTACCTACTTCAATCGACACACAACATATGTGTGAGTAAAAACACTTCGAATGAGCGTATGATACAGTATTATACATTATTTATTTCATGGTGGTGCAATTTTGACTTTACCGAGCTCACCGCCTTCTTCAGCCAACCCTTCTGGTCAAACTTTGCCATGTAAGAGGAATAATATTTGAGGAACACTACATTGTGCGGATCTTTCGACAGAGCAATCTTAACATCTCGCAATGCTTTGTGGCCCTTGTTCATTTTATCGTACACCTGAGCTCTACCCATGTACGAGTTTGCGTGATCTGGATCTAGTTCAATCGCCATGTTGTATCTTCTAATAGCCTTCTTCAAGTCGCCGATAAAGTAGTAACATCTGGCTGCGTTGAAGTAAGCCAGAGCGAGACCAGGATCCAAATCTACCGCTCTCTCAAAATGCATTATTGCTTCATCATACTTCTTCTTGATAGACAAGCAACAACCCAGATAGTTGAACGCTCTTGCGTTGTCATGATCCAACTGGGTTGCGACCTTGAAGTCATTCATTGCCAGATCTATCATAGAAGTACGGTAGAAGCACATGCCTCTATAAAAGTATGCCATTGAATCTCTGGAATCATACTGAATCGTAACAGTAAAATCAACAGTAGCACGCTCATACTGGTTTGATGCCAAGTAGCAAGTAGCGCGAGCAAAGTAAACCTCTTTCTTCTCAGGCTCCAGTTCAATTGCCTTTGTGAAATCGTCGATTGCCGAGTCGTACTTCTCTAAATGCTTGTAACACATCCCTCGACCGTGGAAAATGTACGAGTCTCGATTGTTGAATGAAATTGCCTTATCGTAGTCTGGAATGGCTCTCCGATACTTTTTCATTGCACACAAGCACTCTCCTCTGTATGCATAGGGTCGATAGTCCTGACCATCGAGCTCGATCGCCTTTTGATAATCATCAATCGCCTTATCGTACTTCTCACTACTAAAGTAGCACAGTCCCCGATAGCTGTACGCTTCTGAAAGTGTTGAATCAGCTAGGATCGCATTGTTAAAGTCCTCTCTTGCCTTCTCATACATTTTTAGCAGATAGAAACAACGTCCTCTGTGGAGATAGGCCTTGGAGAACATGGGATCCATTCGAATCACTCTCTTGTAATGTGGTATGGAACTATTGTACAATTGTTGCTGCTCAAAGCAAATGCCTCGAAGGTACGTGCACAGAATAGTTAAGTTACCAATGCAGTTGGTGTGATGCGTGTCGGACGTCATCGTCTTGAGTTGTTCCAATAATTCTGCAAACGGCTGTGCGTCATTGTCCTCCAAACAATAGAATTGCAAGTAGCAGACAAGGAATCGATGAAACATCTTGTCAATATCAGACAACTCACTGTCCGTTCTCTTCTCGATATAGGTGAGACAGGCGTCAAGATTGAGCGGAGAGGAAGCAGCAATAATTCCTTCAATTTGCTCCTCATAATATCGACACAATTCTCCACTTTGATACCCAAAGTGATTCATGCCTTCTAATGAGATCCATATGCTCTGCATAACTTCGTCTTCTGATGGTGGTGTAGCTTGACTCGAGTGTTGTTCTGATGACCCACTCGTTGCCATGATGCTCTGTTTGTCATGTGCAGCAAATGGAACGGACTGAGACAGCATGGACAAAGGAGTCGAAGGCACAGAAGAAACACTTACGGCAGCGGAGGAAGCAGCACTCGTTTGATGAAGCATGATTGGAATCGGTGGAAGAGAGTGTGTTGATGTTGGTGTTGATACAGGAGTGGAATGATGCGAAGGCGCATGTTGTTGGTGGAGATGTTGATTCGAATAGTTTGAATATTCTTCATGATGATGGTGAGTATCATGACTAGTAATGTGCTGAACGGGTAGTTGTGCAATGTGAGGAGGCGCCGAATAGTGTGGATGGTGATGTGTCAGTTGGACCAAATTGGGCTCCGAATAAGAATGGAGGAGCGTGTGAGATAGTTGACTGTTACCCACGACTTGTTGGTTCGAATGATAGGGCAGAGACGCGACATGATGATGAAAGTTGTTTTGGTGGTCAACTTGTGGAAGGTCAACATGCAGTTGTTGTTGATGTTGGGAGTCATCTGATGTTGGATGAGGTGTTTGGTGATGACTGTGAGCCACTTGGTCCAGGATTTGATTCTCTCGTTTCAGTAACCTTTGTTGGTAGGAAATTTCTCTTTCAATGACATCTGTAATGTATTTGACAACGTCTCGCTTGGTGACTGGCTCTGCAGTGGAGTCACTCTTGGCAGTGAGTCCCAACAAACCCTTCTTCTCCACGGTTCTCTTACCATAAAAGTCCTTGTAGCACACATAACCGACCTTTGTGTCAAAGTGTGTTTGATTGACGTTCTGGGGGCACTCGTGTCGAAGAATTCTTCTAATCTGGGCCACTGTATCCAACACGTTCCATGCGTTGAGAGACGCTTTGTTGGCATTAAAGTCACTGTCATTCTCAATAGATTGGAGAACCTTGATTGCACTGGCAGCTGGCAGTTCCTGATAATCCGTGTCTTCCAATAAGGTGGTTGTCAAGAATGCATCCAGAATTTGTTGCTGTGTATAGTTGAGCATGATGAATGAGCTAACTATGGTGAATTGGTTTTTCGACTTGTGCTCTCTTCAAGGGGATGAGTAGTTAACGACCAGATTAAATACCAACTTGTTGATATTTGTGAACAAATCTTCAAACTTTCTGATATTTCGTGGTTAATTTGGTGTAAAAAGATCAACCAAAGTAGCGGTGTTGATGTTTTGGTAATACTTTATCGATATTCTCTATCCCGGCTTTTTGGTTGATTGTGGCCAACGATACTATCTCACTTGAAGAGACAGACCTTTCCACACTGCGACCAAAAATACACTCCTTGTTATTTTTGTGTGTGATCGAGATGAATTTTTACCTAAAAAAGAATAAGCACAATAAATCTTCCCAATTCGATTCACATACAATCTGTGGTCATTGGCAGACACTGCTGCCTGGCAGTTTGGAATGTATCCATTGGATACCTCCAAGTCCGTGATGGGGCAACTCTTTTCATGTGTTTCACACTCACATTGGTGTGAAACCAACCATCAACGCCTTCTAGGTATCGTCGCTGGAGAAAGAGCTCTTTGGGAAGAGATAGGATTCCCAGTTCACTGCCCCTCTTCTGTTTCCATCATTCGCTTTGATCAAACGCTTCTTCTCTTCTACCTTCTTTGGCCTCATGCAAACAAAGCCAAAACAAATCAAGGCCGGAAAGGCAATGAATGCTCCTATTCCAATCGAACCAAATGAAATAAAGCCTCTGGTTGTGCTAATGTAGAGCCCACTTCCAGGACCAAAAAATCCATTGAAATTCAATGTACCATTGGTAATAAACTCTGCATATACCAACGGATCGCGCACTGATCGAACAAGAGCCGTCAGTTCATTAAAATCAGTTGTTTCGTTATGAATCGTGCTCGTGTTGCGAACATTGAGAAACATGTATTTGGCAGCGACCCAATTATGAGTGAACACTGTTCGGAAATACTTGTCCGTTGGAGCACAACCATATCCACCATATTCATCATCGAGAGCAAGTTCTCCCGGGGATACTTCATTTACCTTGAAGCACAACGACTGCAACTTCTACTCAATGGAAAAAACGTACAATTATTAGTCATTCCAACCTTCTGCATAATCATCTACACACAAATCAAAAATGACATCTCACATGATGCATGTCTGTGTACTTACATAAACCAAATAGCACTGATTCCCTTCTAAAAATCCATATTGACAATCCGTGTCACGATACCTCAGTTTAATAAATATAGGATAGTTGATCACAGCTCCTCGTTCTTGACTATTGCTTCTTCCTTGACTCACATAGGATTCAGCACCAACACTGTCATCCTTCATCAACTCGATTGGCCAATCCATTTCCTCTTCCACAACTCGCTTCAAATCGGGTCTATACTGCTGAACGACAACTCTTGGAGCAAGAAGAGGTTCTTCTCTTTTTGGCACTTGCAATGATTTGCGTTTCGTTGTCTTCGCCGTCGTCAATAGTGATGATAATGTCTCGCCATCACTCTTTTCGTGATTCCCAAGAGTCATATCACCAGTATACTCGTACGTAATGGTGATATCAATTGTTTGAGTAAAGTTAATGCTCAAAGGCACTGATCCAAGCAATTTATCTTGATCTAGTGTGTACTTTAATGCTTCATACTTGTGCAGCGAATAAAAATATTCCTTGTATAATTTATCAGGCTGATAACACATCAACGAACAAACAACAATAAGAAAGACAAGAACAAAAATGTCACGCTTTAGCTTCATGCATTCATTCTTTTCATCATGAGAAGTTAGTTCTAACTGCACATACGGTTTCATCTTGAATCATTTCAAACATTTGTTTATGTTTTGGCAAAAATGGAAAATTTTTGCTTCTCTGAATGTCCAACACTGTAACATTGAATCGATATTTTGACATTCGTTGCCGATATTTCGATTTCCACAAGTCTACTCGTGTATTGTACTCTTCGACACGAGGATCTTTTGTCTTTGGTGAGAGCAACAAATAACTGATACCAAAAACAAGCAGAGAGCATCCCAAAAGCGCGAAAAATAAGAGTGCTAGTGACAGTGGTCTCACTGGTGCGATTGGCATGATGATTTTGTGTTATTTTACTCCTAGAAGTGGTGTGGTGTTGAACGAACTGAATTGAATTTGTGTTTGTTGTTGCTGCGATATAAATGTGTTGTGGTCGTTGTTGTTCGTGGAACGCAGTCTAAATTTTTTTATTGTGGCGCAGAATTATAAATTGGATCCGCGCAACGTGTTTTGGTTTGTTCTCCAATTCCTTGACCCCCTAATCGAAATCTCCGTCCGAAAAAAACTCCGAGTGGAGACGTCTTTTCCGCTTCCTTGTTCCAAGTCTCTGATTGAGAGAGGAAGAGTGTGAGCTCATTAGCTTGTTGGATCGAAATCGATTCAACTTCTTTGGGGATGAGCGTGTGACCATTCCCATCATTGAATTCGTTGAGAAATTCACATTATTCAGCATCATGGACGGACTGGCAAAAATGTCCTTGTTCTCATCACTGCCCAGGAAGTATTGTCGCTGTACATTGTTCATATTTTGAACCATAAAAACTTCTTTGTTAAAGGTTTGTTGTTGATCTTGTTGGGATTGCAGTATTTGTGGTTGTTGCTGTGGAAAGAGTTGATGCTGTGTTTGTTGCTGCGGGTCGATCTGAGGAATTTCCAACATTTGGGATGTGCTCATATTCACAATACGAATCATGCTTGTTGTTGGGGAATCCACCAGTTGAATGCAATAGATTGTTCCATTGTTTTGCACCAGAGATATCGTTCTAGAGTTGTGATTATCATGTTGGTACTGCTGTGTTGGAGAAATGTCTACCATGTTCTGACTACTGCATTGAAGCATGTTGTTGCGTGAAGTTGTTGTCAATTGACCTGTCTGATCACAACTCATTTTCATTCTCTTCTTTGACTTTGATGATGAGATATTGTTATGGTACATGAACATTTCAATCAAATCACTTGTTGGAATGCTATTGGATGGTGATGATGCATCGATGGAAGACATGAACGAATATCTCATCATTCTACCCTTTTCCAACACTTTTTTCAATTGATATTCCACAATGCAATTTTGTTGAGTGCCATTGCTCATTTGCTGGGATGCACTTGTTGCGACATAGTGACCCACTTTCAACACACATATCGTATCATGATCATTCTTCATATAACATATAGTTTCTCCATTTCTGTTCAACAACAATCGACCATCATTCGTCGTCGGTGCCACATTTATCAACTCGTACCGAATATTAATGTACACGTCATTCATTGGTCTCAAATACAGACAATAGACTGTCGAATCAAATGGCGCATTTAATTTCCGAACTGCAATCAAAGCTGTTTGTGAACTGGCATCAGGAAACATGCATACAATATTGTCTTCAGAGAATCGTGGTATTGTCATTCGAAATAGCACGTTCATGGAGAATTTGATCATTGGCGATGATGATGGTGGGGACAAATAGTGAAGACAGCTCTTGTTGTTGGACACTGCTTCCAATGTTCCACCAAACAATTGACCATCACTTTTTCTATAATAACAAAACATGGTTCCATGCATGACAAACTGATATTGAGAGCTCACATCAGAGTATTGATGGTTGTTGTTGTTGTTGTGTTGATAAGAAAATGGAGTCCAATTGGTTGTTGATTCATTCGCTGACAACTTTATCGTTCCAAAATCTGAGCAATGGAAAAATTTTTGATCTCTCTGTACTTGCTCCAAACTGTCAGTCAGATGCGATGATCATATGAAGCAACAACAACATATCAAACAAAACATGTAAGTAAGAAGAAAAAACATTAAAAAAAAACAACAAAACTTTTCATGGCATACTTGAATGTTTGTATCAATTGACCGTTGTTGATCAAATCAACTATAAATAATTGATTTGGATCAGGTTGATTGATACAGGTTGCAATTGCATACTGACCAAACTGTTGATGATGGAATGTATCTTGTCTAGTTGGAATCATGCACAATATTTTGATCATTGTTGGATTCAACTGTAGTTGTTGTTGAGAACGAATCATTTCAGTGAGAGAATTTGGGAGTGATTCATGAGCGATATGTGTGTTTGATCGTTGTTGTTGTTGTTGTCGTATGAAGCTTGCATGATGATCTGATGAAAAATTGTTCATGGTAATATTTGTTGTATTGTAGTTGTTGTAGTTGTTGGATGATGAAAGAGCTTTGAGTGTGGGTAGGTGAATGGTGTGATGATTATGGTGGGATAGTATGTGGAGGTAATCTTTGGTGAGTGGTGGGTTTGGGTGCGTCGCCATCACATTCGGAGTGTTCGGATGGCTAAACATGTTGTTCTTGTTGTTTTGTTATTTGTGTTTTATGTGGCAAAGCGGCAGGTACATTTTTTTATGCTGGGGTGCAAGACTCAGTTCAAACTTTCTTTGGAATTTTTTTCGGTATTTCGGAAAAGACTCCGACGTGCATCGAGGTCTTGATCACACTACAGTTGAATCGCACTCTCACTGAGAGACAACAAATTTTCAACATGAATTCGTCATTCCCCTTTGCTATCAATGTAAGTTGTTTGTTTTGTTCATATCAATGATTTTCGAATTCATATATGGAAATAGAGCTAACTGCGATCATACAGACCTCGAACACGAGAGAACAAGTGAAAGCCTTGAGGGACATGAACAAAATCCTGCACAACATGAATATTAACACCAGTAATATTCAAACTTCTCCAGTATCATCTCCTGTCGCGAGTGCCTTGTCTCAAACGACGCAAAGGTTACAACAGCACATATTGTCTCCTGCTTCATTGCCCTTGTCCAGGCAATTGAATCCTTCTTCTTCTCCATTACCGAGGGAGATGGAAGATAGAGAAGAGGTGGATATGTCTCCTCAACGATCGCCAAATAGAAGAAGCTCCTCTCTAGACAAATCCTTGTCGAGATCTCAATTGTTTGAGGCAGAGTCAGTAGAGTTTACAGGTCTGAGAGAAAAGTATGAAAAACTCAAACAGGACAATGAGAAAAAGAGGGAGCAAAACGAGTATTTAAAGGAACAAGTATGTAGTCAAGAATTAATTTTTGTAGATGAAAGCTTGTAGTTAAACTTAGATCCCGATTGCATGGTAGATGGAAAGCCTGGAGGACGAGATTTTAATTCTTCGAAAGGAAGTTCAAACCCAATACATGGTAATCAAAGAGAAGACAGAAGTATCCCACAACGATGAAATATTTATCCTCCAACTTAAGGGTTCTATCGAAACCAAAGAGGCAGAAATAGTGCACTTGCAGGAGCGTCTCGATTCATTGAGAACAGACAAGAACCAAATGGTTCTAGACATGAAAGTCATGGAAGAAAATATTGGGAATATAAGGGCGGATCTCGCACACAGAGAAAAGAGAGTCGATGAGTTGAAAGAGTACATCCAAGAGGTGGAGAAGACAGTTGGAGCGCAAAAAAGAGAGATAGGAAGCTTGCTATCGGATAAGGAGAACTTAACCATACAACTAACTTCTTCGGCTGCCAGAGAGGATAAACTTCATTTCAAAATCCAAGAATTAAAATTGGAAATTGAAAATGTGCAAAGAGATCTTCAGATGACTCACCTATCGAGCATAGATATTCAACAAGAATCGCGAACAGACAGAGAAGTAGCAGAAGAGTACGCAAAATTGCTGGATAATCTCGAATACAAGTTGAATCTATCTCTGGCTGAGGGAAGAAAACTGAAAGAAGAGAATAGTAATTTGACAGGACTTGTTGAAAAATTGAACGATGACATGAAGTCCTTGAATTTTAGACTGCAAGATCAAGAGGAGAAGAATAGTAACATGTGCTCAGAATTGGAAGAGTACAAGCAGAAGAGCGAGTCGCTAGTCGCAGATCTCCAAAAAGAAATCAGCGAATCAGCGAATACTCGAAGGTTGCTCGAAGAAGCCAAGAAACAGAATGAATTGATCGAAGATCAGTTACGAAAAGAATTGTCAGAGATTCTAGAGCAGTATCATTTGCTTAAAGAGAGCAAAGCAGAGCAACTTAATCAACATAAGGCCTCTACTGACAACTATGAGCAAGAGATTGTAGTATTAAATCAGAGGATCCAACAATTGGTCGCTGAGAAGGTTCAGGTACAAGAGAGATGTCAGATCTTAACCCAAAATACTCAACTGGAAGTAAAGAAACAGACTGAGAGTTACGATTCAATGAGTAAATCCCTCTCTACGCTGGAGTCTTCACACCACAGACTGAGCACCGAACTGACAAGTCTTAAGAGAGAATTAGAGGAAAAGAACAACCAAATCGAAGAGTATTCCCAACAAGTATCAAAAGGAAGTCGTGAGCTTGCTATTATGACAAATGAAAAACAACTACTTGAAGCTGAACTAGAGAAATTGAAGTCAAAGACTGATATCGAAATGGAATTACTGAAGAAGGACAGATTAGATTTGAAAACGAAGTTTGATGAACTTCAGAATTTGACATTAACTCTCCAAGAGGAGAACGAATCCCTTCATGAGAAGTATAGCCTGAGCAGAGAGAAACTTTCTACAACCTTGGAAACTTTATCTGACCTGAATATTGAGAAGGAACAGGACAACTTGAAGGTTGTTACGTTAGAGGAGCAGTTAGATTCATTGAGAAGAAACTATTCAATCGTCACTCACGACTTTGAACAATACAGACTCACTACTGAGTCGAAGGTTTCACAGAAAGAATCAATAATTATGGCATTACACGACAATGTCAGAGAAATGAAGAGTTTCAATGAATCATTGGAAGAAAAATTGCTAGACCTTGAGAGAACAAATAAAGTAGAACAAAAGAAGTTGAAGGATAGTAAAGAAGAGATTGTTTCTTTATTGAATGAGATAGAGAGGCAGAAAGAGAAGGCATCCCAAAAGTTCCAGGAAAGGGAAATGGAGAAGAAACAATACGAAGCACTAATCAATAACCTGAAAGACGATAATGACAATCAGAGAAAAATACTTGGGGAATATAGAAGAACCAATGAGGAGAAATGGAATGAAGTCGAAATGAAACACCAAGAATATGAAAAAACGATCAATGAGTTAAATATGGAGATAGTGATATATAATGAGAAACAGATGAACGTTGAGAAAGAGATTGTCCAACAAATAGAGGATTTCAAGAACGAGAAACTCTCCTCAGAGTTGCAAATCTCTCTTCTTCAAAACAATATCAAAGAACTGACAGATGAATTGAACAACAAAGAATCTATCCATAACAAGGAACGATTCACTTACGAACACGAGATTAAATCATTGAAGGAGCAAATAGGAGCTATGAAAAGCACTATTGAGCAACTTCAAGAGTCTCTTACTCATTCCCAGAGAGCGGTGAAGAGAATTCAAGTCGAAAGTGAATCTGAAAGGGCAGTTGTTACTGGAAAGTTAGAATCTAAGATTGCAGAGTTGATCAACTCTCAGAAGAAATGCGAATCACGAGAGAGAGTAGTAAAAGAGCATCTAGAAGATTTCCGAGAAAAACATGATGATGAAATGAAGAGAGTAAAACAGGCATTGGAGGAAAGAGATGATCGAATACGTGCTTTGGGTAGTCAAATCTCTTTCTTATCTTCCAATCTTTCAAAATTAAATCCTCAAGTATCAGGACTATTGGACGAGTATGTACAAATCGAGGATCAAGTATCGAACGCAGAGCAAATCCTCAGTCATCAACTTAAGGTTCTTCAGAATGAGTTAGAAACAACCAACCAAGAATATTCAATTATCAAATCCAAGTACAATCAACAAACTGCTGATATGGAGCAACAATCAAACAGAGTTCAAGAATTGAAGAATCAATTAGAGGAAGAAACTCAAGAAAGAGAGGAACTGTTTAAACAAGTATCTACCCTAAAGATTCAGAATAGGAGTATTCAAGAGAAAATGGCTATTTCAATAGAGGATATCTCTAAGGAAACTCAATCAAGACTCGCTATATCAGAATCAAGAGAAAAATTGTTGCAAGAGAGATGCGAAGCTCTAAAGCAGGAGATTGACCAATTGCAGAATCACATTGAAACATTGAGGAAACAAAAGAATGATATTCAGCGAGAGAGTGAAGGATTACAGAAACAATTGAAGGAGTTGAAGCAAGTTGGAGTTGATGAGGTGAAAACTCAGAAAATGACAATTTTGAAACTGAACAACACCGTTCAGTCTCTGACTGAATCTCTCGAGTTACAACAGGTACAGCATGAAATAGAGACAAAAAATAATCAACAACAAATAATTGATTTGAAGAATAGAATTCAAACGCTGAATGATCAGGTTGACTCGATTAAGAGAGAACGGGATGAGGTTCAACTAAAACTCTCTCAACAGGACTTGTCCTACAAGAATAGCATCGTTGAAATTAACAAGCAGTTCGAATCAGTCATTGAATCATTTAAATCCAAGGAGAAAATGTTGAATGAGGAAAAACACCGTTTAGACATCGAGTTGCAATCGAAAATACAAAGGTTGAACGTTTATGAAGCTGAGAATGAATCAGTTCGAAAAGATAGGGACAGCTGGAAACTAGTTGTGAATCAGGAGAAAGAGGAATTGCGACAACAAATCAAGAAGATAGAGAAACAAAAGAATGAAGTTCTGGATAAACTAACCCAATCTCAGGAAAAGAACGAGGAGTTGGAAATCAACTGCCAAAAGATTAGTGAACAATTAGAAATATGTTCTTCAGAGAAATCAGAATTGAAAGAAACAATAATTACTTTGAATGAGTCATTGTATAGCTTGAAAATAACATCCTCTCAACAGGAGTCGCAAAACAGAACAAACTTTGAACAACTGCAGCAGCAATTGGCTCGCGCGGAACAAGACCTCATTTTGAATCGAGAACAGAAGAGAACGCTACAACAAGACTATGCAACCTTGGCTGCCAAGTATGACTCTGTGACTGAGCGAGGAAACATCAATATAGATATGTTGAGAGAAGAAAACACAAAGATTAGAACTCAGATGCAGCAGCAAGAGATTAATGCCGCAAATGAAAACCGTACCTTTGAGTCCAAACTGAATCAAATGAAAAACGAGATATTGATTGCTCAGAGCAAGTATCAACAGTTGTACTCTCAACATCAAGCGATGCAACTCCAATCAACACTTCGAGAAAATTCAGATGTGACCCAGATGGCTGCTCAACTGAAGGAATCGGAACAAGAAATCAGCGAATTGCGAGCTCTCATCTCTCAATTGAAAGATCAATTATCTCATTCATCCAGCTTTACTCAACTGAGAGACAACAAGAAGTTTTATGAGAATGAATTGAACATTTTGAGAAATGAAAAGTCGAACCTCGAAGAACGAATGAACTTGTTCAAGATTCAACTGTCCAATGCAAAGGAAGAGGGAGAGAAATGGAGACGAAAGTATGAGCAATTTGCGAGATCCAACACGTACAACCGCGGTCAACACACCAACTAATAGTAAAACCAAACAAGTTCATTTATCTCTTATTGTTCCAATCCTTGACAGCAGCAATAGAAGGATGCACAGAAGTGTCTTTTGATTGCTGATTCTGATCATATTGCTTCGTATTGACATACTTGCCATCGAATTTGTCCATGAGCTTTGATTTTGTAATCTTTGGAGGTCGCACCGTTTGAACCGCATTCATCAAATTCTGGAACGAGAACAAGTGAGGAGCCTTGTTGAACGGTTCCACAAAATCTCTAAACAACACATCGTCCAAATAGAATCGATACATGATTTCCACTGTTTCCTTTGCCTGTTGCTTATCAATCTCCTTTGTGTTGACCTCCCCTCTCATCAACACAATATTCTTTGACTGAGAAAATTCTTGATAGTGAGTCAATGTGAGATACGGTGTCGCAAACTCTCCAATTTTTTGAAATTCGCGCAATGAACTATACAGCACATGATCATTCTGAAATTGGAGAACCATGTTTTGAAAACCAATGTTTCTAAAAATGGGTAGAACAAACATGGGGCATGCACGACCACGTACCTCCAATAAACGATATTGTTCAGTGGTTAATGTGTGAGCCAACACGTCATTGGTTGCTGCATGATACTTGTACCATATGACTTTAATGTCTTCTGCTGTTTGCTTCTCTAGGAGGTTCATTTTTACGATTTGATCGAGTGATTTGGGTCCTGGCATGACAAGTTTGTTGAATACCATGGAACGTACTTGTTGAGTATTGTTGTTAGTGTTATGGTTAGAGTTGTTGTTGTGGTTGTGGTTCATCATGTGGTGGTTGTTAGTCAATAGTGGTAGTGATGGATGACATTGGAGTGATGTGGAACGTTTGGTGGTGGTGGCAGTAGCATGGTGTGTTGCCTTGCGAAACAGTTGACGATGCATTGTTGTTGGTCCTCTCTCTGAGTCTGTTGATTCGTTGTGTTTTTTTTTGTTGTGTGAAGAAGCGGTGTTTTTTTGGATCGGAAAATCATTTTGGTGTGTCAACACTCTGTAGACAGGTGCATCATAGTATCATAGTTCCCCTTAGGTTTGACTAACTACGTACATCACAAGCTTCAGCCCAGAATGCATTTTGTGTGTCGGGTTGGTTGTATTTTTTTTTTTTTTTCCATACAACCTGGCGTTGCCACTTTATTCTTTACAACATTTTAGAAGCAATTCTACTCTGCACCGTCACGGTGCAGAGTATCGTATCACTCCCTATCGTCTTCAAGTCCGTGAGGACTAACATTTGTAGTGCTGATCATTGTTTCTCTCCACCGTTCCTTTGAGGCAGTGAACAGCGTGTGGAGTGCTTTGATGCACATTCTTTTGGTGTTGTTGATCACATTTTCTACCCTCTTTACAGCGTCTTTTGGCTTGCATCCCGACCTTTGGAGTGCCGTAGTGATATCCTCCCTCGTATCTCCTTCCCCACGTCGGGTTGGTTGATATATTTGGTTGTAATATCGGGGTAATATATCGGAATATATCAAGCTCATTTGGCCGAGTGGTTAAGGCGGCGCACTGCTAATGCGTTGGGTTCATCCCGCGTAGGTTCGAATCCTACAGTGGGCGACATTTTGGTTTTTAGTTAGTTTTGGTTGTGTGGCACAGCGACAAGACAAGCAAAAATTGAGCTTGAGTTAAGTTATTCATTTATCTTATCTGCGCGTGGACTTATGTACTTCCAAAGTATTGTCCATTCTGTACACGACAAGTGCAGGAACCAAATAAAAGGTTGCTGAGAAAACAAACACATAGATTGGATGTCCAGTTCGAACGAAGTAAGAATACAACCATCCAACGATAATACTTCCAACCGCGTCACAAAAAACGTGAGACATGCGAGATACACCCTGAACGATTCCTTGCTTTCCCAAATCTGTCGTATTGACAATCATAGCATCCAACGCTGGCCTCATCACTTCTCCAACTGCATACAGAGCAACACCAATCGAAATAAAGGTGACCACATACAGAGAGGCATTGAGGTTCAGTGGCTGATAGTCCGAGCTCCAATAGGGCAGTGGCGATATTGGTAGTAACAGTAGTTGAGTCGCAGATAGAAAACCACCCAAGATAAACGTTCCACGTAGTCCGAGTGCACCCACGACACGATCAAACAGCACAAACTGGAAACCGAAGCTTATGAGTCCATACATCATAAAAATGAGACCAACTTTGAGAGAACTCAAGTCTAAGCCATAATCTCTCAACGGAGTAAAAGCAAACAATGTCCATAGCAGTGTTGAAGAGGCAAACGAGATCATGCCGCGACACATGATCAATAGCAATGCCTTCTTGTTAGACACCCACTTCAACTCCTTGAACCAATTCTGTAAAAACCGTTGCAAGTTTTCAGGCAGTGTGGAATTGGGATAATATAGATCGTCTTGTGTGTTCGAGTTGCTGCTCCTTGGTTGTTCAAGTGACGACGACAATGGTATGTCATGAGACAAAACAATGGACACCAGTGTCAAACAAGCAGACAACAGAGAGTAAATGGCATATGGATTGTCAACCTTGAATCCACTCTCAAAATGGACGAGCAACCCACCAACTAGTGAGCTCAGAGACCGAGACAGAGCATAGGACGCTGTCATGTAACCAAACAATCTGACTCTGTTTTCATTGGTTGAAAACTCAACCATCAGAGCAGTGACCATCACAGATGTGCAATTCACAAAGCCATAAAGGCACTCCACACCAATCAACAACCTCACATCACGTATAAACGCATACAGAACCAACCGCAAAAAGCTACACAACAGCGAAACAACCAACAATGGTTTTTTACCATAGATATCAGACAAATAGCCCACGAAAGCAGAGCTAATGAAGCTTGTGAACGAGTCGGCAAAGTCAACCAAGCCAGAATAGAGTCCCAAATCTTCATTAGATATATTGAACTGCTTCTGCAACATTTGAGGCAGGAAATAGTGCAAAAGACTGAATGGAAAGGAGCTGCATGCTACGATAAGGCATACTATGAGCGGCACTTTGAGGGAAGGAACAGCAGAGGAGTTCATTTTTGGAGATATCTGGAAGGAGCTTTGATGAACAAGGTTGTTTGTTCGTGTGAAAAGGTTTTTTATGGATGATGTCGATTGCCAACCAAATCATGAACACACCAGTGTTTTTTGCATGTTCGTGCGACTCGCAGTTTTGTTTCTTTGTGGCCTCATGAATTGTTTCATCAGTCAAAATAGTCGATGGCATGACTCCGGTGTTGGTGAAAGTCAAAGGGTGTTTGGGTGGTAGCTCTGTTGCCTTCAACGACGGAGCGAACATAGTTCACATCGACAACATAGTCGAACTGAATGGGAACAAACACATTGTGCTGGAGAACGACCTTGCCCAGAACAACATTCTTGCCCTCAATATTGTAGTCCACATGGTCTAGCTTATTCGTTTCGATGCAGTAAATGTGTATCGAAAAGAATCTGTTGTATATCACAAAGATTCGATCCACTGTCATTATGTACATTGTCCTGCTCACCGTATGATAAAACATGACTGTGCACACGACCATCAATAAAACGCAGTACAAACAGAGGAATGAGATCAAAAAGCTTTGATTCCGCACACCACCAGTGATACACAGCGACAGAAATCCGAATAGTACAGCCATGATTATCAAATAGATCGCAAGTGCGGATTTCCTGTTTGCCAATTGCCCCATAACAGGCGGTCTATACGTCCACAGAACATCATTATCAATGACTTGTTCTTCATCCTTGCTCACGGGAGAAGGTGGAACATCTTGAGGTGGAAACGGTTCTTGTTCACCCGCACACGAATCACCACTGCCATCCGCTCTAAGTCCTCGACTCCGCTGCATAATGTGAACCATTTTCTTCTGGTAGCTCGCGAACGGAATACTCTTCACAAACTCATAACCAGTCATATCTACACCCGTGCTCTCATCTCTGGGTCCTAGATACTCCCATAGAGACACCTTTTTGTTATTGCTATTGTGATCTTTTCGAATCTTGATGAACAAGAGTGAGATGAATGAAGCAACGATAACAACGAGAGCTGTAATCATTACAGGCAACACAATGACCAAAAACGAGTGTACATTTTCACTTCGTTTCTTCAATGCAGCTCCCCACTCCCATACATATTCACCACCATTGCTCTCCACCATATTCATCGTACAATTATAAGAATAATTGGACGGGCGTGCAACAATTTCCTCCTGTACACAACTCAGCACACTCTTTTCAAGCAACGATTTGTTTTTCTTTTGTGTCGCACGAACAGCACAATAATACATTTCAGTGTCTGTTCGGTTATAATGATATATCCAGTTGGATGCGCTCACTTCTTTCAATTGATCTTGTGACGACACATAGTGAACACTAGCAGAAGCACAAAGAAATCTTGGTTGAAGCACGAATCGCTGCAAAGAAGAAGAAATTTCTGCGTTATCAATCTCACTTTGCAAATCGCTACCACTGGTGCTACTGCTACTAGTAGTGTGATTGGAATAGGACAAAACATGACAAGTTCCTTTTTGCCAAGTCACTGAATTGTAGGATCCAACGAGCAGACCCAACACTGCATACAGCATCAACAGAACATACACCATGAACACTGCACACAGTGAAAAAGTCCGCAATGAAACATTGGTATAGGTGTATCGAGCCCCAATTGACTTGTTTTCTAGCATTCAAAATCTATATCGATATATGGTAGGTTGGTTGGGGATAGAAGGATTTTCCTAATCGATGATAATGGTGTTGTTTTGATTGGTTGGCTTCTTCTTTGTTTTTCTTCCGGAGGGAAATCTTCTTCTCTCAACTCGAAACAAGAAAAAAGGATGACAAGTGACAAAAAACGAACTCTCCAAACTGGAAGATCCGGACCTATTGTGCATATTGTGAAGAAAAGAGATTTCTACTGTATATGATTCCTTGTTTATAACTTTGATGATATCCTTGAATGATCTCTCATGCAACCAATCTCTGCATCGACACCATCATTTGAACTCAAGTTATCACACCACCAGTTCGCTCAAAAAGAATCCCGCCTCAGCTCAAATATAAAAATAGCTAGGTTTCAATGGCGCAAAACGAACAAAAAAATTCCTCACAAGCACAACACCAACTCCAAACTCAACAACAACCCAAATATTTTAACCTACTGGAGAGAATTCATTTCGCACAAACCACTCATCATCACCACCACCATAATAATATCCACAGCACATCACCAACAATGGCTGAAGATGACCTGGTAACAACCAACAGGTTCCACCCAACCAATCACCCTCACCAACTCGATCCTGTGTCTTATTTCTCCGACAGTTCTATCTCAGCTCTCAAACAGCAGCAACAACAGCAAAATTTGAACAAATTAGCTCAACAGCAACAACATGCCGTTGAAACCAACAACAATCACTCTCCACCAACTGTAAAAACTCAAGTATCATTATCATCGTCATTGCATGAAGAAGCATATGATACAACAGAGGAAGAAGAAGAAGAAGAAGAGCATGATGATGATGATGATGAATTTTTCACTTATAGTAATGATACTGATGATAATGAAGAGCTTCACCAACAATTCACCAACCACAACATGACCAACAGCCATATCATCAGTAATCCTACTATTACTACTACTACTACTACTGACAACATTCATCATCAAAACGAAGAAGAAGATGAAGAATTTTATAGCAATAATGATTCATCATTCATTGATGAGTCACAAGACTATGATGACAATGATAAGAGTGATGATGATGATGATGATGAATCATTTAAGCTAAGTTCAGTTCAATCACTCAACATTTACTCATCGAATCAGTTGCGCCATTCAGAGGCACAAGTGGAAGTCAATGATCCACTCTTGGAAGATTTTATGATTCCTGCTGCTGCTGCTGCTTCAGTTGATCTCTCTAATCATCGTATGAATGACGAATACTTTGATCACAAGAAAAGTGAGGATGAGCAAGAAGAAGAAGAGGAGGAAGATGAAGGCACTCACGTTCATCATGAAGAATCCATTATGGAACAAAATGTAGATGATGAATTGGTATTGTTGGACATTGATCCCAATGAGTTGGCACTCAGTTCGACACCACAGTTGAATCAAGAGAGAAACAAGTATTTCCTATCATTGTTCAATGTTCCTCCAACAGAGAAGGTTGTAGAAGGTAAGTTTATCAGATGAAGCTCCCGATGTTACTAACATTTCTTTAAAGAGATTATTGTTAGTTGAACTCACACTTTTTATTGTAACTTATGTAGAGGTGTATTGTGCATATTACAGGAGAATGCCCAATCAAGGAAGAATGTACATTTCTCAAAACTATGTATGCTTTACTTCAAACATTTTTGGTTACAAGACCAACCTTGCCATTCCCTTCTCTAGCATTCTGTTGCTGGAGAAAAAGTATACTGCGATCGTTGTTCCAAATGCGATTGAATTTGTGTGCAAGGATGGTCAAGTACACTTTTTTGGATCCTTTGTGTTCAGAGACCAGACATTTAAGATTTTGGAAGCTCTGTGGAGTCTTCATAACGAGAAGCAACTCGAACGAAGAGAGATGATAAAAGATGGAAACGTCAGTATAGATACAATGCAGGACACATTTACTGATCCGTTGAGAAATTCTGATGATGAAGCAGAAGAGGAGGAGGAAGACAATGACGACGAAGAGAGTGAGTCAGAAGAAACAGAAGATGGCGAAGATGACGATGATGATAGTGACACACAATTAGAAGAAGTTGAGACTGAAATTGTCGAAAAGGTAGAGCCTCAAGATCTGAATGACGAGTCAAAAGACGAAGAAACCGAAGTTGTTGTGCTGAAGGACACCGAAGACTTAACAACTGATACAACAGCAAACGAAGAGGAGTCCGAATTGGAGACTGAAGTTGAAACTGACTCTGAGCTCGTCTCAACATCATCAGTTGTGTCACCTAGCGAATACTCAAAGGAAACTTTGTCTGAAGCACCAAGAAAGCTCCACGTAGATACAAACCATGTGCCTCACGAGAATACTCTGTATCCGAGTGAATCTGGCCGTAGAGAGCACCCTCTGATGGGAACTACTCCTCGAAGTGCTCCCAAGGGAATGACATTCTCAAACAAGTCATCCGGAGAAGAAAATGTGACTGTGTCCGCAAACGGTTCTGCTTCAAAGAATAACACAAGTGGAGAATCCTCCAAGGGTAACTCAAAAGATCGAAAGAAACAAAGCAATGGAAGTGGCGGTGATGCTGGTGGGGATGAAGATGGAGAAGATGACGAGGGCAAAAAGCCGAAGAGTAGTCACGCAGAAGATGAACCAGAGGAAGGTTCACAGAGCGAAGAACCAGAGGAAGATGTTCCGGGAAATCAACACAATTATGAACCTAGTGACATTCTCGATTTGAATGCAGTACCTACGAGTGACACTTTCCCCGCAAAAGACAAATTTAAGCCAAAAGATATTGTGAATGAGACTTTGCCATGCTCTGCCAAAGATTTCTTTTTCTTGATTACTGCTGATGGTTCTCCCTTTGAACAGCAACATCATGTGACGCGAGGTGATACTGACTTCCAAGTGTCCTCATGGTTGGATTCATCTGATGGCATCGGAAAGACAAGAGACATTTCCTTCATGAGCCCCGTGAGTAATCCCATAGGTCCAAAGATCACGCGTATTAAGATGGTCCAACGGCTCACACTGGCTAAAGACAGTCACGGATTTGTTATTCAGAGTAATATGCATAGTTTGGATGTACCATATGCAGATTGTTTCCGTATCATTATCTATATCTATGTCAAGGATGGCGCGGAGCCAAATACATGTTCAGTCCGAATTGAACTAGGTGTCATGTTCATCAAGTCCACTCTTCTGAGATGGAAGATTGAAGATTCTGCATTCAAGGAAACATCATCTTCATACTGCCTGTGGTACGAACAAGCAAAAGCTGCCGTTTTAGATGCAAAGGGCAAGGGACAATTGTTATCTCAAGCAAAGCGTGAGAAGAAGAAGTCTTCATCGAGCAAAGCAAATCGTAAACCATCGAGTAAGTCCTCCAAGAAAGCGGCAACAGCTACGAAGAAAGATCGAAAGAAATCTTCTAGTGCTGCTATCCATGTCACTCCTCGGGCATCAGCGACTCCAACAATTCAGCAAGTTCTACCTCCTTCATTTACAGCAACCTCGACAGCTTCTGCAACTACATCTATTGAGGAGGCAACATTATCCAGCCTTCTCGCAGACGCATTGGGCTTCATGATGAGTATCCCTGACAAGTTGGTTGGATCTGTGAACATACCTGTATGGATCATCACCTGCCTTTGTATTTTATGTGTATTCATTGTTGTGCCAAGGCAAAATCGCATTATTCGATCATTAGAAGAGTTGCAAAACAATGTGAGAGCCTACAAGTTACAAACAACATTATTTGAGCTCGAGTTGAACAATATCCTGTTCAACATGTCTGTATCAACAGACAAGAGTTCCAAGGCCAAAATCAGACACAGAGAAGACTTTGAGCAACAGTTACAAGAATGGTACAAGCACAAATCAGATATCTACAAGCATAGTATTGATAATGAGGTTCTGCACCAGATTCTGTATCAAATAGAAACCTCAAAGCAAGAGCAGAAACAGAAAGATCGTAGAACAGCACATGAAGAATCAACGGGAATGAAGGCGCAAAACAGAGCACCATTTGAGCCTCTGTCAACCGCAGATCTCTTCACATATCAACAACAAGTTGCAAGCTCAACAAACTCTTTGCTCCGAATCCTAACATGGTCCATCATAGGATTTCTTGGTCTGGTGTCTGTTGCGGTTGCAGTGAAACTGCTTCTCAAATGAGCTTTTGGCCTTTTGCGCCGCCAAAACTCATAGCCGTTGTCTTCTGAGCTTCGCCGTCTACGAAAGTCCCTTCGGAGTCGAAGTCAAACTACCCGCTCTGTACAGTTCCAATTTGCTACTCGTTCAACAACAATCACAAATAACAAATAACAACACCGACTATACCTAATAAAACATGGGATGTGGAAACAGTAAAATTGATATTGTGAATCACATGAATGGTGAAGAGATAACAGACAAGGAAGGAGCTCGATTCAATTCCTATTTGGCCACTCTTCCACCACTATTTACGGAGGCGTTTGTGGACAAGAATGCTTTTCTATGTACAGCTCACGTTCCATCAGACTTTAGAAGCATGGTTTTTGCATGTGTGGACAATGACGCAAATTACTATGAAAAGTTTGTTCTGGAGGATGAATTGATTGAAACTGTATGTTTTTGGTTGCTCTTGTCATTATTGAGTCACTTGTTGACATATTATTGTGAATTTAGAGGGACAGATTAAATGTCAATGGAACCATCTCCACCTGGCAATTTCTCAATGCTCTGAAGCACTCATTCTTCAACAACAAGGTTGCTTTGGAGTTGGACCAGACCGAAGAAGGATCCATCTGTAAACTCAACCTCGAATTCAACTTTGTTACGATTGGAACAACAAATCTGAAGCTCGTGCTGAACAAGGTTGAAAATCCCTATCATAGAATCTCGAGCGTCTTTCTAAGTCCTCTCTATCAATTCTACTCTGCTCGACTCGGTTCAGAGAAAATTGTTAAACTGGAAGCCGATATCAAAGAATATGAAAACAGAATTCTAGCTCTTGAGAATGGAGAAGATTATGAAGAGGAAGAGTTAATGGACGACTTTGAACCTCAGAAACCAACAATAAGAGAACCTCAAAACTCAAAGTTTCCTGAGAAAGAAACCACACCTGCTCAACCATCGAATACTACTGAAGAAGTCAAGCACATTAATGAACAGCAAGACAGCAATCTAGTAGGTGTTCCCGCTGATAAGATCCTAAAGTTTTTGACCGAAATTAAGAGCAAACTGATTGCCAACAATGCAATTACAGAAAACGAGCAAAAAAGTTTCAATCAAGTTGTCAATATCCTGTGTAACGAAGAACAATGGGACGTACAATTCTCCAATTCCATCGACAATGTTGTAGATATGGAAGTAATGGGATATCTGAAAAGCAAGTTCTCAGTTCCATCCTCTGAAGCTCGAACAACGAAGGAGACAGATGTAGTTGCTCTAATTCCTAGATCTCAGTGGGATTCCGAAAATGCAGAAATAAGCAAAGACAAGCAAGCAATATTAGAAACATTCGATAGAGTGGATGATTGGGACTTTGACGTTTTTGCAATTGATGAGTATACTAATGGCCATGTTCTATTCGTCACTGCTTACACATTGATGGTCAAGTATGACTTCGTGAACAAGTTTAACATCCCCGAACAAGTGTTGATTAATTTTTTGAAGGAAGTCGAATCGGGCTATCATCCAAACCCGTATCACAACTCCATGCATGCTGCAGATGTTTTGCAAGTTGTTCATTACACAATTGCAAAGGGAGGAGCATCCGAGTTCCTTAAGGATGAAGAAATATTCTCTGTTCTGTTGTCCGCAATCATTCATGACTATGATCATCCAGGACTGAACAATGCTTTCTTAGTGAATGCCAAGTCTTATCTCGCTACTCTTTACAATGATCGTTCCATCCTAGAAAATCATCACTCTGCTCAATCATTCGAACTGATGAAATCGCCTCAATTCAACATCTTCTCAGGACTATCAGGAGAAAAGAGGAAAGAAATTAGAGATACTGTCATTGATGTGGTGTTAGCTACAGACATGGGTAGACACGCTAAACTTGTTGCCAAGTTCAAGGGAAAACTAGAAAATGGCATCAATTACAAGAAGAAGGAAGACATTAGACTAATTCTGCAAATAATAATCAAGGTTGCCGATGTGAACAATACCAGTCGACCAACCCATCTCTACTTGAAGTGGGCCCAGAGAATTGTAGATGAGTTCTATCTTCAAGGCGACAAAGAAAGAGAGTTGGAACTACCTGTCACTCCACTCATGGACCGCACAAAGGCCAACATGGGAAAGGGTCAGATTGCATTTGTGAATTATCTTGTGATCCCCATGTTTCAATCCTTCTCCAAAATGCTACCACAGATGAAATTTATTCTCAACTACCTGGAAGACACAAAGAAATATTGGGAAGAACATGAGGCTGTGGAACCTGAATTCCTGGTTCGAAGAGATACTGATGTACGTCACGAACCCAACATGTAAAGAAGAAAAAAATGAAAGCAATCAACTTGTTTTTTTGTGTCTGGGGCAGCTTGGCCACCTTCTCGACCTTGCTGTACTTGTTAGCACCGGCTCACACGATTATATACTTTGGAGGGATCCCAACTCCTTCAGCTGAACTTTGGGTTCAAGCTTTGGCAAGTGGTGATGCGATAGTGGCATACTTGTGTTTTGCAGGTTTGAAAGCACCAGCACAACAAAAGAAGCTCATTATTCGTGCCAACGGCGTTTACACCTTGGTTCATATGGGAACATTCTTGAGAGGGAATTACCGCGAGGCTCACCCGAATGGTATTGGATTTTATGTTGTTTCATTGATTGTGGGGGCGATAACGACCGCCTGGTGGGGCTTCATCAGACCTGTTGTGGACAAACAAAAATTGTAGCGTAACATTGCTTGTCGTTATAAGTAATTAATTGACTGTTTAAAGTATGGCTCTATTTTGCCGTAAGTCTTTCCTCATGACACAATAATTCTCTTTTTGAACACGACGCGAACTTGCTCTGTACTTCTTCCTTGTTTAGCAAAAAGACTGCGAAGCTGTGGGCCTTTCGATGCGATAACTCTTGTCTCACTCCGTTTTTCGTGGCCCTTCATTCGAAGAGCACGTTCTACAGTCCCATCGTTGTTCCATAAAAAATGTCAGCTTTTTTTTTTTTTTTTCCATACAACAGTTGTTGCCACTTTATTCAATACACTACTATGAGACATGTCGTCGCTCAGAACCGCAGGTTCTGAGCTATTGTGCATGTCTCTTCGCTAGCGAGTCTTTCCAGACTTTGTACATTCGTTTGATGCAAGATCTTTTCATTGCATTTACCAATCTTTTCACTTTTGTTTCCCGCTTCTTGCGGCCATATACTACCATTTCCTTCATCAGTACCTCCTTCTGGTCCTCTTCTTTACCCATTAGTCCTGCCAGCAGCTCTTCCGATGTTCGACTGGGGATCCGAGGTAGCATTTTGCCATCATCGTACACCGCATTGTCAAACCAGAGATTGAGCTTGGCTGGTCTCATAAACTCCAGTTTGTTCAATGAAACCTTGAATTCTTCCACTAGTTCGCTTCTTGCTCTTTTGGCTTCTTCACACTCCACCAAGAGGTGTAGTATCGTCTCCGGTTCGCTCTTGCAATGAGCACACATGGTTTCCATCAGTGGTTCATACAGATCTCGTACTACAGTCTTTGTGTGCAGGGTGCCACTCCGGACTTGGTGATAAAACCACAACTCACCTCTTTCTAGACCGAAAGGGCACTTCAAGGACTCATTCCACTCCTTATCCTTCTGCAGTTCAGCTTCTAACTTCCAGTTTCCATCTGATTTTATAGACTCAGCTCTTACTTGCGCGAAATGTTCCATCAAACCTTCTCTTACATTGGGATTGCTGAGAACACTGCCATCTGCCGTCACTTCTACGGCATCTTTCATTGCTCTCTGCTTCCTCCAACTTTCTTCACATGGTTTTCCAAGGAGCTCCATGTAGGCCTTTATCCTAGAGTACCTTGCAGGACCGACTCCTTTCAGCTTGAACTTCTTCTTGGCCTCCTCCAGTTTAATGACCATTATTCCATCCTCATCGAACAGTTGCGAGTTTTTCGTGATTCCACTCTTCAAGAGCAGCTTGGCATCTCCTGAGGGGAGATGCCAACCGATGCTGCACTTCTCGCATTCGTGACCGCTCTTTTGGCTCACGATTACCTCCGCACTGTGGAGGAGTTTGGCGCACCATACCAAGTATGAATGCTTGGCCTCACGAAGACGATTGTTGGATTGGAAAATGCTCGACCGAATGAGCGTTTGTGTGTGCTATAAAAAATGTCAGCAATTTCTCAAACTCATTGTTAATGTCTACGTTCATACAATGGTGGAACCACCTCTTCCCATTTCGAATAGAGAAGTTAAGCACCATCTGGCTGAGTTAGTATTGAGATAGGAGACTACTCGAGAACCCTCAGTAATGTAGGCTTTTGCATTCTCACTGGACTGCATTTGTGGAGCTCCGTCAAAATGATCAGATGAGATCGATTCTTGTAGTGCATATCATCAAAGTGAATGTGATCAAATCTGTGACCCAAAGAGCTGTGATTCTAGGATCTGAGTACACATTGGGAGAGAAGAGGAGAGGAACATAAGGAGACCCACTTGAGTTCTGAATAAGGTTGATATTAAGTGTACCTCAACCAAGCACACTCTGAAACTACCTCGAATATAAACCAAGTTGCCATTGGATCTGTTGCTGGTTCTCTTTTACTGTACTGATAATGTATTTATCCTGTCATTCCCCATCCATGCCATAAAGAGCTATCGAACTGGACTCGCAATAACCAATCACTTTCTTTTTAAAGGCATTGTCTCTTCGGCTACGATACCAACGAAGTGTGTGAATACCCTTCAAGAAAAGGAATCCTTTCTCTGTGATGGATTCTTGATCACATCCATCCATTGTAAGTCTCTGAACGCCAGTCAAATACTGAAATGCATTGTCTGTGATGCTCGTACAATAACTCATATTAAGTGTGTGAATACCAACCAAATGAGTAAAAGCATTATCGGTGATTTGTTTGCAACGACCTATAGAGAGTGTGTGAATGCCAGTTAAATAAGTGAAGGCATTGTCTGTAATATTCTCACAACCACCCATAGAGAGTGTGTGAATGCCAGACAAGTATGGAAATGCATCATCCGTGATTTGCTTGCAACCTGCGAAGTGGAGTGAATGTATTCCAGCCAAATGAGAAAATGCATGGTCAGTGACTTGGTGGCAACCACTCATGTAGAGCGTATGAATGCCAGACAAGTAAGAAAATGTCTCGTCTGTAATTTGTTTGCAACCACCGATGTGGAGCGTATGAATGCCAGCCAGATGAACAAACGCATGGTCTGGGATTTGTTTGCAGCCAACCATAGAGAGTGTATGGATACCAGTCAAGTGAGCAAAAGCACTGTCCGTAATCCGCTTGCAACCACCCATAGAGAGCGTGTGAATGCCTTCCAAATATTGAAAATGTTCATCCACCACATTCTGACGCAAGGCCAAGCAAACATTAAACAGTGTTCCTTTTCCTAATCGAAAAAAGTGTTCAATTTCTTTCTCTTCCAAACCTCGTTTTAGCCTTCTCTTCTTGTTGGACATGAGCCATCGATTGAATTTAAATTGATTGATTCCTTTGCAAGTGTAACTCAATTGCAACCATTCTCGAGTGTCACAAAACTCAATGACTTTTGACCAGGTATCCGTGCAAAGAGCAGAACAAATTTCAGTGATCGGCTCCATGAAGTGCACTTTGCGATAATTGTAGTTCCAACCAAAAATGTTCCACAAGCAATGAATGAGGGCTTGATCCCTCAAGTTCCACAAAACCATAATAAAAACGGAACATTTCATCCTTGCCATCTCTTTTGTTGTATCTCAGGCAATGAGTAATAAGCAACCACTACAGCAATTTTCCTTATTTGTTTCAAGAAAAATCCCGCGAGGGGTGGTTACTGTTTTGTCCTTCGATGTTCTTGTGCACTGGTCGGCAAAGCTATTCACCTTACTGTATTCTTGTGGTGGGAAGTCTTGAGACATCTCCGTTTTTACTTTTTTGTTTTTAATACAACAAATGGTGCCCACGCACCACGTTGCGGCAGCGTGCTGAACGCTTCTTGTGTTCGTTGAGTTGTCTTGAGACATCTCCGCTCGACACTGTTTTTTTTTTTTTTTGTTTTTTTTTTTTTTTGTTCCATACAACCATGTGTGCTTGCGTGCTTGCGCAGCAAGCACACGATTGCTCATTTATTGACTTGTTTTGTGAGTGACGACCCGTAGGGCGTCATTCACTCTTCTTCTCTTGTTGTCCCCGACGGTGCATCTACAGGTTGGAATAATCACTCTGGTGAGTGTTTTGGTTGATGCCCTTCATCAAAGGGTGTAACCTTGTAGTAGGACCGTCGATGGACACAGAGCCATCTGTTGTTTTTTTCTTGTTTTGGGCCTTGTTGCTCATCAGATCACCCAGTGTGATCCTGGCACTCCTCTTCTTGTTGTCATTGAGTTGTGGACTCTGAATCTCCTTTTCGGAGTCATCATCCACATCCACAATGACTGGTTCGTCCTCAGTCAAACCATACCTTTTGCGTGCAGCAGCCAGCGCCAATGCAGCAATTTCCTTTTTCACTCTGGCGAACACTGGAGAAGTGGCATTCACTTGCTCCAGAATCTGCCGGTTCTCAGCACTGAGCTGTACAACAGGCACTGATGGCAGTGGTGTTGCTACAGTCCTCTGTTCTTCTACCTCCAATAGCTCAGGAGTGGTCTCCATCCTAGCAGTGGCTTGGGCAACTACTTGTTCCGGCATTGGTACCGGTTTGTTGCCCCCTTGACCCTTTGTCTTTACTAATTCCTTGGTGAGTTCTGTGACCTGTCGACGCAGTCCGTCAACCACCGTCAGCAGCTCCTCGTACATCTTCGTCAACCTCTTGTTGACAGCCTTGAGAGGATCATGTGGTCTCTCGACGTATCGAGTGACCGTGGCCTTTACCTTGTTCTCTCCACTGAGTACTGCTCGTGCATAGGTTTCGTCACCCATGACCACGAAAGCAGTGTCACGCTTCTTGAGCACACTGGCAACCTTCTCAGGCCCCAGTAGCTTCTTGATGTCGTCCACTGACATGTTCTTCATGCCATGGACGACCACCTTTCTTGTGCAATCAACACTGCGCTTGGGTGCAGCAGTGCTGTTGCCAATCCTCCTCTCTTTGTTGAACAACTCAACAAAGTCATAGATGCGGTCACCCTTGACCGTCACCCATGCAACAAAGCGTTGCTGGCCTTTCCTCTTGATGACCTGGACTCGGTTGAGCCAGTCACCAAACTCCTCTCCTATCTTTCTTGCCAAAGATGACTGAGAGACACCATTACCGTTGCCAGTAATGACCACCTCTCTGTCACTTGGCCTAGAGCCTTTCCGTGCAGTGGTCCACACTGCATAACGGCTGTTGCCGTATTCCTTCACCAAATTTGTTGAATCACCAGACATGTGATTCCGTTTTTTTCTGCGTTTTTCTCCGCTCGACACTGTTCAGGTACATTTTAACTTTCTGTGTCTACGTTCATACAATGGTGGAACCACCTCTTCCCATTTCGAATAGAGAAGTTAAGCACCATCTGGCTGAGTTAGTATTGAGATAGGAGACTACTCGAGAACCCTCAGTAATGTAGGCTTTTGTGCACATCCATGGATGCAACCGCTCAGACCTGGCACGAACAACACTTACGATTGATACATCTCATCATACATATTTATTATTAATTCTTATGAAAACAAACAGGTAATGGTGATGCTCAATGACGAGAAGCAGCCACAATCACAATAATCACATAAATGATAATGCACACAATGGACAGAACAAATGGAATGATGGACAAGATGCTCAAGATGCCAGCAATCTTTGCATACATTCTTGCCTTATCAGATGGACTCTTCTTGTACATAAAGTAGATGATGAGCCAAAGGATGAGACCTCCAATGAAGAAGCTTACAATAAGCAAAATCAAAGCAGTGTCTTCATCAGACTTGGCCTTGACTGGGTCATAGGAAGCAGAGTAACCAGCACCACTAGTAGTAACTGCTGCACTTGTGGAATCAACTGCACCACTGTAGACGTATTGTGGTTGCTGTTGTGGTTGATAATAGTTTGGTTGTTGTTGGTAGGTGTATGGTTGGGCGCCTACGTGTTGATAGCTTTCGTTATTGGCAGTCATTGTCTGTTGGTGGTTGGTTATTTGGTGATAGTTTTTTATTTGTGTGGAAATTGTCTTCTAGTTTCTGGATGTCAGAAAAATTAAAGTTGATTTTTTGGCCAAGTCCCTGTCGGAGTCCATTCTCCAGCTTGAACACTTTTTGTTGAAGTGGGATTCCTCCGAAGTAATTGAAGGGTTAGCTACGGTGTTGGAATGAGTGTGAATTAGAGCCCATCAAAACACTAAAGAGTTTCGGTTTTGAAAAGAGGTTAGGCGACACTCAGAGCTCTACCGATGTTTCATTCTGACAGCAAGTGAGAAAGAGAAAGTGCTGAAGGAGAATTTATCCCAAAAGTCATCTTCAACCCCGAATTTTGCCGACCGACTACAGCAGTTTTTTTTTTGTTGAACGATAAATTTTGTAAACTCTATTTTTCAAAAAACTTACCGTTATGCTTGCCTGAATTTCATTTTTTATTGACGGCCGGCAATGGGCCTTCAGTCATCACAAACAAACACCACAATCTAACAATTGGGCAGATCTCTCTTCAAAACAATCATCATCACCACCAGAGACCATGAACACTCGAATCAACAATGAGAACTCCCTGCCATCTACTGGCCATATGCTACTGAACAAGAAGTCCACCATTGGATCTCTATTGCCATCCAGCATTAGCCAACTGTACGAACCAAAGAAGAACACTCTCCCAGCTAAGCCTATTGCATCAAGAGCTCCTCTCCAAAGCAGAACTGTAAATCACAACACGGCTGAAAACACGACATCCATCAGAAGAGGAACGCAAACACCTACCAAGAGCTCTGCTCCTTCAATGGTTCTGGCAACACCAGTCTCTTCCAACAGCATCTATTGCCCAAAGCGCAGAGAGATTCAAATGGACAGTCCCGGTATTGACTTGTTGGACAAGCACGACCCACAACAAGCTAGTGAGTTTGCCAAGGACATTTTCTTGAATGCCAAGAAGAATGAACTCAAGTACTTGCCAGATCCTGCTTACATGGAGATGAATCAACCTACTCTCACCGTCAGAATGAGAGCTGTTCTTATTGACTGGTTGGTTGATGTTCATAGAACATTCAAGCTGAAGCCTGAGACCTTTTTCTTGACCATCAACATTGTTGACAGATTCTTGGGAATTAGAGAAATTAGCAAGACCAAGCTCCAATTGGTCGGTGTCACTGCTCTGGTCATTGCATGCAAGTACGAGGAGATTCATTTCCCAGACTTGGGTGAGTTTGAGAAGCTCTGTTCTTACTCGTTCAAGCGCAGTGACCTCTTGGCCACCGAGAGAGCAATTTTGGCTGCTCTTGACTTTAACGTTACTGTCGTGACTCCACATCCATTCCTCCTCAGATATAGCAAGTGTGGTAAGATTAACAAGGATGGCCAATTGACTGCCTCCTATTTTGCAGAGTTGGCTGCTCTTGAGTACCCATTCTTGAAGTTTGCACCATCAGTCATTGCATGCGCTAGCTTGTATTTGGCCAATTTGGTTCAAGCAAAGCAAGATCCATGGAACATTCAATTGCAATACTACTCTGGATACAATACCGAAGACTTTTTGGAGTGCGCAAAGATGCTTTTGACTGTGATCAAGGGACAATGCAGCTCTCAGTTGCACCTGATGGCTCTCAGAAACAAGTATTTGAGTCCAACCAGAAGATCTGTTGCCCGTATTGCCCTCATGGCATGTCGCTCTCTCGAATTGTAAATTACCCTGATCAGTCGTAGTATTTATTGCGTATGGTCGAGGAGACCACACCACGGCATAACCATGAACCAATTCATCGAAATATAAACCTAGATTACCTTTCATTTCAAGTAAAAATCAATTTTGTCTCTATCGCTTGGAATCATATGGTCTTTTGTTTGAACGAGAGTGGCTACCGTATCCAGAGGGGCGACCGCTGCGAGAATCGTCGCGCTGCTCATCGTATCTTCGATCAGAATGGGATGAAGACGATGACGAACGTGCATAGTCTCTTCGAGTGTCTCTGTTGTTGCGATCGTGGTATCGATGATCTCGATGACTAGTATTACTACTGCGCGACTCTCCTCTTGTTCCACTGTCTCTGTATTGTGACCGAGAGGAATCAGTGCTTCGCTGTGTTCTCTCGTGTTGTGCATTTCTCGCTGATTGCTCTTGGGCATTGGATCTTCTCCGTTGTTCCTCATCAATTTGACCTTTAATCAATGCCAAGTGCTCCGGATTCATGTACAAGCATGTTGCCACTCTATTGTCCTCGAGCAATGACAAAACATGGTGATACTTTGCCTTGGGTCGGCCATACAACATGTGAATATAATGTTCCACGAGTAAAATATCATCCAGACTCGTATCAAACAATAGCCACCACGCGGGACTCGACGGTAATTTGATTTTCAACCGATTCGCTGCCATATAAATCGCACCACAAGCAATCACGTGTGGCTTCACATGCAAACATAAAATTTTGCATCGCAATGCATCATTACAAAAATTCCAAGCACTCTGAATCAAATCATCACTCGCCTCCAAAATATGCATAAAGAACAAAATGTATGTGTGCGCGTGTTCGACATTGTGCAAAACAAATCCCAATTCAGCACAAATAATTCTCTCAATCCGTATCACTTCATTCTTCATATTCAAAATATTCATACTCGTGTGCATGAGTTGTTGAAGCTCGAAAAGTTCACCATTATTGTTGTTATGAGTACTATTCGGATCATATGAATTATTGTTCTTGTTGTTTGTTGGGCTTATCTGTTGAGTGGATGAGCTACACAATGAATGAAATTGATAAAATGTTTGAATTGAACAATAGTCGTTCTCATTGCGAATCTGACTCCACAGAAAATCAAAAGCTTCAATCACAGTCTGTAAGCTTTTGGCCTTTTCACCCAATTTTGCCGCCAAAAATAAACAAGCAATACTGCAGTAGCGCACATCGAATTGAGTCATGCTTCGTTTCATGAAGAATCGATGAAAGAGAACTTGAGCGTGTGCAATGACGACTTGAGGCAATTTTAATAGTATTCCTGCATCTTGCATAATCTCACATGAATAAATGCGAAGTGTCGTTTCAATGTCATCACTGATTCCACATTGTTTGGTTGGTGATTGAGAAATGGTGTGGATGGACAGAGTAGGATGACTGATCATGTGTGTTTCGTGTTTTCTGTTTTTTGGTGTTTGGTTTTTGGCGCGTTGATCGTGAAAACTATTTTTTGGCGCCACGGATGGGAAAAAAATCCAGAGCTCCCTCAAAGAAACACACCCCCAGATAGCTCTTTTACCCACCGCCAAGTATCCAACATGTCCTCCTCTTCTTCTGTGAATGACACATTGGGAACACCTAGTAGAGCTTCAAGAAGAACAAGCGCTGACTTGTCTGAGCAAAGATCACCCAAGAGAAGAAGGACAACCATTTCCAGAGTAGTGGATATTGGTTCAGCTGCTGATCTCGATGCTCAACTCAATTCTGTTCTGACGACTCATTGGCCACTCTCCATTCTCTATGAAATTTTTTTGTTTGCTTCCATTGATGATGTCTACATGAGCTTCAATCGAGTGAACCGTGACTGGAGAAGAGCTTCCTTGAATCCTTGCTTGATCAGGTATAGATTTCTGTGGTATTTCGGATATCCAGTACCGCCTCACAAAGAAATGATGCTGATTGGTGCAAAGAGCGACAATGAACTGTTGGAGTGCATCAGGTGCAGCTATCAGAACAGTGATCGATATCTGGACAGACAAAAGGAACAACACAAGAGGGAAAAGGAGAATCACTTTAGAGTATTGAGTCGATTGAGAGTGGAGAATGATAATGGTATCAATACTTGGAATGGTTTGGAGACAATGGGAGAAACTTTCATCAAGTTGCAAAGATCTGATTTCTTGAAGCAAAAGATTGAGAAGTGTGCCAGCGCTAGAGTACGCGTTATGACTATGGCATCCTATTTCGTGTTTGGACAAAGCACACCAATATTTACCATTGATGATCCAACAGGCAAGAGGATTCAACTGTTTTCTCACTTTTTGGACAACAATCGCCTCTTTGTGCCACATTATAACTCTGTGCCATCCAAGGTTTCCTACACTCGTTTTTCTTGCTATCAATCCGAGGCTCACTATGATATCAAAGCTGTTTTTATGTCCTCTATCACTGGATACTGGGATTCCGTGCAGTTCCAGATTCAGTTGATTCCTGGTGATGCAAATGAAGCGATTGCCAAGGCTACTCTGTTCAACAATGCCAAAGTTGTGTTCGAGGTAGAATCTGATTCAGGTGACGAGTCATTCAAGGTCTATGAGGAGCAAATGCAAGTGATACGACATACGATTCTCGGGGATGCCAAGAACTCTTCCTTCGATACCTTGATTCTCCAATTCTTTATTTCCATCATGTTCGATGGTACTGATGTCGACATGTGTGTGAACTGGAACAAATTGTTCAGGCTGTTGATCAAGAATTTGGACCAACACATGATCCAATTAGAGCCCGAGGTCTTGGACACCGATAATGAATCTGAAGAGCCAGCTGCCACTGATAGAATTACCAGATCAGCTGCTAGGAAATTGCTTGCTCAATCATCTTCTGCTTCTACAGCTCCTCCACCACCTACCAAGAAGCGTCAACGTGAAACTGTCGTCGACCAGAAGGATCTGATTCGACAGATGAAGAGAGAGCGTGGTGTCGCACATGTCATTCCACTACAGGAGGTAGATTTGAGTTCAGATCGTCCAAGACTTCGCCCAAGAGCCAACATTCGCAAATTCTCAAACTATGGCCCTAAATAATAATAAGCAATCAACAACAGTGTACGTACAGACACACAAAACCACAACAAGCCAGAAGTTGAGTTGAAAATACAATACAATTCTTTTATTCGTCCTTAATGTCGTTCACACCTGGAACAACACTGGCAAAGAAATCATTGAGAGCAGCCAGATTGGAATCGTGAACCTGTTGAGCTGGAACAGTGGTTGGCTTACCATCGGATCCAACAACAGGCAAAGCTCTAGCAGCTGTAGCAGCAGCAACAACCGTACATGGGTACTTGTACTGCTCAACAGCAGCTCTCACAAACGTAGAGACGCACATGTGAGTCATGAAACCAGCAACAATCAACTTTTTACGTCCAGTTGCTTCAATCAACTTCAACATGTCAGTATCGACAAATGCATTGACATGCTTCTTGGCAACCACAGGTTCTCCCTCAATTGGCTTCACTTGATCACACAATTGACCACCAGTGCCCTGTGGATCATAAAAGTTTGGTCCTCCGTGATGAACAACGTGGATCACTGGTGTTTGTTGCTCTCTGGCTCTCTTGAGCAATGCTTCTCCCTGATCGAGGGCTTCTTGAACACCGTGAAGAGGAACATTTCCAGTTGGCAAGTACTCATTCTGCATATCAATCAAAATGACAGCAGATTCCTTGAGAGAGGATGGTTCGAGGTTGGCTCCTGCGATTTGTAAGAGGGTTTTGGCTTGTTGTTGATCAGAGGCGGACATTGTTGTACGTTGGGTTAGATTTTTTAGGATATGTGTGTTGGTTTTGTGTGTTGGAAGATGTCCGAAGGTTATTGAAGTCTGTCTTTTAATACCAATGATCGGCTGCGCAGTTTCTCGACGTGTTAGGTGAAGGAGAATCCATCCAAATCAAAGGCTAAATGTCTGTCCTTAGATAGGTTGAATTTTTCCGATTGGTGGTATTCGCTTTGGCAACACTTCGTTCTGAATCTGTATTACCACGCAGTTTGAACTCTTGGAGTACTGCTATTGAGACAGTTGACAAGCAATTAGTGCTACAATCAGATCTCTAGTATCCTTTGTCTCTTGCTCCGATAATCGTATGAGTGATGGGTGAAACAACGTAGATACAATCGCTCCACGAGGTGCATGCAATGTAATTTCCACGATGGCTAATGGATTTAATTGCACCGTGAGCACGATTCCTATGGGAGCGATTCATGTTCAGAGGAGTCTTACTAATCAGTGTCACTCTACCGTCTTTGGGCGGCTTGGGCAGAGTGTAAATCCGTTGGTCGATTCCTCGAGCAGTAAAATAGACAAGTGGATCTGTAGGATGAGCTCCTACAGCAAAACATTCGATATGTGTTCGAACAACCTGTTTCTCCAAGAGATTAACATACTCTATTTCCCTGGGGTAGGTGCTTCTTGCTACTACCACCCACAAGTCCTGGTAACTAAGTTCTGATATTTGATCATATTCTATCAGTTGACCATTTACTAACATTTGATATCCTCCAGCAACTATCTGCTCGGATGTTGTGCTCATATCTATCGTGTTGAAGGTAACCTTGGTTAGGGACAAGCACTTCGAAACTACATAGAATTCGACTTGTGTATAATTTTCACTTATTCTGTATCTCACGACTCCTAACGTATCAAGTTCAAAATTTTGATCATGTAAGAGATGGAGTTGTGAGGTTTGAGAGCTATTGTTGAAAATGTGAAATGAATTTCGAGTCACTAAGAATATGGAGTTTCTCAGATTCCGGCACCACACGACCGGTGCTGACAGTGACTGTTCACAGCGATACGTGGATAACAACTTCGATCCAGAGTACAAACAAACAGACTTCTCAGCAATTACACAATACATGTCTTCCCTGTCATACATTCTCATTGATTGGAAGAACAATAGTTTCTCTATGAATGGATACTCGATTAATGGAATGGTTGTGCCGTTCAAGGGATGACATACACTGAATCGTGCAAGAGCATCAGTACGTGGGAAGAATAGAAGATCAGGTGCCAAAGTACTTTGATACTTTTGTTTCCAATAATGCAGCAGAGAAGATTCGTCGTTGTGTTCACTACCGCATGACATCATTGCTGGTGTGTACCCAGATGAGCGATCCCAGAAACTTCTCTGGTAGTGCCCAACCGAGTCTGTGAGCCCATGGTGGTGCTTTGAGACCGACATGACAGAAAGTATGGAACTCGGTTCACAGAACAACAGGATGTTGATCCAGCAATCACTGGGCAAGGTATCTATCACCTTTGACTGACTATTCTCAGTATCTTCTCGCTCATTATCAAAGTTGCCTTTCATCTCTTGTGGTTATCTCGAATTTGTTGTGACAGAGGCAAGTATAATTTTCCGCCACCAAACAGTTGATGAGAGACCTGAATGAATTTAAGGATAACCAATTATCATTTCAGTTCAGCATCTTGAGAGCTTTTTCATGGGATATCACCAACTAGAACTTGAATTGTTGAGTGGATTTCCCGCGAAAAACCATGAACTACGGTTTCACTAACGCAATTATTTTCCGACTATTGAGCTAAATTATCAGAACCGTGATAGAGCGATTCATGGATGTACATACAACAATTTATTCGCTGCTTCATACAAGCGGTGGAGCCTCTGTTTGGGACAAGGAAAAGTTGACTCAATTAAAGAGTCAGCAACAAGGACAAAAGTTCACTCACATGAGTAACATTATTGACCAATTGGGAGTGCTTTCTGCCAAGGCTCAAGCTCTTCCTAAACCTATTACGAGCTCTTCTAAGCTATTGTATTCTGATTCTCGGTTGTTTCTCTTCAGTGAAGGCGGAAAAACCATTGGAATGCTCAAAACTGGACCCAAAAAGTTGTTCTATCGAGTATGTATAGTCCTCGTCTTGAGGTGTGAATACCTCACTTCTTCGAATTATTGTGTTCTTACTCTCGTGTACAATGATATCTTCTCGTCCAGAATGAGTGTGGTGCATTCAAAGAGATTGAACCGATTTGTGTCTTGGACTTTTATGTGCATGAGAGAATGCAGAGGAAAGGAGTAGGATCGATTCTCTTTGAGTACATGCTCCAATATGAGAATACGAATGCAGCAAAACTAGGATATGATCGTCCATCGAGTAAATTGATTGGATTCTTGAAAACAAGATATAGTTTAAGTGAATACATTCCCCAATCCAACAACTTTGTGGTGTTCAAGCGATACTTCAGCTCAAACAATGGATATGTGGAATCGAACAAACCAAAGAAGGTTTTATCTCCTCAAATACATGCGAAAGATAAGGTGAAAGAACTCCCAAAGTTTGATAATACTTTAGAGAATTCATTGAAATCACGAGAAGAGCTCGAACCACTAGACAATAGCGAGGAAGATGCACAAATGAAAAGAGAAGGCATGGAGCCTTGCTCGAAACAAACGATGAAAGCTGCTCCTGTCCTTTCATCAACTCAACCCGAACCATTATCGATGACTTCACAACAACAACAGAAGCGAGGGGAACACACCCCGGCTAGTAGTCGCAAGTACGTTCAATACAACCCCATATCGCACCACTATCAAGAATTGGAAGTCGTGGATAGTCAATGGAAGAGTGGCAGAAAATTGAACTGGGACTTCTCTCCTGCCAATCAGAGAATTACTGAACAACAACCAACGAACCCTCTTCGCTCTCGCGTCTTGTTCTCACCCAACTGTTCATCTTCCTCTAATGGATCCATTTCAAGTCTGACAGATAGCATGAGAGCTCTATCGTTCGACACACCACAAAAGAACAATATCAAAACTATCGGTCCAACTGCATTTTCCTCAAACAATTCAACTGATTCCTTGTAGATGGACGTTCGCTTGGTATCTTGTTCCTTGAATTTCGTTTTCAATACAAAATATTAAAGAAAAGCTTTTGAAATCAAATTTCTTCCCTTTCTAGACACAAATTGTATATTCCTGCGAGATATAGGCTGCAATATTTTGGTCAAGTGCTTATTGTACTTTTTGACAAGAAATGTTGAACGGAAGAGCCAACACTTAGGTTTGCCCACAAGACTTGGGACATCAAATACCATTAGAGAATGAACAAAAAATGAATCTTATTGTTCGTTCTTTTACTACTACTCCTAATGAGAAGCAACAGATGGATAATACACTCCTTCTTCAGCCATCCACAAATTCTCCGCATTATTCTTATCCGCAAATCCAGTGACTTCACACTGATTAGGAATGGGTCTTCCAAATCGATGATCATGCGAATGCAAAAACTTTCCTGTATCCACATGTTGCAATCTCACTGGTTTTCCCTTGATCCACTCTGCCCCTGAAATCAACTCCACAATCCAATTGTCACCTGAATCACCACCAGGGTAACAACTGACTTCTTGTTGTTGAGTCAATGGAGATCGATGCAAGTGAGAATGTAGCTTTGCATGAGTATTGACATGTTCCAATGAAATTTTCATCTTGTGAGTAATCGGAGTGCCAGGTGGACATGCATCTACAGGTGAATTGTGAGGTGCCTTGATAATCCAATAGGAATTGGCATCACCAGTGCCTGGGAAACATGTTACACTTTGTTGTCCCGATCCTGTACCATAAGTGACTTGATGAGAGTGTAGACTACATGATTGTTGCTTGTGTCTTAGTTTGATGACAGAGTGACATGTGACGATTGTGTTGGAGTCGGCATGTATTATGATTGTCAATGAGAGTAGTATGATGAATGTCAATAGTAGTAGTAGTACACTGGTGTTTGGTTGTTGTTTGTTGTTCATTGTTGGTTTTTTTGCGTGTTTTTTTGTTTGATTTTTGATTTTGCGAATTTTTGGACACGTGGAAAATGTTTTTTGGCGGGATAGAATACGGAGGAGAAATAGGAGAAGATGTTTGGTTGTATGGATGATGATTCAAGTTGTATTACACCTTGTATTTGTTCTCACGAATCAAGTTCTTGAAACTTTGTGCCTTGTCGTCGTTTCTTCCCAGAGTACCCAACTGGAAGTTGTCTTCGATGGTTCTCAACAGAGAGTAGTGATTGTATTTGGTGTCATCTGACGAACCAGCCTTGACCATAGGGCCCAACAAGACACAATAAACACTGTTGAAGAACAAGTAATCATCTTCGTCGAATGTCACAACAATCAATGTTCCATTCATGAATTGACGATTCTCGAGCAATGGAGGCAAAAGGTTTGACAGATAATGATCTGCGTACTTGAGACCAGTATTGTGCCCATCATTGTCAATATTTGGTGTATAGTACATGAGTTGCTGTTCAATATGAATTGGCATAGACACACATAGAATTGTAAAATCGAGATATTGTGTTAATGAATTGTTGTTGTTGTTGTTGTGGTTACAACCAACAAACCAAGGAACAACCAAGAGTGAAGCAAAGAAACATACTGGCAAGTCATTGTTTGCAATATCAGTTTTCAATTGTTCAGCATTCACAATGTGCTTTGTGCATCGTGCCTCATCAGTCGACACACTCAAAAAGCTCATGAACGGATTGTGCTTTCTATAGTACAAATTATCAAAGGTCGGTCCAGAGAAGCAACGAGAATTGTCCGGATAGTTCTCCTGGTATGATTTCCAGTTCAATCCCTTTCTCTCCATCAAATCAGCCAACATGGTTACATTAAAGTTAATGTCATTGTCTGTTCGATGATCAAAAAAGTCACCTGCAATCATGGAGACATAATTGGGTTGAGAAGGGTGAGTCACTGCATGGTACCCAGTCAAATGAGATCCTTTCTGGTTGGCCAACTCTTTAAAGTACGAGTAGAGCATGGTGAGAATATTGGGCTGATTCTCAAACATGATAATCATTACGCGATCAAAAGTACCTGGCAGAGTTTGACCTGAAACCATGGTGAACTGTGATGCACAGAAGCATAGCATCAAGACAGTCATTGTGAGACCGAGGAGGACAGGCTTGGTAGTCAACATCTTTGTGCGTAGGTGGTGTGGATGACTGTTACTTTTTTGTGTTGTTGCTGTTATGCTGTTTGAACGTGAAAGGGGAATAATGAATTCGGAAGGGGACCTGAATGATGTCATCCATCGCGCTTTTCGACACCGATCGCTCTGCTATCAATTCTTGACCCAGAGAATTGTTGACTGGTTCAGGTGAGCTTAAGATAATTTCACCTCCTACAACTCTCGTCTCTCAAGTCTGAACTGTTGTTGGGTTAAGATCAACAATATCCAACAATACTTAAGAACTGAGAATTCTGAATCTCGATGAATATATCAGAGAAAAATTGAGTTTGAATTGTATTAAACCTTGTACTTGTTCTCACGAATCAAGTAGCTGAAGCTTTGAGCATCATCATCGTTTCTTCCCAGAGTACCCAACTGGAAGTTGTCCTCAATCGTTCTCAAAAGTGAATAGTGGTTGTACTCGGTATCGTCTGAGGATCCAGCAATAACCATGGGACCCAACAAGACACAATAGACCCGATTAAAGGCCAAGTAATCATCTTCATCAAATGTCACAACAATCAATGTTCCATTCATGAACTGACGATTCTCCAGCAATCGAGGCAAAAAGTTTGACAGATAATCGTTTGCATAACCGAGACCAGTGTCATGTCCATCATTGTCAATATTTGGTGTGTAATACATGAGTTGCTGTTCAGTTGATTAGTGTGACACATAATTGTGAAAGTGATTGTTAGTACATGTATAGCACTTAGAGAAAAACTCGAGATGACAAACTTACTGGCAAGTCATTATTGGCGATATCAACATAAAGTTGATCAGCATTCACAATGTGCTTTGTGCATCGTGCTTCATTGGTTGACACACTCAAAAAGCTCATGAACGGATTGTGCTTTCTGTAGTACAGGTCATCAAAGTTCGGTCCAGAGAAACAACGAGAATTATCTGGATAGTTCTCTTGATATGATTTCCAGTTCAGTCCCTTTTTCTCCATCAAGTCAGCCAACATGGGCATGTTAAGGTCAAGTATGCCGTCCGTGTGATAACCAAAGTAATCACCTGCAATCATGGAGATGTAATTGGGTTGAGAAGGATGAGTCACTGCATAATAATCTGTCAAGTGAGATCCTTGGTGTTTCGCCAACTCCTTGAAATAAGGGAAGAGCATGGTAAGAATATTGGGTTGATTCTCAAACATGATAATCATGATTCGATCAAATGTGCCTGGGAGAGTTTGACCACGGACGGATGCACAGAAGCACAGCACCAGAACAGTCATTGTTACACCGAAGAGGAAGACAGACTGGATAGCCAACATTTTGGAGGAATGTAGATGTTCGATATTGATCGATTCTTCTGGTGTCGTTGTTTAGGGTGCTCCTCGAAGCGTGATGTCATCTTGCGAACTAAATTTATGGTAAGAATTCTTACCATACTGACAGTTTCAGAATAGTCAGAGCTGTAAGTTCTATGGTTTTCTTCAACAACTGAGCCACTAAACTTTTCAGATCGTCCTTCGACATCCAGAGGTATCAACATGCCTAATTATAGATGAAGCATTTCTTGTTGTTCCGTGCAGCTGAAAAACAAATTCTCTCTGCGAGATCACAACAACAAACTTGTAAAAAAACCCTGAATTCGTTGTCATCATGTTGCGTCATTTGATCTCAAGAAACCGATTCCTTGCATCTTCCGTAGCTCCTTCCACCAAACAGTCTTTTTGTGCCAGCCTTCAACAACAACAACAGTTGAGACCATTGTCCATTGGTATCGACTTTACGTGCAATGAAGCGACTTGTTGCTTCTTTCCAAAGAATCACGATGTTGAATCGATGAAACCACCAGTGTTTGCGTGCTCTTTGCCTCTTCCACCAACACCAAGTGGTGGTTGGGACTATCCAAGAGAAGCTACTCTTCCCAAGGCTGAACTCACAAAAGTAGTCAATCATATGATTCAACAAGTGAGAGAAAAGAATAAAGAAATCAATGGTTCATTGGCTGAGCAAGAACCTATTGAATCTGTTGTGCTCAATGTGCCTACTGGTTTCAGTGAACTGCAGAGACAGAGTGTTTTGAGAGCTTGGAGAAATTGTGATCAGCTGCCACAACTGAGAAAAGTTCTGGTTGATGCATCGTCTGCTGCTTTAGCTTACGACTATTTCCATTCTCAGAACGAAGGAAAATTGATCACGATTCATTTGGATGAGAGTAGCTTCAGTGTTGCAGTTGCTGAAGTTGTTTATGGTGTGGCGAGTATCGAGGACACTGATGGTGTGATCCATTTCAGGAACTATGAGATGAGCGAGGACAAGTATTTAGAATTGTTGACAAAGGCTGTAGTGGATCGTGTGAAACATAGCTTAGAAGTCGTAGGTGCTGCGTTGAGTGATGTCACTCACATCATTTTGTCTGGTAGTCTAATGTCGAATGACAGGATCAAGAATCAATTGTTGGGTCTGTTCGCAAACGCAGAACAAAAGGTTGTAAATATTGACAATGTAATGGCTACAGGAGCTGCGGTGCAAGCTGCTATTCTGGATGGAATCGTTGATAATTTGATCTTGTTGAATGCTATGCCTGAAGCAATCACTGTTGGTGTCAAGGATGACAAGTACATCTCTCTCGCAAACAAGAACAGTGTATATCCGCTGACTCACACAAAGAAGTTCAAGTCACCAGAGGATCAACCACATGTCCATATCAGTATCTATCAGGGTCAACTAATGCTCGGGCAAGTCACATTTGACAATGTAGCCAAGGACACAGAGTTTGATGTCACGTTGGATGTGGACGCCAACGGAGACATGAACGCAACAATTGTCAATTTGGCAACGAACCAAACAGTGGAATTACCTTTGGACGGTAGCACTTTGAGTGATATGCACGAGTGTCATTCATTGTTGGTCCCTGTGATGAGACAGGACTTGTAACCAGCGAGAATGTTCTTCAGTAAAGGCCACTGCTTTCAATTCACGACATTGGAGTTGACATTTTCTCAATAGGGGGGCGGCGTTTTCCAATCTACGGACCGGTGATGAGACACACAGAGAACGGAATATCTCAAAAGATAAATCCGGTCCAGCTACAGAACAATTCTCACGCAATAACAACCTCGGTGAGAATTGCAAGATCTTTATTTATTGACTTGACATCATTATAATATGAGACCGCTTCTCATTTCTTGGTTGTTGTACATTATTGTAATCTCTTTGGGATTGGCTTATACTGGGGAAGCTCTGCAGACTACTTGTGGATCCCTGAGGTCATGCTTCTCTTGCTTAGATCCTGCTTTAAGTAACGAGTGTGCATGGTGCACCATGTCATCCAGTTGTGTCAATAGCACGCAAGAGTGTGAGAATTGGACAGTAGATTATGTAGGATCACTGGGCAAAGGAAGCTTTGCAAAATTGTATTCTAGAGATGAGTATGTTGTGAATAATTGTGAAAAACGAATTGAAAGTGTGGACAGTTGCGTGAGCGGCAGTCAATTCGCCCAATTGTACTTGCCTTATTCAGAGAGTGTGCGGAATGCAAAAGAAGGTGGATTTGATGACCAGCCTACACTTGCCGTTCCACAAGAGTTTATAAGCGAATATGTTAGTGAATCTTTTGACGGGAGCAACAAGTTGATCAAGGAGTTGAGAAAGTATAACTACACTGCTCATGTTGGATCATTTGTCATGAACAGACAGCACTCCAACATCACCAAAGGTATGTATGAACCAACGACATACACCTCATCATCTCTTCTCGGAATTAGACCAATGCGAGCGAACTATTCTGTTGATTCAGAGAGTGGTAAACTGATGGTCAGGCTCAACTCTCGCAGCGACAAAATATTGTACCATATCTTGTTGACAAATACGGGATTAATTGCAAGTCCTGGTTCCTACCAAGTAGGATTTGTGTTCCTCCTACACAATGAATCTCATTACAATCATTCATCATGCTTGTTCTATCAGTCCCCGAAGCGTGTGAAAGTGTATAGGGCAACCAAAGATATTCTATTGGGACCGTACTTGTATATGGGAGTTCCTATGTTCCTTATTACTCATATTATATTGGTGTTGTTTGCCAAATTTTGTCCGTGGTCTCTTACAAAGCACTTGGCCGATTCACTTCGGGACCAAAAGCAAAAACAATTAGAATCTGACTACTTGCAGAATAAACGAGACCCTGCGATCGCGAATGAGGAAGATATTGGTGACATTTCGGACGAGTATGTGTTGCACCCCAGAGTAGGGTTTAATATTTGGTGGTTCATCAGAATGAACTCCGTGCGTCTGGTGAAACAGTGTGGTTTTCAAGCGTATTATCACTGGAAATTTTATCGAAGATGCATATTTTTACTGGCACTCATTGGAATATTAGTCATATGTACTCTGATTCCTATCCATGTTACTCAGTATCATAAGAGCAAAAGTCGAATATACCCTGATTTTGCAATCACCACAGCTGCAACTCTCAAGAAGAATTCAACTATTGCTATCGTGCACTATGTGCTCAGTATTGGAATATACTTAATTTCAGTGGTCAACATCATTCTAGTTCTGAGGCTAATATTCTTCAAAAAGAAGCAAGCGAAGCAAGCTTTCTTTACTGCCCACTTGACTAATCTACCTGATTTAGTATTGACTGTTACCCGCTCCCCAGATCTAGATGTAATACTGAAAAACAAGTCAGAGGTACTACGAAGGCAAAAACTATTGAAGCATCACTATGATAGTATAATTAAACAGGAACATGAGATACGATATGCAAAGGCAAAGTATGAAGGCAAGGATATTCCTTCACTCGACTCGGAGAATGTCCTCTCAGTTAATGTTATTGCGGATATTGCACACTTAATTCCATTGATAGATGCACAGCATACAATCGAAACACAGCTGAAAGATACCTCGGATGTTGACCCCAGGGTAGTAGAGAGAAGATTTAAGCGATTAGATGACGTTCGAGAACAGTTATTTACTCTGGCGTCTCAGAAACCGATTATCTCTAACTCTGCATTTGTTACGTTTAGATCAGTACAAGGTCTAAGGTCCTGTGTTAAATTGCATGAAAGAAAAGAAGACTGCTGCACACCGCACAGTCTAAAATTTTCTGACACAACCGAAGAGTGGAAACTAAGTGAGATCACTTGGGAGCCAGAGGAAATTCTCTGGGAGAATATTTGCGTATCGAAAACATCCACGGCAGTTCGAGTCATCATCGTTTATATTGTGTTTATGATCGTATTTGTATTGATGTTTTTGTCTGTCATTACATTTGTGATCACTGGAGGTTTTTACAACTTAGCCATCGGTTTACATCTAACTCAATCTATCGCTGAGATTCGACAGTCAAAGAACAAATTCGTCATGGGAATAGTGACAGCTATGACATGGCTCGCAAATAGGCTTCCACTTGTCGTTGCTATTCTAGTTGAGATTACTGGTGCTATCACATACAACATTACGAAGATTGAGAAAATGAAAACAATTGCACGATACCAAGCCTCGACGTTATGCAAAACATTATGTATTATGGCTTTGCTGGCTTGTTGGGTACCTTATTTTGAAGATCGAGCTCTGCTTCATGTATCCAGCTATATCTACTATAATAGTACAGTGATGAAGTTGACACAATTTATCTTGGCTCAATTGTTTGTATCCAGGTCATTCAAGCACCTCGGAAAGATAATCATGGTAATTGTAAGCTATATTAGAACCAAAGGAGAACCCAGGCGATTGGAATTCGATTTTATCACCTCCTACTCGAAGGCTATTGTCGTATTCTTCATCGTACTGACTTCCTGCACCAAGATTCCTTTGTTAGTTGTGCCCGGAATCATTTTTATGATTGTTAGCTACATTTCTGATTCATTCCTGTTGGCTTTCTTTTATGAGAAATCCAATGTGACAGGAACGGCTGAGATTGGAATTTTGAGCATACTGATGGTGTATTCGGCAGTTTCATCTGTCATTGCTGCTCCACAGATTAACTGGACTATTCGAACGATTCTCTCCAGCACGTTTGTGGGATTCACACTGACTGTTACCATTCTATTGGTTTGTCTTTTCCTATTCATCAAGTGGGCAGCGCGAAGGAAACTCAAGTACCTCATGATGAAGAACGAAGATATATTTGCCAACAACTATGCCCAACCACACCTGCAAATGCTCCTTCGAGATGAGCCATTCAAAGTCAACACGCCAAAGGCTCAACCCATCATTGCCTTTGAAGAATGTCGTTCACCCACGGACTTTGACCCCATGATGCCGCGCATCTAGGTCGCGCCTTTTTGTCTGCCCAACCTGGCGCCCCCTTCCGATTAAAATTATCCGACACGATAATGACGTCAAGGTTTGCGTCATCTAAGCACCTAGGTCTCAACCGTTTCGCCTGTGCATGACGCGTTGGTTGTTCGTCCACATAACCGAGAACAACAACAACATGGGGTAACTCTTCAAAAAGCAAAAAATGGCACTACTCTATTCAAACAGAACACAGAAATTCTGTTCTTTGGTGTTGTCTCTCGTATTGTCGTTGTCTCTCCTTCTTCTGTTCACTGACTACAGTCGATGTGAGACCGACCAAGAGAACTCTGCTAGTCTTCATACCAAGATGCGACTTCCAAGCAACCAACACTTCTCTCTGGAGTTTGTGTCGGTTACAAGAGACGCACCTCATGTAAAATATGCCTCAATTGCTCGTTTAGATACAAACGAAGAAGGCGCAATTACAAGTGTCGATATGCTCACAGAAGATTGGAACGACAGAGATGTCTTTCACTTTTCTAGCTCTAAAGCCAATCCGGAAGGAAAATTAATTTCCTTTATGGATGCGAACAAGGGTGAACAGAGCTGTGTTTCATCTTCATCTAATCAACCAGGATTCTCCATTCATTCACTGAATGAATTTATTGGTTCATTGAAAGAGTTGAACAAGCAGCAATTACAATCCAGTCCAATCTATGATCAATCTGTGAATGATATCTTGTTGAATAATGGAGACTTGAGAGCCTTTCTAGGTGTTTTCAAGTTTATCTCAGAGGAAGAGTACATTTTGGTTTTGACTGACTCCTCCATGAGTCAGATAAGATACATTATTGGTCAGAACATTATGGTTACGTTTGCCAAATTCTCTCCAACAGCAAGAAAGTCATCTTCCAACAAGAGTACCATTGCAAAGAAGTTGAAGCAGTTGAAGGCAGAGTGTCTTTCAATCGATGAGATTATGCCAATTGAAAATGAAGACTATAAGATTAATGCTCCGTTGGTAACTGAACAAATGAAGGAACCATGGTTCGCTGATCGTTCAGTCTGTTGTGATTCTCAACACTTGCGCGATGAATCGAAGTGTGATCAGATGAAGTCAAAGCAAATTCTCAAAGTTAATGGACCTGGAAAGGTTTGTGTGTTCCTACATGGCGCAGGAGAAGAACCGGATTTACCAGTACTCAACAAACACAAGGACTATTGGGGAAATATTCATGAGTTCACTCCTCAATGCTCCAAGAGACTCTTTATTAGAGCAGACACCACAAGGAGAGGATGGGATAGCACGTATCTCCAAAAAACTTTTTGTGACTTGGCAGCGAACCACGATACTGGTTCTTCAGGTACAGTAATCAAGAATACCATCGTGTTTGCACACTCGATGGGCAACTTGATTCTTGCCGCAGGAATCAAGAATGGATATTGTTCATTCAACAAGGATTCATCCTGGTATGCTATTAATCCTCCATTCGGAGGTAGTCCTGCTGCTACAAAACTCAAGTCTATTTGCCATGTATTCTATAACCAGAAACCTTCTTCGTTGTCTGTGGATAATCTGTATGGTATTGTGGCAACCAAGGCAGGTTATTGTGACCGTGACACTCGTCAACCCTTCCTATCCTATCTTTCTCTCCAACCAAGCTATTGCAGCCCTGATGGACAATGTCTTGATGATCTGGGAGATGTGATCAAAGAGAATGTGAAGGGTATCATGTGTGGATCATCTTCCTTTGGTATGAAGAGCAAGTACAGTGTTCTCTTAAGTGCATTGTCACAAATTGTTCAATATGGAGAAGAGAATGACGGTATGGTTGGTGTTTCGAGCTGTAGTCAATACCACAAAGGTCTGTTCAACAATAACCACAAAGCAAAGTTTTATCAATCCCCAGTGAACCATGCTGATGGAACCTGCAGAAATTCCAATGGCATGTTTAGTCAGGAAAGAAAGCCATGTTCCTATTTCGAACATAAAGTGTAATGTGCTCGGGAATTCCCACAGCCGTTTCCTGCATATTCTTTGAGACCAACTGTCAAACGTTTTACAAATATTCTTGCGGAGAAAGATTCTACTTTACAATAAGAAGAGGAGAATTAGAAGGCGCAAAAAATTCGAACTTTGCGTTTCGTGTGTTGTCTCACCTTTCGGTTTTTCTCTCCACAGAACGTTGACATCAACAGAAGTTTCAGAAATTTGTTTTTTTTGCATCACACCAACAACCAACAACACTCGCAGAGTTTCAAACCAGCAGGAAAAAAACAAACCGGTGATTCATCGAAAACAACAACAACAACAAAAAACCTCTTTTTTTCACTACTATAAAAAAACCACTTTCAAATGAACGTTTTAGGAAAAGACCCATTTATGCATCATCAAGACGACGATGATGACGAATATGATGATGAACATCATGGTGGCAACGATGCATACACGAGCATCTGGGATTTAGTCCCTGGTTACACTCAATCACCACTTGATGGAATGGTTGATAGGCCACAAACCCAATTGGAAGATGTTTTGGAAGAAGACACATTGATTCAAGAATTGAAGGGTAACAATCAAAAAGTCGTAGCATTGTAAGTAGTTTCTACTTGTTCTTGTGTGATCTCTTTCACACACACATAGCTTTTGCTGTTTTTTAGTGTTGGAAAGTCATATAGAAAGTGAAAGCTAACACACGTTTTTTTTTGCAAACATTGAAAAAAATATTTTCTGTTGTTCACACGTGTCACACATAACACATTGATGATTTAGTTTGGCAAAGGATGAAAATGTCGACAAGATGATTGACTTTTTGGTCACTGAAGAATATGTTGAAAACTATCAAGCTCCACCAGAGGAGTCTGATGAACACGAAGCAGAATTGAAGCGTATTTTCAAGTATGTTGTGTGTGAATTTTTTTTATTATTATTGTTGTTACTGTTTGTTGTTTTTTTTTCCACATGTTGGCGAAAAGCTTTTTTGATCACACATGTTATTAACACACGCATGTTTTTTTTTGTCAGATACCCATACACCACCTCTGAAATTTTCAATTGTGATGTCGAGGATGTATTCAAGGCCATTGTCTTCTCTGATGATCGAATGAACAGATTGTTCTCCTATTTTGAGAAGAGAAGAACTGATTTGACTCCAATCAATCCATCTCACTCTCAATACTTGGTCCGTGCTCTCTCCTCTCTCCTTCAAAAGTATTACAAGAACATTATTCAATTTGTGTTGGAAAAGCAGAAGAGTGAGAACATTATTAAGAGGTATGATTGATTTTGGCTTTTTTGTTGTTGTTAGTTTGTACGTTTTCAATTGCTAACAATTTCATTTGACCAAACAAAAAAAAATGCGTTTGATTTCATTGTGCGTGTTTGTGTGACAATAACAAACAAAAACAGAGTGTTTGTGGATCATATTGGACTCTGTGAAATGGACAATTTGATTTTGAAGCTCATGGGATTCGAGGGACATGACGATGGATTCGATCAAGATGCCTTTGGTGCATTTGCTACACAACAACGTCTCAGAGAGATGTTTTTGGCCAAGCAACGTGGAAACGATCAGGAATTGCAACAAAGGAAGAGAGAGATTCGCGAATTGTTGATTGGACCAGGTGATTTGCTTGCTAGTCTGTTGAACAAGCTTCAAGAAGACAAAACGAACGAAGAAGTTCACAGAAACATTTTCAATGTTCTGTCCGATGTGGTCGAGAAGGGATCAAGCGAAATTGCACAAAATATTACCAGCAAGGACAACATGATCAAAATTTTGGACACCATCCTACAAAACAGTGACAACACCATTTTCATTCACGGTATTCCATTTGTGCGCATGGTCATTGAGTACAAGGAAAATAGCGAAGACTCTGAGGAGGAGTGCGAAGAACAACAAGACTACAGTGCATCCGAGGTGTCCGCTCTCATTGCATCACGGACGAACGAATTCTTGACCCTGTTGACCAGTGAGCCACAGTTGGACCCTGTTGTCACATCGACTGGTACATTGGAGCCTCCAATGGGTGAGATGAGACTAAAGGTTGTGGAACACTTGCTCACACTGTTCAGAATCGTTGTTGAAAGATATACCTTTATCGGCAAGGACATTACCTCTCTGGACGTTTTCAACATTTTGTTGGACTTGTTCTTCAAATATGAATTCAACAATATTTTGCACTGCCAAGTGTTCTCCGTCATCCAAATGGTGTTGGAGAGCAAGGACGAAGAACTTGTCAGGTCATTGCTCGTTCAGTCAAGATTGGTTGAGCGTTTGTTGGAAGCGTACATCAAGAATGAACAAATCACAAACTCTGGAGACTCAAAGGCATTCAGATTGGGATACATGGGATTCGTTGTTGATATTGCCAATCTATTGAGAAGACATGCACTCGATGCTTCATCCATGGTCGGCCCACACTTGGAATCTGTGAATGGATGGAACGATTTCGTGACCAACTTTTTAGATGTCAGAAATTCAATCAACGAGAAACAACTCGGTGGTCCTCCTCCTTTGGGCAACTCTTTCCAACCATATCAATTTGATGACGATGATGATGATGATTATCACTATGATGACTCTGATTCCGATGATGACGAAAACGATGATGAAGTAGTGATGAAGAGAACTGATTCTGATGACTCGGACGATGACTCTGATGTGATCAGGAAGCCTAATGCTCAGCCTGCTGATGAGTTTGAGGCTGATTTTAGCAACTTTGTGTAAATTGTGCACTGCGACAAATGATACACTCGCCTCATAATTATTGAGTAACAGTTATTGTGGTGGCTGCCATCACTCAACCTCTAAAATTTTGCGAAACAATAAGTCATGTAATGTATTCCCTCCACTAAAGATCAAAAATTATTGAATTTATTAGGTGCAGTTGTTATGGCCACCCTTAATTTATCTTCTGTTGTTGATGCAACCTAAAGAAGCGGCAAAGGTGCTGTGATATTCGCGAGACAGAATGTTCAACGGCTGCTTCTATTGAAGGGAAATCGTTAACCCTCGTGAAAACACACATGTCCCTTGCTGCCCGTAATCCCTTGAATTGCAGGTAATTGGTTTGAGGAACGTAGTCCCACTGTCTCTGATCTGGTTCATCACTCGGCTTGGGTTCCATCCGTATGGAACGCAAGGCTTTGAAGGCACTTCCACTACCCATACCTAGAATAATGACCGAGAGGGGTGCCTTATGACTAGCTTCTACAATCGAATAGATTGTCTCTTGTATGTCAATATGATCATTACTGACCATGATGACTAAAATATTATAAACAGGATACAATACGCCATCACTTCTGTTCTTCTCGAACTGCAAGCCCGCGGTTGACTTCCTGAGATATTTGTTTTCACTCGGTGGTGTTGGTGGTGCGTCCATCTTTTTGCTCTTTCTTCTCAAAAGAGGAGCTAGAATGGTTCTCTTACGACCCTGGGATGCTGTGCCTGTTTGAAGCCCAGTGAGCGGGGATTCTGTAAGTGAAACAGAGTGACGAGGTTGTGCCTGTTTCACTTGTGTGCACACCTCTGTCACATCACTGATGATATGGTGGAAGTCATTTGGACCAAATCGCTTTTCTTGTAGGTCACTGCGAATGACTGAGCCATCCTCAGAGATTGACTCGGGTATTTCTAATGATCCTGTCATCTCTAACAACTCAGCACTCCTATAGCGCAAACTTCGCTTCACATCTTTCATGCTAACTGAAAAATTGGTTTTTTGTTGCAGTATCCGACATGCATGTCTATATACTGCACTTAGTTGAGATTTCATCAACGGATGTTCATAACGACTTAACACTGCATCCATCCAGGCTTGATTTGTTGATTGTTTGAATGGAGTAATACCTGGAGACACAATTCCGGGATCAACACTGTCTCTCATCATAATATTGATCAGATTCTGACTTGAAATGACATCAGTATGACCAAATCCAATAATATGGAAGTCAGTTTTGTTGACATAGTATTGATCAATTCGTTCTGCTACTGCCTGCATTGCTTGCTCATAAATGCTTTTATGTTCTCCACTTGGTCCATGAATTTTCATGTCATAGTGCAACATTGGGTCATTTCTCGGATACTTGTTATCGCTTGTCATATCTATGCCAAATAAAACCCTAAATCTGACTCCAAGTTTCATATAATCGATAGCAGAGTTCACAAGCGATTGAATCTGCTCTATTTTGATTGACTCCTTCCTCACTTTGACACTATTGACTTTGATAAATCCTGCATCAAGTAGTCTCGGTTCATGAATCTTTGGTGCGTCCAAAACAAATAGACTTTGCTTCCTGTTTCCAACATTTCTGGAACTAAGCGAATCGGTAGTGGGCACATGTTTCACAACTCCAAGTTTAAAAGATGCTGGATTAGGAGACGAATTCAACACTTCTGACAACATGTCATCCAAGGAGATAATTTTGCTTCCTATTAGGGTCTTATAGAACATGTTTCCTGACTCTTTTTCAAGCTTGTCGTAGCTAAATACATCTATCCGAAGAATGATTCGTCTATCATCTGTTTGAGGCTTCACCGTAAAAGATCTGAACTGGATATCCTTGACTGAAGTAGTATGTACGACTTCGCTCGTGAATAATGGAACAAAGGAATATGATTTGTCAATATTGAGCAAGCTAGGCACAATTTCCTCAGGTGTATCGTCCACCTTAAAAAACTTCATGCTCTTCTTTCTGCCTCGAGAGACACTCCGATCCTTTGGCACCATATTCAACAGTTCACTGTTACTTCTCTGTTCTTTCTTACTCTTGAACATTTGACTCACCATTACATAGAGACCATTGGAGTTGGGTATCTTCTGCAAAAGATCCAACGATAGAGTTGCATCCAAATATGTTTCATAATCACCCAGAAATCTCTCAGAGACATTCTTTTGCAAGTCCAGATCTGTTTGGTTCGTGGCATTCCTCTCTGCAACGACCTGTAGATCCGAAATCTTTGTTCTCTCATTCATCAGCTCAAACTTTGTCACCAAATTTCTACTGCCTACAATTTGAGCCAAATAGGAATGACTCGTACAAATTGTCATGTTACTTTCATCTGCCAGAACAATTGTGTATCGCATGACACAAACTTTTTCAAAGGCAAATTTGACGAGAATACTAGCCTTGAAATTGACAGTGCAACTCTGAGTATCTTCACCACTGCACACATCAATCTCAACTGGTTCACTTGAACCAAGCTCTGTCCACTGATCGTCATGAATTCCTTCACTGAATATTCCAGAGAGACCTGTTATTTGTGCCTTTGTTGTTGATTTGTTAGTTTTCGGTATCGTCGATGGTTCTTGACAATGCACACAGAGCTTGATCTTTATGAGCTTGATTGGTTGCTGTTCCTCTTCGCATTCCTTGTCTTGTAGCTCTTCTCTGGATTCGCACTGTTCTTCTTGCAGCTCCTGTTGTTCTTGCTCTTGTTTCTGCTGTTTCTGTTGTCTCTCATACTTTTGATTGGCTTGAATGACGTATCTCACCGCATTCAAGTTCAATTGCCTCAATCCAAAAAATAATCGCAGTTGAGCATCTTGCTGCGGTATCATCGTAGATGAAATACTCCCCGATCGCCCTTGTTTATTTTGGCGCGCTACTTTGGCAAGCATTTTATTGGTTGGACCACTGGGTGAGGAGCGAAGCTTACTGTTGGCGCCAATACTTGCATTGCTACCACTACTGCTATCAGCAGCGGGAAAATGAAATGGTCGAGCTAACGCGCCAAAAAACTCCTTAGACAATGTACCATCGTCTTGCACAATCTCTTGTTGCTCTACGACCTTGTACTTTGGTTCAGTCGATTTATTATTATTACCTGATGAACGACGAACTCCATTTCTTTTGTCCTTCTCTTGTTGCTCCTGTTGTAATGTTGTCTGTTGTTGTTGAAGCTTATCCAATGGATTGTGAGCAATGACTGCGTTCTTGCGTTGTCTCTTGTTTCCTCTCATTTCATATGATAAAAAAGAATAATAATTTCACAAACTCCCTTTTTGGTCAATTATGTCTCCTGGTGATCACAGTGTGGAGAGTTAACAATAATACGTATTGAGGAGAGAGATGAAAAACTGTTTGAGATTGAAGGAATTAAAATGCTTTTGCGTGGATGTTGGAATCCAATTCGCAACTATTGTGAGATGTGGATTTTCTTCTGGGAATATGGATGCATATCCTCGTTGAGATGTCATGGTGTCATCCTGATCGCGAGGCACTTGACGGACGCGTCATGCATCACACAATTTGGCCGACAGGCCCATTGACAAAAAAGCGAAATGATCGTTTCCAGATTGCAAAAAGTTCTCTCGAGCGCTCTTGAGCTTGTTCAGTTTGACATTGTGGACGCATGAACTGTCACGTCATTTCCCTTTCGTTTGATAGGTCTTAAGGGTTCGCATCCTGACATTCACAATATCTTGCTCTGACGAAAGGAAACTTCAATGATCAACTTGATATTTTCCCGAACTCGGTGAAACAAAACCCTTGAAAAAAGCAGCATGTCGCAACCAGACAACAAAGATGACTTTCGTCATGATGACATGCACAGATCTGAAAACAGTGACAACTCTACAACTTCTTCAGATCACAACAATGAGTCGTTGATGATTTTTGAGGATGGAAAAGACAGAGAACGCTATGATCAAAAGCTGGTGGCTCACCTGCGGAAACAACAGGTCAATCTTGTGAGACAACAACGAAAGTTGCACTCGGAGCACGAGTTGTCCTACAAGCAAAAAATGATCCAATTTTTGACTACAATATTTAATCCGACTGATACTCCGCTAATTCCGATTGGCGCCGAAAAGCCCATGAATTTTTCAATTTTTGGTGGATTGACCGTGGATCAAGTTCCATCGTTGAGTGATCAGAGCTTGAGTGAGGTGTTTCGGATTCATGATGCACACAGACGTAAAAACATCTTTTCAGATGACAATGAACAGGATCGTGACATCAGATCGAGTGATGCAAGAGGAGAACATGAACGTATGATGAATATCAAGTTGGATTGACAGTGAAAATGATAGCTTTTGCTATATTGGAGTGCATCCAATGCTGTGAAAAAGACGACAACAACAGAAGACAAGACATTGTTGTTTTTGCTTCATTTCACACCCACATACTGTGATACAGGATGATCAGAATAGCAGTTCATCAACTCTGACAAGCCAGGCCGGCAACGTATGCCTAAAGTAAAAAAGCGTCTTCGAGTGCACCTGTCACTCACCCCATGAAAACAATTAGATCCTGATGAGAGTGAACTTGGCTGGAATACCTTCTGTGCATAGTACGGTCGATGATATTGCATGTTTTTAGTTGCGTTAGTGATGTTCCAACAATTTTGTTCTTTCTGTCCAGTTCGCGAAGTTCATTTGATCAATAAAACACAATTATGTAATATCATATAAGTTTTATCTTAACTGAATAGTGTACAGCACTTTTGATTTGCACATTAAATTCTCTTGTTCCAGATACTGAATGAGATCCTTCTTTGTTATTGTTATGCTTGGTGCACGCTTGCCTAGTATTGGATTGGCGAACGCAGATTGTTTGCCATCACCATCTGGCGATAAAGTGTCATCATCGCTGATACCACCATTGGCACTTCCAGTCGTACCATCTGATGGTCGATTCTTGCCAGATGATCCAGGGGTAGTACCAGGAGCAGATGTCTTGCTAGCGGCACCGGGAGTCGATGATTTCGAAGGCCGAAAACCAGCAAACATACTCTGAGCCACAACGTTGGCATTCGTTGTTCTTCTCTGCAATTCTTCCTCGTGTGCCTTGGACGGATCCTTGTTACTCTTATCCTTTTCACTCTGTTGTTGTGCATTCTTGAGTCGTTCCTTTTCTTCGGCCTTTCGTTTCTTTTCTGCTTCGACTTTTCGTCGCTTTTCTTCCTCCTGTTCCATGAACGTGTGAGCCACATCAGATGTCACTGTCGCAGCATGGAAAATGTGATCGACATTGGTCTGATCCCTGTGATCAGCCAATTGCACCATTCCTTCAATAATGGTTCTCAATCGATCCTGAACAGCCATGTTCATAAACTCACAAATCTCATCACCAATCCCCGCATTCTTCATTCTTTGATTCCTTGCAATTCTCTGCAATTTACTCCTCAGTGCAATCTTGTTCAACAGTGGTTCATCTCTAACGAGTCCAGACATTCCGCCCTTTCTGATTTGAACATTGAACCGATTGAATTTACTGTCTTCATCAATGTTCATATCTGCTAGAATGGATCGATCTTCCTCTACTGCAGCAGCAGCAGCACCACCACCATCTTCATCACCACCACCACCTGTTGATGATCTTCCACCAGATTTCATCTTTTGAGATGTTGTCGGAGGTGGTGGTGTGACACTACTAGTAGGAGTAGCTGTTCTCTGCTGCTGTTGCTGTTGCTGTTGTTGTTGAGGTGATGGAGATGGTGATAAAAATGCTTGTTGTTGTTGTTGTTGTTGTTGTCTGTTGAGTGCTTGTTGTTGTGATGGTTGTTGTTGTTGTTGTACACTACCAAAAACACCTCCACCAGAGGAATGAGGTGGCATCATAATGTTGGTTCCCGTGGGCGTTGTTGGAGTTGTTGTTGCTGTTTGTTGTTGTTGATAGGGTGATAATCTCTGTTGTTGTTGTTGTTGTTGCATCATGTTCATATAAGCAGCAGCATTCTGTTGTTGAACAGAGAGTGGTACGGATGCTTGTTGATGCATCAACAATGGATCTGCATTCCCTCCTCCTCCTACTACTGCTGCTGCTAATGTTGATGACGATGGATTGGTTTGTGAAGTAGTAGTAGCAGAAGCAGCAGCAGCAGCAGCCAATTTTTGTTGTTGCTGTTGTTGTTGAATTTGTTGAATGTAAGTTGTCAATCCTTCGATATGATCTCTCAAGTACTGTTTTTGATCCTTGTCTGATTTCTTGTACCTGAGTAATAATTCTCTAATTTGATCCTTGTTCATTCCATGTACAGACAATGATGATTGTTGTTGTTGTTGTGTAGTTGTAGTTGTTGTTGTATTATCAAGCATTGTACTTGAATTTTCTGTCTTCACATTTCCCTGTTGTTGTTGTTGTGGTATAGTTGCTGTTGCTGTTGCTGTTGATGATGTAGGTTGATTTTGTTGTTGCTGTTGTTGTTGTTGCATGAATCGTGAAAATGCTCCTTCGTATGGTTTGATCAGTTCCTTGTACTCTTCATCGAATCGTTCCTTGGTGCACTGACCTGCTTTCATTTGATGCATTAGAGTCGTTAGTTTTGAAAAGTCTTCTGGTGAGAGAGTACGTTTGAGCATCAAAAGTTTTTGATGTTGTCTGGAGGCAACACTTTCCGTGTTTGCACCGCCACCACCACTACTACTCTGTGATGATTGTTGCTGTGGTTGCTGTGGTTGCTGTTGTTGCTGTTGTGGGTTCATTTTTTGTTCGTTTTTTTTTCAAATGGTGAGATCGGATTTATTTTCCTTGGCGGTGTTTTTTTCGAAAGAGAAAGTTCGTGAAGGGGAATACAATGGAGTAAAGTTTCGTTTCGAAAAATCTGATATCTTAGGATAGAATCGTCACTTTATAGGCATCAAATTGCTTGTTTTCTGACCGTGCAACATGCTCAAATGTACCAGTAAAAAAGTACAGGTCCGTTTCTCGATCTGGGAATATATTTTGGAATGGTTTCATGATTTGTGCTCCGTTTCTTAGGATGGTCAGCGTGCCGAACGCAGAACTATTGTTCCCGTCGGCATTGTTGACAGTCACAGCAGAAGCATCCACAATCAGAGATATGATATCACCGTCTCCAAACGGTGGATAATTGTTTGTTCCACCGCGCTTGGCCACAATAATCTCTCCCAGGCTAGAATAACCCGTCACACTCTTGTAGGTCTGTTCTCCCTGCACGGGACTATAACTAGAAAAAAACCCATGAGGATTTACTATACCCAAAAACACGACACTGCACTGCGTGCCCATAATTCTTGAGCGCAAATCATCTTCCTTGTCCTGATCGGGCATGTGCACATAAAAATCAACGCGCGTCGTTCCTTGTTTTGGTATCGCATTGCGCATATAACATGCTTGATACGCACCGCGCTTGTGCTTGAATTTCAAGTGCTTTCCCGTCGAATCAATCACTGGTTGATTCAGAGCTGGATACATCACATGAACGGAATGTGACCATCGATGTTCCAACCAATAACGACACTTCCACTTCCAATAATTCTCCGCTCTCAGTTCATTCATCCAAGAATTACCACTACCGCTGCTCCAATGGTCCGACGTCGTAGTCTTCTTCAAACTAGGAATATTTTTTGAATAATAGAGCAATGTTTCAGTGTAATAGTACTCCCATTGGGATGGATGATCAATGAGTGAGTATAGTCGACGACAAAGGAGCATTTGTTGGAGAATGTCATTGAGAGGCAACCATAGCACAATGGTTTTGATAATGTCGTCATAGAACAGGGCATCACCCAAGTGGAGAGGAGTCATTTGTTGTTGTTGTTGTTGATGTTGATTTTTTGGAGTTGTCGTCATCATTGTGATGGAGTTGGGAGAGAGGTTGTGATGATGCTGGAGTATGGAAGAGGGTGCGAGGTGGTTTTCTGGCATTTTCTTTTTCCGAGTCTGTTGGTTGTTGTTTATTTGTTTTGAACGAGCGAAAATTGTGTGGATCCATTAAGCGACGTTCGAGGAACCCATATTTAGGCCAACATTTTCCCTATGGTCAAAGACGTCACAAGGCGTTGAGGTTTCTTGAACCAGTAAAACAGTACTGTGTGAAAGATTTCATTGCTGAATCGGAGAAGATTGATATGAAGTTGAGACAATCAAGATGAAAGTGAATTTTAAATTGGATTTATTGCTGGGCACAGCTAATTCCTCCTCTGCCTTCATCTTCCTCATCAGACATGTATGCTTCTCCACCACCGCCTCGTCTACCAGATTGGTTGTCACTTGGAACGTAGTCCTCCATGATATGTTCTTCGACATCATTTCCACCTGCGCCAGCCATCTTGTTCTTTGGAGGCAATAGTGACATGAGCTTCTTGGCCACGTCGTCTGGTATGCGCTTAGGGAATTCGACATCAAACTTGACAAAGAGTTTTCCCTTCTGGTATGGATTTCTGTATGTTGGCATGCCTTCACCGTCAATCTGTTTGATCTGACCTGGTTTTATCACGTCGCCTGGCTTGCTCTTCACCAACAGTTTCCTCTTATCCAGGTGATCAATCACAAATTCGACTCCAGTCAACGCCTCTGACAAGTTAATCTTCTTTTCATAGATCAAATTCTGATCTTCTCTCTTAAAGTGAGCATGTGGCTTCTCCTGTACAATAAACACGATATCACCTGCTTGAACACCAGGTCTCTCGTCAGCTTCGTTTTCGAAGACAATCTTTTGTCCATTCTTCATTCCCTTGTCAATGTGAACTTCCAGAACCTTTTGCTCGTTTACAACCTTTTTACCGTTGCAAGTCTTGCAAATAAACTTTGGATCCACACTCTTTCCTTCACCATTGCACTGATGACAAGGTCTTCTGACTTGAGAGATGAAGCCAGGTCCCATCTGTCTCACCTCATTCACCATACCATGACCGTCACATGCATCACACGTCTTGATGGCATCCTTTTTCGTTGCTCCGACTCCTTCACAATTCTTACAAATTCGCGTTCTTGTCACACGAATTTTCTTCACGGTTCCATTGTACAAGTCTTCGAGTGAGACTGAAAGTGCATGCTTGATGGATTCTGCCTTGGCGGGGCCTCTTGGCGCACCACCGCCACCTCTGCTAAACATGTCAAAAATATCGGCAAATCCTCCCATGCCACCGCCTGCACCTCCCATTCCACCCTTCAATCCCTCTTCACCATACTTGTCATAAATTTCTCTCTTGTCAGCGTCTTTGAGCACTTCGTAAGCTTCCGATATTTCTTTGAATTTCTCTTCCGACTCGGATGTTTGATTTGGGTTGAGATCAGGATGGAATTGACGTGCGAGCTTCTTGTAAGCTTTTCTAATATCGTCCATTGATGCGGTCTTGGATAGACCTAGTATTGCGTAGTAATCCTTCCCCATGATTGGATCTGTCTGTTTGTTGTTAGTGTTTGTTGGTGTTGTTGTTGCTTCGTTGTTGGAAGACCTTTAAGCTTTTTGGTTGAGAGAGTTTCTGGCCAACAGTCGTAGGAAGTCTCTTTAGCTTTTGACCCCCGATCCGGAAATTGTTTTACGTAGATTCCGAGAAAACTGGCGTTGGCAAACTTCCAATAGACTTACAATTCTATTTCGAGAAATAGAGATACAATCAAAATTCCGGTCTTTATTCCTACCTTCATGTGTCTCCAGGTTTGTGTGTGGAAATCGATCAAGCAACTAATGTTTTGTTATGCTGATCCACATATCAAGGTTAGAGGGCCCAGACGCCCAATCTATTCGAAAAGGAAGTCGAAATTTTGACCAGTTGTACTTGTTGGTTGACTGGTGGTAGCGACAGGTAGAATGCTTGACAGGTCTGGTAGATCCATCAGCATTTCATCAACTTTTTGCTGAACCTCGACAGGAATTGAGTTTGTGGGGGAGGACACTGATGTTGCATTGGTCTGCTCCTTCTCAGTTTCTGAGTGATCAGGTCCTGTCATCTCTCCAAAGTCACTCTCATCGAAAGCAGCATCAAAAGAAGCATCGACAGGTTCCGTGACATTGGTTGCGATGGTTTGAGTCTGAGTCACTTCATTCGCAGGGAAATCACCGAAATCGGCATCAAAATCAGCATCGCCAAATGATTGAACTTCTTGTAACTTCTCTTGATTTGGAGACAGTGTTATCTCTGTTTCTATCTTGTTGTCAGGCAGTTTAGTATCGTTGCTGAAATCGGTGTCGAATTCTTCACCAAAATCGGCTTCAAATTCTGGGGCTGCTGTTGTTTGTACAGGACTGGTTGGTGTTTGATTAAATTGGATTGACCGTGCGGTGCTAGTTTTAGGGGCAGGTGATGTAAACACCAAACTAGAAATATCTTCTAACTCCTTTGAGGGCACGACCTTTGTTTTCATTGAATTATTTCTTGGACTCGAGAAGGCATCAATGAATGCAATGAGGTCGTCACTGATTTGTTGCTGCGATGCGATTGGAGTGGCTGGTTCTGCATTTGGTGTTGGTTCTGGGAAATCACCAAAGTTATCAAAGTCATCCTCAAACGAGTTTGTGGGCTTTGGTTGTTGTGGTTCTTGTGTGCTCTCGTTCTGAACCTTGTTTGAAGATTCATTAAATATGTTATCTGTCACGTTTGCAGAGCTAACCACTGGACTCATGGACTGGTCACTACTGCTAGAGGGTCTTCGCGTGTAGGTCGATGGTAATCGATTGAAGTCCTGGAAGCCGTCACTACTTGATGCTCCCCTCGTGTGTCTCGGAGTCGTCGCAGTCTTTGTTGCAACTCGTCTCTGATATTTTGAAATGCTGTTCAACGTGTTGTTCTTGCGCTGTAGTCCCATTGATTTCAAAAATTGTGTTTCTGTGCATGAATCGGACCAAACAGCCATCTTACTCAATATATTAGCGTTTTGACTACTGTTAACCTTGAATAACTTCTCTAGAGATAGATTTCGGTTGTTTGCTCGCTCCATGGACAATCCTTTTCCATTGATTATATACTGCATAGTGGTTGGCATCAATATAGTCGTGAAGAGTTGCTGTAAGTTGTCCATCGACATGGATTCATGTTCCGAAGACAAGATGGAGGAACTGATAGATTGTTCCAACTGCTTTAAGAGCAAGTGCTCTCTTTCTGCTTCTTTTGCCTCCTCTTCTGTTACTTGTGGTTCAGTTTCTTCCACTGAAGTCTCTGGCTCATCAAAATCACCAAAGTCGTCCTTTGATTCATCCTGCACATTGCCAAAGTCATTGAACTCGTCTAGTTCTTCATCGTTGAGAGTACTTGAACCATTGTCTGGTGCAGAAATATCTTCAAAATCTGGAAAATCACCAAAGTCCTCATCACCCATTGCGTCTGTTGTCTGTAAAACATCATCCTCAGGAAAGTCACCAAAATCGGCATCATCAAATCCATCGTCATTATGTTCTTCTGCGATATCCTTTTGAGTACTCTCTTCGATTTCGTCCTCTTTTGTGAGAGCTACTGGCTCTTCCGTTGGGGTTGAATCATTGGTTTGAGGTGGAGCCTCATCTGTTGTTGTGACCTCTTCAGGGAAAGAATCAAAGTCAGTAGTAAAGTCTGCATTTTCAAACTCTTCCTCTTTTGTTGTTATATTCGACGTTATTTCCTCCTTGATTGGCTCATCATTATTGACCGGTTGTTCATTTGGTGTCTGACTAATAAATTCATCAGCACCAAAATCAGCATCAAAATCAGCTGCAAATCCATCACCAAACTTTACCTCTTCACTTTCTGATGTTTGTTCATGGTCAAGAGTCGGTGTTTCTACTTGCTCTTGTTCCTTTTCTTCTTCATGTTTTTGATCAGTTGGAGATGCAGTTTCGATTGGAACGTTATTATCATTCGATACGTGATTGCTCTGGTCAAATTGATCATCAGCAAAGTCAGCATCAAAATTTGCATCAAAACCTTCACTTTCCTGTGTCTGATTATCAATCAAATGCTCCTGATGATGAACATGATTCTCCTTGATCTCAACCTCGCTTTGTACATTGTTATTTTGGTCTTGAACAGTGATACCATTGTTATCCTGATCATCGTTCTTATTCTCATCTACATTGCTCTCTAGAGCAATGTTATCATCAGCAGCATTCGTTTGATGATCATCAAACACCACTTTTTCATCACCCCATGCATCATTGTCATCCTTCTCAAATGCAAATTGCTGACTCTCATCAACATTATCACTACCACTCTTTTCCACATAAATATTCGTATCTGCATCAGTATTAGAAATGTTCACATCGTTATTATCATGTTTCTCGATTCCATTGTCATGACTATTGTCTTCCCCAAAATTCAATGTTGCTTCTTTTTCTTCTTTTTCTTCTACTGCGAGTTCTTCTTCGTCCTTTGCTGTTTCGACTTCTTCTTTCTCTCCACCTCCATTGCTAGTCTCATCATTAGGCATCGTTTGATCCGATTCAAACGAAATTTCTTCTTCATCTTTGAATGATGATGAGTTATCTTCCTCTGATGGTAATGTCACTATTGTATTCTCATTCTCATTTTGATCATCATCCTTCTTAATATCATCAGTATCATTTTGATCCAGAGTCGTTTCTTGTTCTTGTGTTTGCTTTTGTGAATCAGTAGTGAATGAAAAATGTTCATGATCATTCTCTGTTGAAGAAAAATCCATGGTTTGAGAATTTTCTTTTTCTGTTGATGAATCCATTAATAGTGCTGGTTGAGCTTCTTCTTCTTCATCTTCTTGTGATGATGGTGCTGATGATTGTTGTTCGTCATTTTCAAAACGTGATTTCAACTCGATCCGAATCCTCTTGTCATTATCATCATCATCCGCATCATTATTGTTATTACATTGAATACTCAAAGAAATGAAATATTCTTCCATTTCTTGTTGTTCTTGTTGTTCTTGTTGTTGCTCTGCAGGTTCTTTTTCTTCCATATTGACCAATGTAGTTGTAGTTGTTGCTTCTTGTGGTGATTTTTCAGTGATTGATACTTGAATAAAATCAACATTTTCTTCTTGTTGTTCTTGTTGTGTGGTTGTTGTTGTTGTTGAATAAATAGGGTGGAGTTGGACTTGAATCATGGCAGTTGTTGTTGTTGGTGTTGTTGAGATGTTTTTGTCATCAACGACGATTGATTCTCCATCAGTCTCTGGACAAGGATAATTGTCGTTCATTGGTGATGATTTCTCTCTTTTGTTTTTTGTGGCGGTCTTTTTTGGTTGGAGGAAATATCTCCGCTTTCAGTTCAAGTTCCTCAACTACAACGAATAAGATCGAGAGTCAGTCACACTGAAGATCCTGGTGTTTGGAGAAAATAATAAAGAGAAACAAGAAACACCAAGTACTGATCAGTTTACTCTTGATGACCTCGTGGATGTTGGAAATTCAACCTGCCGTTGACTTTGGTGAGAAGAGCGAAATGACCATGAAGAATATTTCCAATTCCCGTTTAATGTTCTCGGTCACTGAAGGGTGAAACCTAGGTGCGTTGAATGGTTGTAACAATTCCACTTTCATTGCATTCTCCATGCAATTGCAGGCAAAAATAAAGTCTTGCATCAGGTTTGGCAAATATTCCACTCAATGCCCATGATTCGGTCTCAGCACCATTGAGCAAGCAAGTCAAACGCCCATAAGACTCCCTCCAATTCGTTTCTTTTGCAACTTCATACCCATATTCTGCGTCTGCAATTAATGTGACAACATCGCCCGGATAGAACTTGTCGGTCCAGATATTACTCATTTTTCGAGAAAAGAATCCATTGTTGGCGTAACCAAGGTTCTCCTCTGGTTGAAACTCTCCCAGGGTAATAGAATTTTGTCTCTCACTTGTGTATAAATCACGCAGAATGTTCTCATGTACGATCCCCAGCAGTACCCAATGAGGACCAAATGAGCGAACTGATGGGTCCACTGGTGATCCATTCTGACACACTTGCACTTTAAGATCGATTTTTGTCGTGCCTCTTGTACTTATGGGCCGCGCAGTGTTGGCTATTCTGATATTTCTTTGTCTGCGGTTTCTCATGAATTGAAGCACCTTGCCACTCTCGTCAATGATCGGACCCATTGAATTCATGACCATGTAACCCTCTGAGTCCATAAAGCATATCGACCATTTTTGATCTCTCGTCCTCATCTGTACATTGAACTTCCACGTTTCCAGTGGAAACTGCTTGTCTCTGCTGTTTGTCAAGGAGAGACACACCAGACGCCACTGTGTTTCAGCGTCTGCAATCTGGTTCAGAAAACGATTAGACAGAAGAACACTGCGAAGATCTTGAATTCGCAGGAAGAGAAATATATCTCCTAGCACATCATGTGACAAGTTATCGAGTTGCATTGGTTCAAGTGGTTTTGTTTTCCCAATTGAACTCAATGGAATGAACAAATAAAATTTTCTCCGAGTTCGACAACCACAAAACAAAGAACTCATGCGTCACCCGCTCATCCGTCTCATTCTTCTGCTATCCTTCATCGTTGCACTGACTGCAGTCCTCGGAGCAAGAACAAGAGCCAAACACTCAAAGATTCAAGTGAACGACCAAATTAGCTTCCTTCGTGCCTTCTACCACTCCACTGGAGGTCCTTACTGGAGGAACAACACTGGCTGGAACAATTCCACGGATACTGACTTTTGTCACGGCTGGCACGGTGTCAGGTGCATTCATGACTCTGTGTTCGAACTCAAACTTCCTAATAACAACTTGACAGGTACATTGCCAACAGGTATTCGATACCTTCGAAGTTTGTGGACACTTCATTTGCATGATAATAACTTGTATGGAACAGTTCCAGATGAATATGGAGATATGCCTGGCCTAATGGCAATACTGTTGTCTGACAATGATTTTTCGGGAGTTTGGCCAGAGAAGCTTTGTGGAGTACCAACATGTCAAGGGTATAACAATCCACGTTTGAAGTGTCCCTCTAACAATTGTCGAAACAATCATTGTAATATGCCTCAATGTAATTGTGGGGGAATGGTTATGTGTAATGATGATTATGACTGTGCTGGGAAATTGTGCACAAAGTGCAAACAGGTTGGAGGTTCTCCATGGTACAAGATTTGTCAATGATGATATTATGACAAGTTGTTTACTTTAGAGGTTATGTTTTCCACTCAATCAGTTTTTCAAGTGGTTCCATTCGCCATCAATACACACTGTATTCCACGAACAAGTATTGCTATTCTCTATACATACTGAATGGTTGTAATCTTCATTCACTTGAGTGCAAAAGTAGAGTCTTGCATCTGGATTCGCAAATATTCCACTGTATGACCGTGTGTCTGCTTCAACACCATTGAGCAAGCAAGTCAATAATCCATAAGGTTTCTCCCAATTGGATTCTTTTGCTTCTTCATATTCGTGTTCTGCATCCACAACAAACGTTATCACATCACCCGAACAGAATTTGTCCGTCCAGTTGTTCTTCTGTTTCCGGGAGAAGAACCCATTGTTAGCATAGCCAATGTTCTCTCCCTGTAGAAATTCTCCCATATAATGATAATTTCGTTTCTTACGACTCCTGTACAAATCACAAAGAATATTCTCTTCGACAATCCCCATCAGCACCCAGCTGGAACAAAATGAGTGAACTGTGTCAACTTTTGATTTTTCCTCGAGGCACATTTGAACTTTGAGATCAATTCTTGTCTTGCCCCTTGTGCTTATGGGTCGAACAATGTTAGCTATTCTGTAAATTCTGCGTTTGTCATTTTCAATGAATCGGAGCACTCTACCACTCTCATCAATGATGGGTCCCATTGGGTTCTTAACCTTTTTGCCCTCGACATCAACAAGGAAGGGACTCCACATGTGATTCCTCGTCATCTGTACATTGAATTTCCATGTTTGCTGTGGAAACATCTTGTCCTTTAGCTGCGAAGAACTATCCTTGGATGAGGAAACGTTCTGTTTTACTGATACCTTTGATAATGACTCTGCCATTGCCTTTATATCATCACCTTTCTTGGGAGTGACTGGTGAGGTCAATGAGAGGTACACCAGACGCCATTGTGTTTCAGAATCGACCATCTGGTTCAGAAAACGATTGGCAAGGAGAATACTGTGAAGATCTTCAATTGGGAGGAAGAGAAGAATCTCTCTCAGCACATCATCAGGTAAGATCTCGAGTGTCATTGGTTTTTTTTGTTCAGCGAATCACAGGTCAACGAACGTGAAGGACCACAATTAGGACAATAGTTTTTCTCAGGAATTTATGAGTACTGAATGGTTGTAACAATTCCACTTTCATGGCATGCCTCGTTCACTTGAGTACAAAAGTAGATTCTTGCTTCAGGATTGGCAAATATTCCACTGTATGACCGTGTGTCTGCTTCAACACCATTGAGCAAGCAAGTCAATAATCCATAAGGTTTCTCCCAATTGGATTCTTTTGCTTCTTCATATTCGTGTTCTGCATCCACAATAAATGTGAGAACGTCGCCAGAGTAAAACTTGTCCGTCCACTTGTCCTGCTTGTTCCTGAAAAAGTATCCATTGTTTGCGTAGCCAATGTTCTCTCCCGGTGTAAACTCTCCCAAATAAACACTCTTGTGTTTCCCATCCACATATATATCACGCAGAATGCTCTCTTCGATAATTCCTGGTAGTGACCAGCTGGAACAGAACGAATGAACACTGTCAGCTTTTGATTCGTCCTGGCAGCACATTTGCGCTTTGAGATCAATTCTAGTTTTGCCTCTTGTGTTTACGGGTCGTACAGTGTTGGCTATTCTGTAAATTCTTGCATCGATATTTGGTGTAAATCGAAGAATCTTGCCACTCTCGTCAATGATTGGGCCCGTTGAATTCATAATCTTGTTGCCCTCTGAATCAATAAAGTATGAACTCCATCTGTGATGTCTTGTCATTTGTACATTGTACTTCCACGATTCATGTGGAAACATCTTGTCCTTTGGTGGCAGTGGCTGTTGCAGCAATGGTCGATTCTTCTTGTCCTTGTCCACCTGATTAGTAGAAGAAGCATCATCTTCATCGTCATCCTGTTTGTCAACAGAAACCTTGGACAATGATTCTACAATTGCCTTAATATCATCGTCTTTCTTTGGAGTAATTGGTGTGGCCAGCAACAGGTACAAGAGACGCCACTGCGTTTCAGAGTCGACAATCTGGTTGAGATAACGATTGGCAAGGAGAACACTGGGAAGGTCTTCAATTCGCAGAAAGAGAAGAATTTCTCTCAGCACATCATCTGATAAAATATCTAGTTGCATATCTGTAACTTAGAGAAAAGGGTAACTTTTGTTTGGTTGTTTGGTTCTGTTTGGCCACGAGTTCCAGTTCCTTTTTTTCAATTTCAGAGAGACGGAGATTTATCCTATATAAAAAGAATCAGTGTTTGGTTCAACGAAATTGATGACTTTCTCGGGTGTCCTTGAACCTACAACAAGAAAAACACAAAAAATTTCACACAAACCAAAACTGCTCCTTTGAACGAACAAGAAAAAAGAAATCATGGTGCTCAATCACAGCGAAAGCAATCTTTTTGATGCATTCAAATCTATTGGTCACGTGACTGAACCAGTACCATTTGCTTATACATTTGGTAAAATGACCAAGGACTCTCGCATCTATACAAGTATTGGAAACTCTTATCACAATTATATCGTATGTACTTCTTTCGTTTTTCCCCCATTGAATGCTGCATTTTCATCGTTTTCATCGTCATGTGACTCACTCTCTTCAATTGAATATGCAAAAAAACAAAAAAAAAATGAAAATGCAACAAAAAAAAACACACACAACAAATTCAAAAACAATGTCCTTAGATGAGTAATTTGGTGTTGGCAGACACTGGACCACAAATGCAAAACAAGATACAGTGCATGTATGCCGAGAGAAAAGACGATAATGCCATTATTGATTGGGTGTACATGGCTTGTGGTCAATCCGTCTATGTTTTCAATCAACGAGAATTGGTATGTGTTCACTTCCACTGCAAACACACACACACACACACACACTCCATTTTAATCTCTCATAATCATGTTTACTCACTCACATTACTTTTCATTTTTTGTTGATTGTTGTTGTTACTTGTCATCATATCGAAACATGATAGATTGCTTGTTTGAGTGATGGTCACACAAGAGTCATTACACACATGCTTAAAATGGGCAAATATTTATTAACATTTTCGAGAGAGGATCACATGTGTGCCGTGTGGGACACATCCGATGAAGAACAATTTGCACTGATACGCACACATCGACTCCCAAGTGATTCCACCATTTCCAGTGTCATTCATCCACATGCCTATTTGGACAAGGTGTTGATTGGTACGACTGAAGGTCATTTTGATCTTTACAATATTCGTGTCGGAGAATTGGTTCATCGATTTGAAGCGTTCCCATTGGCCAAAGAGTTGAGTGATACAGTGTTGCAACGAATGATTTTGAGAGTGGATGAAGAATCAAACGGTAGTGATGCAACTCAACATGCGAGTATCACTAGTATGTGCAACAGTCCTTCATTGGACGTGGTTGCAATTGGTTTGAGTGATGGTACAATTGTCATTTATAATATTCGATTCGAAAAGGTGTTGTTCAAGTTGACGCACACACCTGGACCAGTGACGAGCTTATCTTTCCGAACAGATGGTATTCCATGCTTGGTTTCCGGTACTGCAAAGGGAGAGATTGGAATTTGGGATTTGGAGAAGCGGTCATTGATTCAATTGTTGCCTCATGCGCACTCTTCTTCAGTGACACAACTCATGTTTGTGCCCTATGAACCAGTTCTCGTGTCCTCTGGTGCGGACAATACGCTGCAAACCTATATTTTCGATCGATCGGATAAGCCACGTATGGAGAATAGAAAGGAAGGTCACAGCGAACCACCAACGCACGTAAAGTTCTATGATCCATCTGGAAATTGGCTCATTACGGCCGGAAATGATCAACAAGTTCGTTTGACTTCACTGGTCGATCGTGTCACTGGTCAAATCAGTCAAAAATTGAAGGAAAAGAAGAAGAAGTTGCAAGAAAAATCAAATGACAGCAAATTGGACGAACAGAACATTCGATTACCACCAGTCACATGTTTGGACACTTGCTATTTGAGACAAGACGATTGGGAGAATATGATCTCTTGCCATAGAGACAGCAACATTGTTCGTCTTTGGAAGGTGAAGGACATGTCTATTACAAACAAGACTCTCTATTCATCAGAGAAGCATTTTGGTTCAGCAACATCTGTTTGCACAAGCATTTGTGGAAACTTTGCCTTTGTTGGACGAACAAAGGGATTTGTCGAAAAATGGAATATACAATCAGGAACCATTAAGGCTCTCTTGACTGAATACGTACCAAAGGGGGATAAGGATGTTCCTTCTTTGAAGATTGCGCATACAGGAGTTGTGAATGGTGTTATCGTTGACAACACCAATGCAAAGGTTGTGTCTGGAGGATATGATGGATGGTTGAAGATTTGGGATTTGACCAAGTCTTCCCTGATCACAAAATTCAATCTCGGTTCATCCATTACAAAGATTGTGAAGAGCAAGGTGTCCAATTTGGTTGCTGTCAGCACTGATGCATTCGAAATTTTCATTTATGACTTAAATACGGATGTCTTGATCAGAAGATACAAGAAGCACGATCACGTGATCAACGATATGACCTTCTCCTATGACTCACGTCTGCTAGTTTCATGCTGTATGGGATCCTCCATTATTGCATACGATATCGTTTCGGCTAGAGTGATTGATTGGTTGAAGGTACCAAAGATGGCAACTGCTTTAGATTTCCATCCTGAAGGCCTCTATCTTGCCTCGTGTCATGCCGATACCGTTGGTGTCAGCTTATGGATTAACAAACTGGTGTTTGGTAATGCTATTATACAGTCTGTGAGTGCTCCAATGCACGTCAATCTTCCAATGACATCGCAAGAAGCTGAGAAGATTGCAACAGAAGAAGATCAACGATCGGAGAACAATGCTGGCAAAGACGCTCTTGATAGACGTAAGAGAAGAAGAGAAGTTGATGCTATTGTTGCAGACAGCAGCAGTGATGACGATGAGGAGATGGAGGAACAGACAAGCAATCAAGATTCCACGTTGCTCGATGAAGATTTTGGCAAGAAGATGAAGTTGGGAGACTCGAACCATATGTATTCTCTCATTCACAATAATTCATTAATCTCCTTCTCTGGAATACCAAAGAACAAGTGGTATAGTATCATGCATTTGGATGAATTGAGAGAGAGGAACAAGAGAGCTGGACAGGAGCAAAATAATGCTGTCGCGCCATTCATGCTTTCCTCGCTACCAACTCTTTCTGGGGCAAAACACTTTATATCAAACGATAAGGAAACACAATCCAAGATTATGGGAAAGACATACTCAAAGGCAATTGAAGCCGAAGAAAATGAAGATGAAGAGACTGAGAAGGAAGAAGAAGCTTCAGTAACATACAGCTCTTCCAAACTACTGGAGTTGATCAAGTTGGGCAAATCAGGTAGCTACAGACCTGCTGTTGACATGATTCGCATTATGAATCCAAAGGACATTGACATCAGCATCCGTTTGTTGAGTGTAGGTGATGATTTCGGCGAATTTAAGCTCTTGCTTGATTTCTTGTTGTATATGCTCCAAAAACGGCAACACTATGACCTGGTTCAAGCTGTTATCAACTTGTTCCTGCAGGTTCACTCGGAAATGATCAGCAAGTCAGAAGATGAAAGCCTGTTCGACAAGCTAGACCAGCTACACGAAGAACAGAAGAAGAGTTGGACTCCAATGGACAATGTCATTCAAAATAGCATGTGCTTGGCCAAGTATATCCAACAATTGTTCTAACCTCTTTAGGAATAAAACCACTCTCTTCGAATTCCCCCAAGTTCACCAACATCAAGTTCTGATCTTTCACCCAAACAAAAAACATGAAACAGAACGGCACCCCATATTATCTACCACTAGCAACCAATAACTCTGAGGAGGTCAAGAAATCCAAGTTTTGTTATTGTGTTTACTGTCTGAAAAGGTATCCTGCGAGTGATGTTCGATTGGACGACAATGAGGATTTGATCCGTGAGAAAAATGGACTGATCACTGTTTTGTGTCCCAAGTGTGGTATTGATGCTGTTGTGCCAGACTCTTGTGGCTTTGAAGTGACCGATGAAATTTTGAAGCAATGGCACGACAAGGGTTTTGGAAGTGAGGACAAACTCGAATAGACGTCAGGTGAAACGGAAACTACACCTATGATTATGACTCATCGCTCTCATTTATCCTGCCCACTTCCAATTAAAGTTATCACTCATCGCTCGTAATAGTTTACAGGCGACTGTAGTTGTTCAAGATGGCAATTTGTTTTTTCCATGTGCAGATCGAGAGGACAAAAACTCTATCTCGCACACTTGAAACATCCACAAGTCTTCGACACTACTTCGAGAGAATGAACACGATCAAGATATATCCCTCATCGCCTTCCCTCAAGATAGATCGTCCAAACACAGCAGAGAATGATGACAGTTTCTCGGATGAGAGTGACACGTCCTACGACTACTCTCCCACTTGTTTGGAAACGGCTAAATCACTTAAGTTGTTCATCATATTTACCTCGTTGTTCAGTTCGCTTTGCCTAATTGTGACCACTATCGTATGGGCCTCAACTAATCTTGTGAGCACCGATAGATTATCTCATGAGTTGAGAGTTAGATCTGCGGATTCAGTCGTGAGTTTCCTGGAGAACAAGATGCAATTTGTAGACCACGCAAATTCAGTTGTTTCACAAGTGGTGACCTCGAACCTTGACCTCTTGACGAACTATTCCTCAATGAAAGAAAGTAAGGAATTAGCCAGGAACATCTTATTAGGATCTGCACGAGTTGTGAAGGGGCGACGAGTACAAGTTGGCCTCTATCTATTTGATCAAAAAGAGATGCAAGAGAACTACCCTCTCGATGACCCGAGTCTTCACCTCAAGATGATCAGCTACACTGCCGTTGAAGGGGAAATGCGAGGACAAGAATCAATCCACTGGCCACCAATAACTCCCCCTAACAAACAATACGTATACAATATAACCAACATAATCACGGGAGAAAGTTCAGGGATTACGAACATTTTCAACTTTAGTGGTGTGCAATCACGAATGTTTCAAACAGCAAATGCAACATTTCGAGCAGGAAAAAACTCAGGTTGGACTGACCTCTATCTGGACACAAGATATTGTTCCACAGAAAAGGAGGGAGTTCGTTGTCCTTCGAGAATTGCTAATGTTCAACTTCTACTGAGTCCTGAGAACAATCTAAGAGGATATTCTTCAATGATTTACACCGCCGACAACTTCAAACTGTTCTTGCAAAGATTTACAATAGAAAGAGGAACATCATTCATCATTGAAAGACACACGGGGCGTATCATAGGATCATCAGACACGAACAGACTCGAGGGTGTATCAAAAACCATCCAAGCATACCCTCCAGATGCTCAAGCCAGTCCTAACAAACTCATTCGCAGGACAGTCAGGGAGCTTCGGAAGAAATACGACCACAATCTTGGTGGTATCCCTCTGTCTTCGAGTGTGGCCTCCAAATTGATGTTCGAAGGGGGAAAGTATCTCTACGTTGCTCAGGGTGTCAATATTTTTGATGACAAGTATTGGATAGTGATCTCAGTTGTTCATAACTGGGCTCAACTAGGCACCGTTTACATCCTATTTATTATATCTATTATCTTTAGTGCCTGTTCAGTTGTAATGGGTATTGTCACGTCGATCATCACAGCAAGGACCATATCCAAACCACTGTATAATTTGATTAGTGACATGAAGCTGGTTGAGGATATGAAGTTGGAACAAATTTTAAACAACAAGAGAAAGTCTTCAGCATTCTCTGAAGTTTCCCTCATCCAAGAATTCTTCAGAGGAATGATTGAGACGTTGGTCGAATACAGAAGTTTCCTTCCAGAGCACGTTCTTCAGAAGAAAAAGAACCTCGAACCGGAGAAGCCTAATTTCAGGATGAGTGGAGTGACGCCTTCAGATCATTTCACAAAAACTAACTCAATGTCCAGTTTTGTCAAATCCAGCAAGTCGTCAGGGAAAACCCACATTGACGACTCGAGATTTGCTCTGGCAATCGAAAGTAAGAAGGTAACCATTCTTCATATAGAGATTAGAGAATTCTATTCTCAGTTAATGTTCAACCATAACTACTATGAAATAGTTGAGATTCATGGAGCCCTACTCCAAAAAGTTACAGAAATTGCTGATGCTAATCGAGGACAGCTATTCTCCTTCAATGAAAACTCATTCAGCATAATATGGAATGGAACGATAAGAAGCTCTAATCACTCTTCCTTAGCTTGTAAAGCTGCTCTCTCATTGAAATCTTTTATGAAAGAATCATACGTAAGATTGAAGCAACTTGAAGGATACAATGTGAAGTTATCTATAGGCGTTTCGACAGGACAAACTGTTCTAGGAAACATGGGAACAGCCAAGAGAAGGCAACAATTGGCATTCGGTAACAATTTGGAATTGGCTCGTATTTGCTCAAAGATGAGTAAACATGTCCCAGTTGTCATCGTGTGTTCTGATGAAACGGTGAAATCTCTCCCAAAAGACAAGTTTCTCACGAGGTCTGTCGCTCTCATGGAGGCTCCTTGCTTTGGCATCAACCAACAACGATTGCACGAGCTAATTGAAGAAGCTCCAACGCCGGTGGATGGAGAATGGATGTATGCCATGGAAGCCCAGAAAGAGAGTGATCGCTACCTACAGTACGAAGAAGCATTTGCTTTCATGAGCAACGATGATATCTGCTCAGCTCTGGACTTGCTTCAACAATTCCAGCAAAAACAAAAGCGAGAATCAAGAATAGACATGATGACAGAGAAGATGATTGAAATGTGCGAACAACAATTACTATCAAAGAAACCGAAAAGGATTGTATTCACATGGTCTCATATCTCGACCTCGAATCAGGTCATTTGAGAGATAGCCCACTGTCGACCTTCGGGTCCCGCAAAATTCCGGCCATCGCACGGTCCGACGGTCAAAAATTGACAGTGTCGTGATTCACTAAAAACTTCTCTTCTTCGTTTCTGCTTCCACCAAATATCACAGGCAAAACAAATCTCACGCAGTTCCACTTTCCATTGTTCTTCCATTTGTTGAATTCTCTCTTTTGTTGTTTTGCCACGCCAACAAACGAACGCACAACATCACAGTTGAAATTTATCATCTATTGATTGAGCTCAGGTCACAAAAAAAAAACAAAACAAACCGTGTGTGTGAAGAGACATGTCAGAAGATACAGACTCAATAAACCTTGTTGAGAAGCCACAAGAGATGCATGACACGATTCGTCTGCCATCGATTAGTCCTCATGCCACAACAAGCAGCCACGACGGCAACATACAATCCACTACGATTAGCTCTGGTGGTGATCCGAACGATAACATTAACAATAAATCGAACAACAACAGTAACGACAATGAAGTTTACGACAAGGGGGGAATCCGCAGCGTTCTGCGCAACAGAAAAAAAAAGGGGGGACTCCGTGCCCAGCTCAAGGAAAAAAAGGACAAGAAAAAGGAAAGTGAAGAGGAAGAAATCAAGGATCCAAGAGAACCAGACATTAAGCACACACTGTACATTTTTAGATATTTGCATGTAGAGTTTATTTTGGTGTTGCTTGGTTTGACTGGTGCAGCAGTCAGTGGTGCTATTCCCATTGCATTGTATGAAGTGATTGGTAGTTTAATTGACGGTTTGACTCCGTCGACTACAGCTGTCAGCACAAGCAGAACAGTGATTGGTGCGAGCGCTATCCTTCAGGTGGCCAAATTTAAGGCAACGGTCAATAACAGCGCCGTTTGGGTTGCGATTTTGGCGGCGATCGCTTTTGGCGCTGCGTTCGTGGAAAATTTTTTCATGAATTGGGCTCATGATCGGTTCGGTGTACGACTCAGAAAAGCTTACTTTAATAGCTTGTTGAATCAGGAGATTGGGTATTTTGATATGAAGAAGACGGGTCAGTTGGTGAGTGAACTTGCTGACACTTCTCTCATTCAAATGGCCTACTCGACAAAGCTTGGAGAAATTGTTAGAAATTTGGTTCAGGCCATTCTGGGTGTAGCTCTCGGTATTGTCGCAGGTTGGAAGATGGCTCTTGTCATGTTGTCTGTCGCTCCACTCATGGTGTTCGTTCTGGGAGGAACAGGTGTGTTCACAAAAGCTGTCGTCACTCGTATCACAGACATTATCAACAAGGCTGCTGGTATTGCAAATGAGGTCATCTCTGCCATGAGAACAGTGAGATCCATGGACGGTGAAGAGAAGGAAAAAATCCGTTATGCGAGACAGTTGCGAAAAGCTCACGGATGGTTCGTTGTCAAGGCATCCATTCTCGGTATTGCCATTGGTATTATTTCCTTTGTGATTTGGGGTGCGATTGCACTTGGTTTCTGGTATGGTGGAAAAATGACATTGCAGGGTGAGATGACCATTGGTGACATGTTCAAGGTGTTTGGTTTGAATCTGATGGCTGTGATTGGTCTGTTGATGGGTATGCAAGCAGCACCAGAGTTTAGTAAGGCAGATCCTGCACTCAAGAACATGCTCAAGGTGATTCGAAGAGAACCTGCAATGAGACACGAGGGTGGTGAAGCGCCAAACAAGCTCGAAGGTCACATTGAGTTCAAGAATGTATTCTTCACTTATCCAACAAGACCAGGCGTTGTTGTATTGAAGGACTTTTCACTGACGATTAAACCTGGTCAATCCGTGGCCCTCGTTGGTGCTTCCGGTTCAGGTAAATCGACGATTGTAGGCTTGATTGAAAAGTTTTATCAAGCAGATTCTGGAGAGATAACTCTCGATGGAGTTTCCTTGGAGCGTATCGATCCAAGATGGCTTCACAGAAACATTGGTATTGTGACACAGGAACCAACTCTATTTGCTGGATCAATCAAGCAAAATATCTGTTATGCGATCGAAGGTTTGAGAGAAGTGACCGATGAGGAAATCCAAAGAGCTGCCGTTGCTGCCAACGCTCATGACTTTATCATGGATCTAACAGATGGTTATGAAACCATGTTGGGTGAAAAGGGTGTTTCACTCTCCGGAGGTCAAAAGCAGAGAGTTGCTATCGCGAGAGCCATGATTCAAAATCCAACATTGTTGTTGTTGGATGAAGCTACATCTGCTCTTGATACACAATCAGAAGGTGTTGTGCAAGATGCTTTGACCAAGCTCATGCAAGGAAGAACATCTATTGTGATTGCTCACAGACTTTCCACTATTGTTGACTCTGATAAGATCTGTGTCATGCACAAGGGAGAATTGAAGGAACAAGGAACTCACCACGAGTTGTTGCGAATTACTGATGGTTATTATTCACGTCTCGCCAACAAGCAGATGATGATGGGTAGAGCAGCTGCTGCAGCCATATCAGGAACAGGAAACTCAACCCAGAGCTCCCAGCAACCAACCTCTTCAGACTCTGAGGAACATACTGATTCAGACTGATAAAGTTATTCTTGTACGATTTGTTTTCTTGAAATTTGGTTTCTTTCATATACTTTATTTACAATGTTGTATTAGAAGTAGAAGGCAGAATTGTGCATGGTTGACTCTCTGAAACGCATCGTCTCATTCAACTTATCTTCCTCCCTTCTCAATTCGCACAGTTGATCAATCATGCGCTGAATTGGAGGTACTCGAACGCCTCGTTCGAAACCACTTCTCAACATGTCCTTTTCTTCCGTAGAAAAACCGACAACTTGATCTACGATGCGAGGTAACTTGTACAGCACATCACGCCCGAGATCTTCCTCTAATCCTGTGTTTGGAAACTGGGGATTCGATGAAATACTACCGTCAAATGATGTGTTATATTTACATGTGCTGGGCAGTTTGTGCAGGAGACAAAGTGCAACGAGTGACATTTCCTCGAAGCTTAAGTGAATATCGAGCTTCAGATCCACGCTTCGGAGAGACTCTGTTGCAATCTGATTGCACTTGTACCGAGATATACCAGCTACGGTCAACGCTTGCACAGACAGCGATAAATGTTGAATATTGGATGCGTATTTTGTCAGCAGTGGTGTCAGTTCACAAAATCTGTCAAACCGCAGAGCAAACGTCGAACAGTACAACTCTCGGAGGCTGTGACCAATTCTGTTCATGAATCTCTCCATTGAAAAATCCGAAAAAGCGTTCAAGTTGATATCCAGTTTCTTCAACTGAGATTTCGGCGTATCGTCCTGCACTTCTGACATGTATTGCTTGATGCGGAATTCTGTAAATGGCATGGATAAGTCTGTCAACTTGGGTAGGTGATCCACAAGACTTCCAATCAATGACTTTGAAGTAACAGTACTCTCTGAGATGACACTTAAGCTGCTCAGACAGGAGCACTGCATCAACAGCTCCTGTGTTTCCTTGTCCAGAACACCACCAAAAATGGTCAGTTTTGCGATTTGACGTCGACACGATTCAGTTAAAAAGTGGAATAGTTCACATGGCAGTGCAAGCTCAAAGTGACATGACTGCAGAATGCTCATGGTCTCTCTCCATGACTGCACATTGGAGTCACCATTCTTGCGCATCGGTAATTTACCCTTGATCAAGAGATGATCCATTGTTTTACACTCGGAGCTCACAAGTACTGAGTGAACGATACCTCGGAAGAACAGTGGCAACACAGACGCTTCCAAATCCAAATTTTTCAACTTTGGAAACTGCAGATGATGCACGTTGGACATATCAGTTGTTTCTTCAGCCAACGCATGCACTTGATGAGCCAATCGACTCTCACTCGGACTATTGGACAACTGAACGACCAGTGTTTGTAACTGCTCTGTGCAAGCACTCAACAGTGTTAAAATATTCTTGGAGGAGCATCCATACAGCTCCAACGTTTCTAAATGAAGCAAACTGGCGTTACACAACATAAAATCCAACTCAATATTCCAATCATTGTACAATGTTAAGCTCTTTAGTTTCCTCAATGCGCCTGAATCGTTAAGAAACCATGGAGCCAACTGTACAAAATGCTTTGATAATTCCAAGTGTTCCATTGATGACACTTGATTATCGTTGTTGTTGTCGTTCTGCTGTTGCTCGTCAGCAGTAGTAGTAGTATCAGAGGCGGAAAGATCGATACTTGATGAATTACTCTGCGGCAACACTCTATTTTTCATCATTGTTACGGTAGATAGACTTCGATTTCTGGATCCTAAGCTCGGAACACTCAAATTTCGATGAATGGCAGAAGCTACTGCTGCTACTGCAGTCGCTGTTGTCGTCTTCTTTGAATTCACAGCATTCATCTTTTCACTGTTCATCGCCAACGCTTGATGATGGTGAGAATGATGATGAAAACTCGATCCACCATCATCATCCACCTCAATGACTGATAAATCATTGAGTATCACATGATTCTGCATCAACCACTTTACACATTGATATCCCAATGATTGTTGATTCTTGGCAATGACTCTCTGAATACTACTATAATTTGACTGCGTCGTTGTTCCACCAATGCTACCAGAGTGATTCAAAGACGACTTTTTCGATGATGACCGTAGGCGTGATTGAATCTGAGCACTCTTGACTTGATATCTCTTCAAAAACTGAACAAAACATTTCATGCGACTATACTCTGACTGTACTACTCGTTCATCCTTGGAAAAATCATCAGGTTGATATTCTCTCTCTATATCAAACAACTCAAAAACAATGACACGACAATTTGAACGAAACATGTTGACACACAGTTGATGCATGTGGTGACTCGTGAGACTCACATGATTCAACACACAATTCTCATTCAAGAACAGGAAGCAATGAATCATGAGAGCTTCAGGTAACTGTTTCCACAAGGATTGAAAATGTGCATCTCGGACCACCACTGTTATGGAGTCTTCTTCTTGTTCTTCTTTAGCTTTTTCTCTTTTGTTGTTAGTCTCAATCTTGCTATTGTTATTGTGGAGAGAAGAGGAATCAGCAGTGACCTTGGGAGAAGTTTGAGCTTCTTGTGGTTGCAGTTCTTGTTGTTGTTTTTGGGAGAGCAAGAAGCTTTGGAAGTCAGGATTTTGGAAGCTTACCGTTGGCGCTTGGTAATAGTAATTGTGGAAGGGCATGTTGGTTCTTTGTTTGGTTGGTTTGGCTGGATGGTTGATTTTCTCGTTAAAAGTCCTGGTTTGTTGTGCTTGTTGTCCGTTATCTTGGTGTTAGGAGTCTTTTTGAAGCAAAAGGGAGATGAGCTTCAATTTTTGGTTATTGTGTTTGTGACTTGCTTTGTTGCTTCTTTTTCATTCAAGCTGGTTCATGACTTGGGTGTGGTTTGCGTCTGTCAAAAGCTGTTGGAGTGGGTGTGGATATCTAGCCGGCTGTCTATTGTCCGGTGTGATTGTGGCTCGGTTTGCTTGAAATTTTCATGTGCGTTTTGTTGAATTGTGAAATAAGCGAACCTCGAAGAAGCATCCGACCATGCCCAACAACAAGAAATGACCTGCCTTCCGCAATGGATTCAAAATAAAATGAGGCCAAAGAAAGATTGATCCGTTTTCCAGGAACATTGCACTATCCCACTCACCCATTCGGTGTCACAGAGTAACCAAAGTAAGCCAGTGGCAAACAAACAGGCACCTCTTCAACTTCTATTTTTGGATTATCAAGTGAAACTTACAAGCACAAAAAAAAGATCTCCTTGTGTGAACGAAAAACATCAGATCATTCAACATAAAAGAACAACGTTGACCAGAAATGAGACGAGAGATTGAAACATTTGGTAAGAAACTGAGCATTGAACAAGATTTGCACATTGTAAACAAGGAAGCTGGTGCCATTATTTGGGACTGCACATTTGTCATTATGAAAGCTTTTGAGAATGTGGCAAAGTATCCTCCAGGTCATTTCACAGGCAAGAAAATTTTGGAGCTGGGTAGTGGTACGGGTGTTCTAGGTATCATTTTATTGTTGATGGGTGCTGGACATGTAGTTCTCACGGATAAGCAAGTGTTGTTGCCTCTCATTGAACACAACATTGAATTGAATTGTAGTTTGGAAGAAAATTATTTTTATGCAGGTGATGAGAAGGCGTTGAAAGTCGGTGATCTCAAGCAGAGATATACTGTGAAGGAGCTCATGTGGGGAGAAACTCCGATTGAAGAAAAATTTGATTGTGTAGTTGTTTGTGATTGTGTGTATGAGTCGAAGGATATGTGGATGCCTCTGGCTCAGTGTCTGCAGATGGTTGCTGATGTGAATCCAGAGGTTGAAGTGTTGTTGGCTTATGAGTTGAGATCGAAGAAGGATGCTGCCTTCTTTCCTTTTATTACTCAATTCTTTAGTGTGGAGCCGATTGATGAAGAGGATTATCATCCAGAGTGGTACTCGCCAGAGATTAAGATTTTTACTCTGAAAAAGTTGAAAGAATTGCCTGGTCGTTCGATAGAGCTATCGGAGATTATTGCCTTTGAAGAACCTGAGCTGAAGGAGAATGAAATCAGGGAAGAGAATGAAGAAGAACTTTCGACTGAAGTAGAGCAATATGATACAACCACGTATGCTCTTTTTTAACTGATCTCGCAAACAAGAATACCTAGCTAGGTCATCACGACCTCCATCGATGCTCAAAGAACACGCAGGTCACTCAGCTACAACCCTTCATGTTCATCCAAGAATTGAGATAGAAAAGAAAATCTTGCTCATTCACACACAACGCTCATGTCTCAAAATCATGAAAGAGCCCATAACCGATGATACTGTAAATCATGTTTTCACCATGATGTCAAACGTCAATTCAGATCGAAAAAATAAAACCGAACGAAAAAATCAACTTCAAACACAAACAAAAAACCACAAAACACAAAACAACAAATAATGAGTAATCATGTTATGCAAGAGTCCATAAAGAAGGACTGGGAGAACAGAGAATACATTGAAACAGTTTCTCTCAGCATCTTGAAAATTGCCGAATTTTTGAACAAGTTTGGTACGTTTTTTTTGTTGTTGTGATTTTTTCTTCTTTTCGGTGCTCGATGACTCTAAAACTCTAACTCTCTCTCATGAATTCTCATTCCATCTGATATATGTGCAAAAAAAAAGAACAAAACACAAGAGTCAAACTCGGTGAATTGAATCAAAAATTGACCAATCTAGAGAGAAAGATGGAATATGTGGAAGCTGCTGTGCAATCGGTTGAAGATGCTCGAAAACAATAATCACTTGTATTATTTCATTTTCTTATGCTCATTTCGATGTATGACAAAGAAGAGAGAGATGGAATGACCGATTATCAACTCTATTTATTATTCATTCAAATCACTTTATGGATCATCTGATATCATCGCATCACTAGACACTGTATATTAAAAGCTTTTGATCAAAAGACACATGACAAAAAAATTTTGGTGGCCAATTTTTACAATGTATTGAGGTCTAGCAGGCGAAATGCGCCAGAGAGACTCATTTCGATAACTTCTTCGTTTTGATTGTTGATTGAGGGTTCATACTCTGTGTAGTATCTTGTTTTCCATCTTTCGAGTAGTGTTTGAGCGACGACATGAGTCAAGTTGTGGTCTTCTTGCTGTTCTGGTTGTTCTTGTTGTTGTTGCGACGCGAGCTGTTGCTTCTGGTCATCGCTTTCGAGAGGAGTGTTGTGTGGTAGAGGTGTCTGGTCATGTATCTCATACTCGTTCTTTGAGCTGCTAGTTCTCCCATTGAAGCTCTGTTGTTTTCTGAGAGGTGTTACCTCATTTCCCTGTTGAAGAAGAGTGAAGTGTCTTCCTGGTGTGAGCTTACGGCTCTTGGAGGATTCAAGTTTTGAATAAGAGGATTGTCTTCGGAACCGATTCAATGAAACAACTCGAGAAGAAATTTGATGACATGGTACCTTGCGGTGACCTTGGTTATGGTCAGAAGCCACCAATTCCAGATGATCATTTGTTGCGGAGTGTTGATATCGTCTAGAGACCGCCGAGGCAAGATAGGGTATAAATCCTGGTTTGAAATGTTCTGCTTCCTTGAGAAGGGCTGATATTTGATCCACAATCTTTCGTAGTTGCTCCTTATCTTGTGGAGGTACACCTTCTGTTGTGTCTCTGGGAGTTTCAGGGTTGGTCGTTTCATCAGTAGATTGAGAAAGGTAGATAGATTCTAGCAGGGCAATTTCTATCACGCTCTTTGCAATGAAGGCGCTATGTGGATCCATTTCCTCGTGAAGAGGAGTGTTTATAGATTGGGGGAGTGCGAGTGTTTCAGTTGCATCACTTGTTAAATTAATTTCGATTGATTCGTTCTGAAGCACTGGAGGATAGAAGATGTCAGTAGTAATTGGCACAGCTCTAACCGTATTGTTCACTACTTTCTGGGTATTGTACATTTTCTCTTCTTCCTCTCCATCGGATTCATCGCTGCTCGAACTATCGTCTGATTCAATTGAGGCAGAACGATTTTCTTCGGGTATAGGAGTAACAATATCCGTTGAATCAGAATGGCTATTTGTTGTTCTCCTTTTTCTTCGAATCGTGTCCGTTTTATGAGTGACCGTACCATAGTTCCAACCGCGAACCTCATCTTCTGTCTCATCAAAATCGAACTCCATATCGCTATCACTCTCTGTGTCGGTTCGTGTTTCACTTGAAGGATCATTAGAGTGAAACATAGCTTTCATATCAACCAGCTCTTGTAGTAAGACGATCGTCTTCTTTGCACTACTTCGAATGAACTTATGTTTTAGGAGTTCTTTGGCTGGAGGACGTTGGGCAGGATCTTTCCTTAAACATAGTGAGATGAACTCCTTGAAAGTCTTACTAAACCTAGGTCCTTCAAGAGTTGGTGGTTCATTCTTGGGAATTAGGAATAGAATCTTCATAGGGTCATCACCATGATAAGGAGGACTTCCTTTAGCCATTTCGATCCCAGTAATTCCTAAACTCCAGATATCTGCTTTTTCGTCGTATCCCGATTGCTTTATAACTTCAGGTGCCATCCAGTAAGGAGTTCCAACAAAGGAATGTCTCTTGTTCATCGTCGATGATATTTGACCACAAACACCAAAATCAGCAATCTTTACAGATCCATTTTGATCGAGAAGAACATTAGCTGCTTTGATATCTCTGTGAATTAATCCCACCGAGTGCAAATATTCCAATCCCAACAACATCTCCCTCATGATAATTGAAATATACTTCTCGTCGATACCTCCAGAGGAACCAATGCTGGTCCTAATATCTGACCGTATTACGTCCGAATCAAAATCCTCAGAGGAGCCACTTGCTTCCTTTTTCGCTATCTCCTTTGCTACGTTAATAATATCCAACAAAGATCCTCCTGCCAAGTATTCCATAATAATCCACAGTTTGGTATGATACACAAAACTGCCATAAATCGAGACAACATAGGGAGAGTTACACTGCTTTAATATGTGAATTTCTCTTTGAATATCTTCAATTTCATCTTCAGTCTCTTCAAGGTCGATCACCTTTATAGCAACAGTTTGTCCTGTTGACTTGTTCCGTCTATGTACGTGAACAGGACACATTGAGTGAGTCATATGGAATGATGCGAATCCGACAAAAACAGGTCTTACCCTTTGAAAACTTCTCCAAAAGAACCTTTTCCAATTCTCTCAATTTTTTCATAATCTTGCCAATTCAACATCATCGGTCTCCTGTCTGTTCGTCTGATCTGTAGTTTCACGAGCGCTCGTCGATATTAACTCCGCTACATCAGCTCCGACAAATTTTTCGGACTTCAAGGCGAATACTGAGGTTCAACGAACAGTTGCAACTTCATTTCTCTTTGTTTCCACGGATCAAGAAGCACCTTGAACCAACACAGAACAACAAAACTTGCTTTTTAACACTCTCCAAAAAGCTCAACAATTTTGAATCAAAACGGAAGGAGAAAGCATTTTGGATAATAATCATAAAATTATTACACAACAACAACAACAACAAACATGGATCCATTCTCCAGTGATTTATTCAACGTGTTCAACGAAAGTTCAAACGCACCAAAGAAGCGAAAAGCGATTGACGAGTTAGCTTCGGAGGCACAAAAGGAAAAGGATGAAGCAAGACAAGTCAAAAAACAAAAAATGAGTTCATTGGACTTGAATAACGATGAAGTGGACGATGATGACGAAGAAGAAGCAATGGTCACAACAACAACTACAACAGATGAACAACAATCAAACAACGCAACATCATCAAACATCAATAATGAAGCTGAAGCTGCTGCTGCTGCTCTGATTGTGAGCAATCCAAAACTCAACAGTCACACAGTGATCGACGCAACCATCAATGCCAAATTGGGAGAAAAGAATGCTTGTTTGCATGAAGTGGCACTCCCAGTGGACTTTAGAGAGAAGAATCCTCAGATTACAGATGAAGATTTGCACAACATGCTGTATGAAGTTGCTCCTCACACTCTCCTACCCAATTATAAGCCAGCAAAGGAATATCCGTTCACATTGGATTCTTTCCAGAGAGAGGCAGTGGATGCCATTGAGAGATCTCAGAGTGTTCTCGTCAGTGCTCACACCTCTGCAGGTAAGACTGCTGTTGCCGAATATGCCATTGCAAAATCGTTGAAAAACGGATCAAGAGTCGTCTACACATCTCCTATTAAGGCACTGTCCAATCAAAAGTACAGAGAGTTGCAAGAAGAGTTTGAAGATGTGGGTTTGATGACTGGTGATGTGACCATTAGTCCCAATGCGAGTTGTATTGTCATGACTACTGAAATTCTGAGGAGTATGCTGTACCGGGGTTCAGAACTGTTGAATGAAGTTGCATGGGTTATTTTCGATGAGGTTCATTACATGAGAGACAAGGAGAGAGGTGTCGTCTGGGAAGAAACATTGATTCTGTTGCCAAACTCTGTTCGCTACGTATTTTTGAGTGCTACGATTCCGAATGCAATGGAATTTGCAGAATGGATTGCAAAGCTCAAGGGTCAACCTGTGCATGTCGTCTACACGGACTATCGTCCAACTCCATTGCAACATTACATTTATCCAAGTGGTGGTGATGGTATTCATTTGGTTGTGGATGGAAAGAGTGGATTCAAGGATGATGCCTTCCGGAAAGCTGTTGAAACACTGAACAACACGAACGCAGCTGCAGCAGCGCAGAATGGTGGTGGAACAGAGGGAGGACCATCCAGCAGTGGTGGCGGTGGTGGAAGAATGACCGGAAAGCAACTCAAGGAGATTCAAGGAAACAATGTTTATCGATTGGTGAACATGATTATGAAGAGAAACTTTCAACCTGTTATTGTTTTCAGTTTCAGTCGAAAGGACTGTGAGAACAGAGCTTTGGCCATGTCTAAGCTTGACTTGTTGAATGGTGATGAAGAGGAGGTGGCACTTGTGGAAGAAGTGTTCCACAATGCGATTGACGCCTTGTCTGAAGATGACAGAAAGCTTCCTCAAGTCGAACACATGTTACCATTGCTCAAGAAGGGTATCGGTATCCATCATTCTGGTTTGCTGCCTATCATTAAGGAAGTGATTGAAATTTTGTTCCAGGAGGGATTGGTCAAAGTTTTGTTCGCTACTGAAACCTTTGCCATGGGATTGAACATGCCTGCTCGTACAGTGCTGTTCACAAACTTTGAAAAGTTTGATGGTAAAGATTTCCGTATTGTCACCTCTGGTGAATATATTCAAATGTCAGGAAGAGCTGGTAGAAGAGGTATCGATGACAAGGGTATTGTCATTCTGATGATGGAGAAGGAAATTGAGATCAACACAGCAAAACAAATGATGAGTGGTCTACCAGATGCCCTAAACAGTTCCTTCCATTTGAGTTATTACATGATTCTTAACTTGTTGAGAGTTGAAGAAATCTCACCTCAATATATTATGGAGCGATCATTCTACCAGTATCAAAGTGAAAAACAGAGACCTGCCCTGGAAGAGGAATTAAAGAAATTGGAGAAACAACACGCTGAATTCAACATCAGCCAGGAACAACAAGTTGCTTCCTACTATAGAATAAGGCATGAACTCACTGATTTGAAGAGAAAGATTCAACAAGAGGTGAACAAGCCAGCATACTGTCTCAATTTTGTCAATACTGGCCGATTGGTTCGAGTGAATGGAAACACTGCCAATGACAACAGTGATAGTACTGTTGATGAGAATTGGGGATGGGGAGTCATTGTCAACTTCCAAAAGAAGAAGAATGTGATGAACAGCACGAGCATCAAGGAATTGAAGGCATCTGACTATACAGTTGATATCTTGCTTCAATGTGCTCCTAATTCTGATGGCCGACCTCGTCCATTCAATCGTAGAAAGTTGGAGGCTGAGTTGAAAGCGAAGCAAGAAGCCGAAGATAAGAAGAAAAAGAAAAAGGCCAACAATAAGAAGAACAACAATAGTACCGTGGAAGTAGAGCCTGACTACGTCATTCTCCCTGTTGATCTAAGCTATGTGGAACAGTGGAGCTCGATTCGAATCTATATGAATAAGAATTTGAAGAGCAGAGATGCAATGGAGAGTTGTTACGCAAGAGTTTCAGAGTCAGAGAAGCGATTAAAGAACAAGGGAGGTATTCCTTTGTTGGATCCAATTGAAGATATGAAGATTCCAGCAGCCATGCTTCAGGAAACTATTCAAAAGGTTGAAACTCTAGAGCAGAGAATGCTTGCTAATCCAATCCACGATAGTGAAACGTGTGAGGAGCTGTACAATCTCTATATTCAAAAAGCCAAGATCGAACGGGAAATGGGTGACCTCAAAAAGAGAATACGTGACGCAGGTCAACTCGCTCTCAAGGAAGACCTGAAGAAGATGACTCGTGTGCTTCGAAGACTGGGTTGCATCAGTAATCCAGAAGAGACAAACAATGGTGACAACAGGAGCAAAGATAAAGCAAATGCTGGTGTGATTCAAGTCAAGGGTCGTGTCGCATGTGAGATCAGTTCTGCTGACGAGTTAGTCATTACTGAACTCATCTTCAACGGTATTCTCAATGATCTGAACCCAGAGCAAGTCGTTGCACTCATGAGTTGCTGTGCCTTCCAAGAGGGTGGAACAGTCAAGAAAGACAATGGTGCAAACAATCTACCAGAGGTATTAAAGAAACCGTATGAAGAGTTGATCAAGGCTGCTAAACGTGTGGCACAGGTCAGCATTGAGAGCAAGATTGAAATGGACGAAGAAGAATACGTGAATTCATTCTCGCCAGAACTCATGAATGTGACCTATGCCTGGTGCCACGGTGCCAAGTTCCACGAGATTTGTAAGATGACCGAAGTCTTCGAGGGTAGTATTGTCCGTGTCATGAGAAGATTAGAAGAGTTGCTGAGGCAGATGTGTGCCGCTGCAAAGGCCATTGGAGATTCAGTGTTGGAAGCTAAGCTAAACGAAGGTATTAACAAGTTGAAGAGGGACATTGTATTCTCTTCCTCGTTGTATCTATAAACAATTTCAGGTTTCAGGCACTGCTTCTCTTTTTCTTTCTCATCGTCCATGCATCGGAGCGGAAATTATTCTTTGCCCCAAGCTACAGAAAACTGTTTGAAATTGGCGCCAAGTCGCAGAAAGAAACGAAGGAAGCTAGTTCAAACGGCCGTCATACAAAAATCAATCCTCTCTGATACCATACGCAAAGATAATGAAACCCATGATGGTGAATCCATCGTCATCACAACAAACTCCTGCATCACTAACTGCCTCCACCGTGACGACTTCGAATTCATCATCATCACCACAGGAAAGTGCAGATTCATCGAGCAACTTTGGAAGTGTTCGAGTAGCTGTTCGGGTAAGTTTCTCATGTCTTTCTTGTGGATTGGTTTTTTAAATCCGAGTTACCAATGATCATTAACTCAACTTTGATCAATAGGTGAGACCTCTATTAAATAAAGAAAAGATTGAGAAGGATGTGGAGTGCGTAACTGTTGATAAATCAATAAATCAAGTGAATGTGGGAAACAGCAGAGGATATAGATTTGATTATGCATTTGACAAGAATATCCATCAAGTGAGTATCGCCATTGCATCAATAATGTTGGAAAAAGAGTCAAACCTTACTTACTTCTTGTTTTGTTAGAAAACCATATATTCAACTTGTGTTCAACCCTTAGTGGATAGCATATTTCAAGGATACAATGCCACAGTGTTAGCCTACGGTCAAACAGTATGTCATATGTCAAACATCCATTTTTCGCTTCAGCATCATGACAGATTCTAATCGTTGTGTACAACATTCAATAGGGATCAGGAAAGACTTTCACAATGGGAACTTCAAACTATGCTGCTTTTGGATCAGAAGACATCGGTATTATTCCAAGAGTGATTCAACAATTATTTGATAAGATAGATGTAAGAGTTCTTTTAACCTGATTGTTTTGTGTTATGAGGGATTGTTCTCATTCTTTGTTGCATTTAGGAATCAAGTAACGAAATCGAATACATGGTTAGAGTTTCCTTTTACGAGATTTACAACGAAAGTATAAAAGACTTGTTGTCGCCTGATACTCCGCCAAAGACCTTAGTTGTTCGAGAAGATGAAAATAGAGGAATAGTGATTAGTAATATCAAAGAGGAGGTTGTTACGTCGTACGAGGAGATGATAAAATGTGTAGAAACCGGATCAATTCACCGGACAGTTGGTTGTACTTTAATGAATGAAACATCAAGTCGATCGCATTCTATCTTTACTATAATTCTCGAACAAAGGATATCAGAATCGAAGGTAGAACAGAAAGATGGAAGCGATGGATACAAAATGGCGAAGTTTCATCTTGTTGATCTTGCAGGTTCAGAGAGAAACAAGAGAACAGGAGCGCAAGGCATTCGATTTAAAGAGGCAGTTCAAATTAATGCGGGATTACTCGCTCTCGGCAACGTAATTAGTGCATTGGGAGACGATAAAAAGAGAGGGACAATCACTCACGTTCCCTATCGAGATAGTAAATTAACTCGATTATTGCAAGATTCTTTAGGTGGAAACAGTCGAACAGTTATGATTGCTTGCGTTAGTCCTGCAGACTCGAGTTTTCAAGAAACGTTAAACACTCTAAAATATGCTAATCGAGCTAGAAATATTAAGAACAAACCTGTTGTGAACACAGATCCGCATTCAGCTCAACTAGGACGACTAAAAGATCAAATCAGCGCTCTTCAACTTGAGCTTCTTAAGCAAAAACTACAAAATGAGGGAGGAGATAGCGCAACTCTTGAGGAGTTACTACAGAACGAACATATGAGAAAACATTTGTTGGAACTTCAAGCAAGATCATCGGGAAATGGTTCGCTCAATACTGAGCAACATTCTCAACTTCAGCAACAAAATCGATCGTTGAAGTTTGAGAATGACAAACTTCAACTAGAATTAGATAAGGCTACTGAAGCAGTATCGAAAATATCTGACAGCATTTTGAATGTTCAATCCGAGAAAGATAAGTATGCAGTAAGACTCTATCAGTTAAAAACGGATCTAAAAGCTGCTATCGAATTGTTGAAATTGTTTGAGTCAAAATCACCTTTGACAACGGAGCAGAAGCAAGCTCTTCGAGAAATCATCACGAAACTTGAGGAACTTTCTCGAACTGAACCCTCCCTGAAAATAATGGCAGGAAGACCAACTAGCGCACCTCGTTTATTTGCTAATCATTCTTCATCTCGGGGAGAGATAGGCGACTTAAATCAAGCGTTTAGGGTGTCGTATGTCGAGACCGAAAGTCCTAGTGATGAAATTATTGTGAACAGAAGAGACTATCTTCATTTACAGAAAGAACTCAAAGAAGCTAAAGATGATTTGAGTAGAGACGAGAAAATTTTCTCAGAGAAGATGCGAGAGATTAAGAGGTTAAACAAGCAAAATCTAGATTTGAAAAAAGATAATCAACTTCTTAAGGAACAAGTTGAGAATGAAATCAAGAGATTGTCTGAACAACCTAGGCCTCAGATAGATCAGTTAGAAGCTAGTAAATTAGATGATTCTATCCAAATAATAGAAGATAATTCGAGAGATGAATCCAGAATTGACATCGAAGAGCAACTTCAAGAGGAAAAACAAAAAATTCTGGAGGAAAAGAACAGAATAGAAGAGCAAAAGCAGCAAATTGAACAACAGATCCGAGACCAACACAAATCCTTTCTTCGAAATCAACGGAAGATGCAAAAAAATCTGAAGGACCTTACCCTAATGATACGTTTGAAGGAGGAGCTGATTCGTGATTTAATGCAGAGTGACACCGAGTCCCAAGTTATCAAGCAAAATTATGAAGATAAGATTCAGAAGATGGAGAATGAAGTAACATCAACTCAGCAAGAGATGGAGAAACTTGTTCGGGATCTGGAAGCTGCAGATATGGATAAGGTAAACAAAGAAAGAGAGAGAACGCGCATTTTAGCTGAATTCGAATCGAGGTTGAAAAAGAAGAATCAACAGTTAGTTGATCTCAAGAAGAAACAACACGACAGTGAACGATTAATTAGGGAGAAATATCAAAGTGATAAGAAGGTTAGGGAGTTAGAGAGTGAGATTAATCGTATGAAGTCTCAACAAGAGTTCTTAAAGAAGAAGATAAAGGACGAGGCTGATAAACAAGCAGAACAAAGTCAACAACAAGCTAGGCAAATCAACGATCTACGAAAAGAAACGGACAACAGTTACAAGAGGATTAAAGAGCTGGAATCTGAAAACACGAAACAGAAGCTCGTACTCCGGAAAAGGACAGAAGAAATACAAAGAGCCCAAGCTCAACTCACTAGATACAAAATGAATAGAGATAGATCAATCTCAACCGAGATTGACAAACAAAAAGCTTGGTTGGATAGAGAAATTGAAAAGTATCTGAAGAAAAAGGAAACGATGGAGCTGCTTGAGAAGGAATTAAAAAGAAGAGAGACTATTATCAAGGAAAAAGAGAATATGATTCTCACGAAGCAAAAGTTAGAAGAACAAAAAATGAGATCCAGTCAGGTGATGCATCAAGGGATAAATGGACTCCAGAAGCAAATTGAGCAACTGGATAAGCAAATTGCTGAGAAGGAGAGTGAATTAAGAGGAAGGAGAGGAACAAACAGTTCCGGAACTTTAAAGGTGGAGGGTAAATCGCTCCAAACTGTGAATGACGAAATCACCTACTTGCGAGAAAAGAGAGAAAGAGCTCTGAATCAGAAATTGGTTTTAGAAGAGAAAGCTAAGGTTCAAGAGTATGCGGAAGAAGCAGCACTACGAGAACTGGAGGAGAGAACGGAGGTATTAGACGCAGAGATTGAGTTTAAGAACGAGGCTATCGCTCAAGCTGAAAGAGAGATTCATGATGACGGAAGTTCCACGACAATGGGTCATGCAGAGGTTACCGACCTCGCGGACGCGAAGCAAATGCTGAAGAAATACTTTGAGAAGGTTATTGAATTAAAAGAGGAGGAACAAAAGAAAGAATCCAAGATACAACAAATGGATATGGTGATGGAGGAGAGAGACAAGATTATAGAGAACCTACAAAATAACATTCGTTTGACCGAGATGGTCTACGAGCGAAAACTGACGAAACAACAGAAGGAAAACGAGCTAAAGATCCAATATCTACTCAAACAAATATCTGCACTCCAGGAAAAGAATTCATCCTTGTCCAATACTCAAACTCGGGCAATGAACGAAGGAGTTGTGGGAGAGGAAATTCTGAATCAAGATGGAATTGATCGTATGAAGGTTGAGTCCATGATGCGCTTAAAGGATGATCAAATACTTATGCTCGACAAAGATAACTTTTATTACAAGCAAACGAACAAGGATTTGAAGCGCAAGTTACGAGAGATAAAAACAAAGTCAGACTCTGGTCAAAATGAAATCCAGGACCTCAGGAGAGAAAACACGAGTTTGATGGAGCAGAACGAAAAGGTGACGCAAGAGTTGAACAATATCAAAACTTATCTCTTCAAGCATACTGGAGTGGTTCAGCAAGTCCGGAAATCCATCAAGAGTATCAAGGATATCAAGAACGAGAGTATGACAGCTGACCGAAGAATGTCACTCGAAGACTCCATTTCGTCATTCAAACATAACGTGGATTACAACGAACAACAATTGACACCAAGAAGCGTGTCCAGAGGATCTACGAGTGACAGAAACACTTCGATTCTTTAGCGAGGTTTGTTAGTGACTGTTTGGATAAGGAATTACAAAAACACCCTCTGGGAATCTCTTTTGGACGCTGTCAAAAAATAGAATCCCTAAAAACCGAGAGAATCTTGAGCATGTCCGTGCTTTGTTCGGTGTCTTCTCTCAGAATACACCCAAAATTTGTCTCTTCCAACAAATTGCTGCACTTGAATTGAGAAATAAATTCAAACGAAGGCTGGACTTTATCATAAACAACTGTCCCAAACCACAAACAAGTCACAATACTGTTGTGCACAATACTTTTTTTGAATTACAGGAAGAATCGATCAAGCAAATCTCCCTCAAACAAAAAACCCTAAACTGCGCACAACCACCGCAATCAACTACGACCACCAAACAAAGAGCTACTCTCTCAAGTTCGAATTAGAATCCTCCTATTGACTTGGAACAACAAACAACAGCAACAGCAACCATCAACAACAACAGCTAACAACACAGATAACAACAGATAACAACTAACAAAAACTAAAAACCTAAAAACCGAAACACATAGGACATGTCCTTTCAGAGCTTCAAAACGCCCAATCGACTCTATCGATCCTTTAGTAAAAACGACCTGAACAAGAGCTTGGAAAATCACATGATATGGAGAGCCAACCATCCCCTCCCCATCATCACATACGACAATGACCATGCTAACGACGACGAAGATTCAATCAACTTTGATTTGTATTCCAATGGCAGCTCCTCCATGACTCCTCCTTGTAAGCGACACAGTGTGAAACAAACTACAGGAGAATTGTTGATTTTTGATGATTTGTTTACAATGGAGTCGCCTGGTGGTGTCACCCCAGTAAAGAACCATAACCACCACCTCGATAAAAAGAAGAAGATGACACTGGCAGTGTCTCCCATCCTTCCCTTGGAGCAAACACAATTTAATTTATTAGAAGAGAGCAACAATGGCACAACATGCGAAGAAGTGATAACGACTATGGTAGAGGAAGGAGAAGAAGAAGTAGATAAGCTTCAAAAAGCGAGAAGAGATGTTATTGACGAGATTATAGCAACAGAGAGAACATTTGTCGAAGGATTGACACTGCTGGTGAATCAGTATGTCATTCCAATGAAGAATTTGTTGTCTCATCATCAGGGTACAATGATGACCTCAACAACAACAGCCATTGGTAGAGTAGATGTCTCTCCATCGTTTTCAGACAAGAGAAGATTGGTTCACGAGTGGAGCTCCATGTTTGCACCCATCAATGTCATTATCAGGGTAAATCAACAATTGTTGAGTGAGTTGGAACAACGTATCGTGAATAGCACGAACAATAGAGTGGATGAGATTCATCACATTGGTCTAATTTTTCAAAATATGGCTCCCATGTTCAAGACCTACACTTCTTTTATTACGAATTACAATCGGACAATTACTCGGTTGACCGAGATTTTAAAGTCGAATACCGTGTTGAATCAATTTTTGAAGCAGAGAGAGAAGGAAATGAGAGCATTGAAGAAGAATACGATGAATCAATATTTGATTACTCCTGCTCAGAGATTAACAAGATATCACTTGTTGTTGACTGTATGTAAAAACTGTCTAAATTGCAATTTTGTGCATGTTGAATTTGTAGTCAAGAAGGAAGCTAACTCTTTGATTTTCTTATTGTATGTTTTCAACATAACAGGAACTATTAAAGAACATGGAAGAAACATCAAGAGATTATTCTCTGATTCGTTCAGCACGAGATCAAACAAAGGGGGTAGCCGATTATGTGAATGCATCTGTGGCAGAATGGGAGAATCGACTCAAGATTATCGAGCTTCGAGATGAGATTCACGGTTTGGATGGCAAGGTTGACTTGATTCAGGCACATCGAAAATTCGTGTCATCCCATATCAATGTCAAATGGTTGCGCGAAAGTTCGAAAATGAGTCATGTGTTTAAACATATTCGGTTGATAATCTTTTCGGATATGATTATTGTGTGCCGTAGAGGCAAGTACAAGGCTCACTTCATGTTTACAGAAGAACCGATTCCATGGCCTGACAAGAATGTCAAATGCGCCGACAATAAGCAATTGCATGAATGCGAAGACTGTAAATTAAAATTCGACCTAGTAACAAAGAATGAAGTGATAACATTCATGGCATCATCTGAACAACAGAGAGATGAGATTTATTCAGAAATTCGAACACAAACTGATAACTTGAGATCGAACAACCCAAATGTCAAGAGCGCCGACAAGGCTGACCCATTGAGACAACGACCGGCTTTATCTGCCAAGATGTTACGCCGAAAGTTTTCTCTTCGAAGATCCAATGACGACAAAGTTCTCCAATACAGTCAGTTCCGGGATGAGATTCCAGTCTCCCCTACTGATGTTCCTAAAATCGAGCTTGGCAGAGGACACAAAAGCCCAATAGTAGGATTGGATTTGAGTGGTCTGTCAAACGATGATGAAAAAGTAAGCTATTCCAAAACCCTGGATCCAAAGCAACTACATTCATACCGATCTCGCAATAGACGTCAAGAGAACTCTGAATTGTCCACAACCAACAAGAGCAGCGTTCTTGCGTCTGCGCTAGATGATTTCTTCGATTGTGGTGCCATCAGTGTTGAACATTCCACCGAGTCTGATCCACCAGAACAACGTCCGGATAATCCATATCTACAAAATGGTCAACCAATCGAATTTGGAGCAGACATTAACATTGTATCCATTAAATTATGAAGCACATATTTTTTACAACCGAAGTCATGGCAACAAAAAGTTCTCCTAGGTGGAATCGAACCACCGTCAACGGATTCAAAGTCCGCTATCATACCACTAGACCATAGGAGATCGATATTAGTATTTGTTTGTGAAATTTCCGCGCGGTAATTTTTTCCCAAATTTTTGGTTTGTTTTCGCGCCATAAAAGTTCAATTCATTCCATGCAGTTCATTTTCACCAAACGACATCACGCCAGTATCATCAAGCGAACATCACTTGGAGTTTGGAACGCAAACAACCGATACTACCACCATCTCACATCCTTGCCTCCATTTTCTCATTCATCAACAACAATCCATTTCCACCACCAACAAACGAACAATTACAACAACACTCAACAAGAACAACGACAACAACAAAGAAAACAATTTTCCACAATGAGCGCAAGTACAACAACAACAACAACAAAATCTCAAATTGTCACATTTGAGGAACATGAAGCAGAAACCTCTACTCACAACACTGCTATTCTTGACTTGTGCAGCCAACATTTGAGACAAGGAGGTCTCGTTGCCTTCCCCACTGAGACAGTTTATGGATTGGGTGCCAATGCCCTTGATGAAGCAGCTGTTTACAGTATTTTTGATGCAAAAAAGAGACCATTGACTGATCCAGTCATTGTTCACGTGTTGGACGTTGATTCTGCCATTCCACTCATCTCCATCAATGATCATGTATTGACCATTTATCGATTTTTGGCGGCAAAATTCTGGCCTGGTCCATTGACCATGGTTACAAGGGCAAATGATGACAAGATACCAAGTTGCGTCACTGCAGAGACTGGTTTTGTGGGTGTGAGGTGTCCTGAGCATGATTTGGCACGGAAGCTATTGAAACATTCTGGTGTAGCTATTGCAGCTCCAAGTGCCAATCGATTTGGACACGTTTCACCTACGAGAGCTCAACATGTGATGGATGATTTGGGTGAGGATGAAGATCACTTGATTTATGTGCTCAAATCCTCTTATGAGGAAGAATTGAATCGCACGTGTAGAATCGGTATTGAAAGCACTGTAGTCAAGGTGGATATGGACTCCGCCAATGAAAATTCTTCCGACTCCGACCCCGACACGGTTGTGTTGTATATTTTGAGAAGAGGCGGTGTATCTGTTGAACAACTACAGCAAGCTGCGCGAGAATTCGAGGAATCGACCTCTGAATCAAACCCCTTCCAATTAAAGGTGGAAGTTCGTGTCGTTGCCAAGGATCATAGCGTGAGCAATGACACTACACAGAATCAGTCCTCACCTGGTCAAATGTTGACTCATTATGCACCATACGTGCCAGCCTATCTTCTCAGAAGCTCCAACGACCAAAAAGAACGCTCCATACAGCAAAATATCGCTGTGAATGAGTCTGTGATTGTGGATTTTGGTGGTAAGCTCTCACATTTGGCATCTTCTGCCATTGCCTACATGGACTTGTCTCCAAGTGGTGATGTATCAGAAGCAAGAACCACAGTGTTCAAAATATTGAGAGAGAGTGAAAAGGTTGAAAGCGCAAAGCTCATTCTATTGCCAAACTTGATGGAACTGTCGCTGGAACATGCCGATTCATTGTTTGATCGCTTATTTAGGGCTGCCTCTGGAAAGTATGCTGAATTGTCTGCTGACGAACAAATCAGTGTCTTGGAATAATAAATTCATTTATCAAAAAAGAAGATCTCTAGCACAAACAAAATCCACCATTGTTTCTCGTGTTGGCACAAGCTCTCATACTGCCCAAGAATGACACGTAGGTAGCATTGCCAGTCACAGCACCAACCTGTGCTGGATTGTATCTCTCTGTTTGAACTCTAAATCCATTGTTGTTAATACCCTGGACATCAATATCGATCACATGAGCCTCCAAAGACTTGTCAGCAATCAATTTTGCCTGAACTCCTCCAAATCCCAATGACTCGCCGGCAATCGCAGCACAAGCCATTGTATTGACATTGTTGGGAGCCAATGGACACAAATCTCTCACATTTCCTTCATAGATGGTAATTGGTCCACTTGCACTCTCGTCAGCAATATAGGCATCCACCTTATCGCTCAATGGCTTCTCTAGCTTGAGACTTGAGGGATGTTTGGCCATTGTGATACACAACGCGCCAAGTGTGTTTCTCTCTGACATTTTAGCAATGTCATTAGCGCCCCACAACGCACCACTAGGAATGTAAATGGTGCGATTGTGTGTGTTGGATGCACTCTTTAGCTCTTGCTCGCAGCTCTCTTTAGCTAGAGCTGTAGGTGAACCGACAAACAAATCGGCGCGCTCCAAAAATTTGGCGCCAAATTCTTGAATAATATTTGGATGTGAAACTTCAACAATCAGATCCACCTCTGGCACTGTTGACAGTTGTGTCTGTAAATCGGAGATTTTGTGAACAGTGGCGGGAAGAGCGGACATCTTTGATTCCGTTCTGTTGTACACAAAGGTCAGAGTGAACAATTTCTTGATGGACTCGTCCTCCAAAATTCCCTTTGCCAAATATTGTCCAAGATTGCCATAACCAATGATACCGACGCGAATTTGATTTTGTTGTGCCATTTTGTTTTTTTCGTGTTTGTTCTGATTTTTTTGGTGTGAGCTTGCACATTATTCTTAGATATCAATAATTTATTTTACTCATCGTCATCTTCATCGTCAGAATCGACATCGTGTCCTCCTCCTGTAGCATTGTTCAATGATTGTTGCTGCTTCAACATTTTTCTCTTATATCTCATTCTCTTGTTACCGAACCAAGTGTTCAATTGTCTCAATGACAATCCAGTCTGTTCCATGAGCATCTGTTTGTCTTGATCGCACGGATACGGATCATGCAAATGACCAAAGAAATAATTGTCGAGCATGGCAATAATCTCCTTTGTAAAGTTCTTCTTCTTCTTGACCACAAAATTCACCTTGTCACTGTACATTTTCTCCAGAGTGTCCCTGTCCCAGATGGGGGTTGCCATTTCAGCCGCAGCAGATACATTGGAACCATTACTGTTACTGCCACCCATCATACTACCATTCAAATCAGATGATGCTTGACCATCACCAACCATTCCCTGTTGTTGCTGTTGTTGTTGATCGAGTGATGATGGTATGTGACCTCCTCCTCCTCCTCCTATGGACCCACTCTTTCTATTGTTGATGTTATTGTTTGATGGAGAAGCCATACCATTGACAACAGAAGAACCATTGTTGTTGGGTGCAGTGGAAGAACTACTGGATGCGTTTCGACCACCACCACCTTGTTGTTTCATCACTTGGTCCATCATGATACCATCCTTGGAGTCCATTGCAACAGCAGCCGATGCCGACAGTGCAGAATTTGAGTTTCCAATCAATTGATACTGCATCTGTTTCACATAATCGTCCAACATGTCATCCATTGTGTTCAATTCTTTGAGTTGCATAATGTGAACAGTGTTCATTTGCAATAGTGGAGCATTGTTTTGTTCATATTCCGTTTCCACCATCATGGGCGAAAAAAATTCACCACCACTCGTATTGTTATTGTTGCTCTGTTGTTGTACTTGTTGAGAATTCCAATATTGTGTCATTTCTGAACAATACTTTTCATGAATCATGGCCTGTGGTGGTGAAATGAGAAATGGTTGTGCGGTGAATGGTGGTGGTGTTGGATTGATGAGTGGATTCAAGAATTGAAATTGTGATTGAATGAGTGATGGGATCAAAGGGTGGAAGGCAACTTTTGGATCAACCACATGAACTGTTGTTGGTTGTTGTTGTAGTTGGTGTGTTGTTGTTACATGATCTGATGGTGGTAGATGATTTTGTGTATTTGTTGTATGGTGATGATGATGATTATTTTGCGTGTTGAATGATGATTCTGTAGTGTTGTCGGCGCTCAGTGTATGCGGAGATAAATTTCGATTGACCGTTGTGGCGGGAAGATTATTGGAAATGTGAGCTGCCGCTGGTGATGATGAAGTTTCCTCTGTTTCGGCAGTTGGTGTTGAAGTGCTTGATAGTGGTGATGAGGAAGAAGAAGAATTGTCTGTGATGGTTCGTCCCTGTTCTGCCTCTTCCTGTTCAACAGCAGTGGTGGACTGTTGGCTGTCGTTGTCACTGGTGGTGGGTGATGTCATTGTTGTCGTATGGGTGTTGATGGAGGTGGTGGGATGATACAACGTATGGGAAACGAAAAGAAAAAGTCCAGTAAATATCGCTCAACTCAAGTTGGGTGACTGTCAGTGTTGGTGAGACTTGATGGTGATGATGAGATGCTTCCTTCTTTGCTCTGTGACAGAAGAAAAAATCCTGACGTTGACAATCGGACGTTAATTTTGACGGGAAAACTCGTTAATGGAATCTTCCGTGAATTCATTGAAGTATCACGCAATAAATACTCCTATCGAAAACCAAAAAGACAAAAATGAACTATAACAGATCGGGGTTGTACGGCGGTGGTGGCTTCAGACGTTCTGGTATGAGAGGCAGTGGTGGAGCATATGGTTCTTATCCTTCCTCACCCATGTATGGCTCCGCCATGGGGTCACTGACAAACTCGTATGATGACTATGATCGAAGCATGATGCAACACAATGAGCCACTGTACTTTGAAGATCGAATGTTTGATGATGAAGGTGTAAATAGATTGGCACTCACTGCTCGTCCCACTTGGAGGAAGAGTAAGATGTTGGCGAACCCTGATTTTGGTAATTTTCAGTTTAGAAAGGGTTACAGTGCTGAAGTTTGGTTAAACGATGGCGAAACTGTTGTTTTGAGTGGTCATACGAGGAAAAAAAAGTATCGGACTCACTATTCACCAGAGTATTTGCGCAGTTTCTTTTTTGGTTGGATTGGAAGGTTGTTGCGATACTTTTATTTGGATCGTTTGTTTGGACTTCACATTGACACAGTGAAGACAATTATTACAAAGAATTACATTTTCGTAACGGCCCACATTTTGTGAGAGTGTATGGTTATCGATAACGCATGCTGTAACTTTGCATGGATGACCTTGTGGTTGATTGTAAAGGGGGCTTTTTTGAGGATCCGTCCTTTCAACATCAGATCAGGAAGTGATGTCATTCAATTTTAGTCTGGGTTTTCCGCTAATGGTCGAATAGGTATCACCAGATCCAGTTATGTACAGTGAAACAACATCCAGAATCACAGATCGTTCCACAGATCGCTTTTTCTTTTCGGTAGTTGGTGCTAAATAGGGTGTTGATCCCGAACGTTGCGTTTAATTTCACTGCGCGCTTCAGATCTGTGATACAATGGGTGTCCAACATCTCTCAGAGATAAAATACTGTTTCTATTCAATATTCAATTCAAAAACAAACAGAAGAACAATCCATTCACCACAAGCCCATTCAAGGAAGTCTCTCACCCATATTAAAACATGAAGAAATCGCCAGGTACTATGATTCAAGAGGTATCTCACTATGCTGAGCCAGATTCCTCTGTTGACACCATGTCCGAAAAGACATCTTCGTCATCTCCTTCAAACAATGAAGAGACAATTACGATTCAATCGTACAACAATAGAACACACAAGAATTTGTTTATTGTTCTCGTGATCTCAGGTTTCTTGTTGGCAGTGATGTCTCTCTTGTGTGGTATTCCTGGATGGGTTCTCATTCAAATGTATCCTAGAACTGTTGTCGGACCAAATGAACAAGTCATGAAGAATCACCAGTTTCTACCCTTGTTCGCCACTGGTGTCGTTCTCGTAGGAATAGAGATTGCCCTCATTGCTGTTCTTGCTGCCTTTTCTGCCTATGCCATGCATCATGAGAAAATGGAGGACATTGGTCTGAAGACTCGTTTTGGAAGGTTGAACTCGGAGCGAATGACCTTGGCATTCATGTGCTCCATTTGCGGAGTCTTGTTCATGTTCCTTGCATTCTACATTGCCTTTGTTGCTCAGGCCAGCAAAATGTCTGAAAAGTGGTATTTCTTGACTCATGTCTTATGGTATGTAACTCTTTTGCATTGTTCGGTCGTTGTATTCCTTGTCAACCTACTCATTTAACTAACTCTATCAATTTCTTATTTCAACTCTTCAGTCCAATTGATCAAGCAGCTTGTACAAGAGTAGACGCAGGAATGAAACTTATGCAAAGTTGTAGCATGTTGGCCATGTTGAGCATTGTTCCATTGCTCATGATCCTCACGGCAACCATCAGTCATTCTGGCAGTCACAAAACAAAGCAGATTCCAATCAATGCCCCCAAATCATCCTCTGCCTGATAGCACACGTGGCAGTTCTGCCGCTTTGGGTGCACTCAAATGCTGTACATAAAAGACACTTGTTTTCACAACAATTCTTTGCTTATTCCACCTTAAGGAGTTTACCAGAAGGAATAAGCACATCCGAACTCAAAATTTCCCGAAGGAACTGACCAAGGGATCATGCGCAAAAAATCTGAAGGTCACTACATTCACACTTCAGCAAAAAAGCTTACGGAATCTTTGTAAATTCATCAACAAAAAGCAAACCACTCGCATCTGACAACCAGAACCATAAACCATCAAGGTATATAGGGAAAACAAAAAATGATGCATCATCAAACAGATTCCTCCTTTCATTCAATCGAACAAGATGCTGACATCAATGACCACGACGATGATCAAGAACTACTGGACAAGCAAGAAAATGTGATGATTTCTGATGGATTGTCGTATAATGACGATGGAAATCAATCCAATGAAAACATTGGTTCTGGTGCTGCTACTACGACTGGTGCTGCTGCTGCTGATCCAAGCATGAAGTTTGATTTGAAAAAGATTTTGTCCTTCTTTTCGTCCAAGCAACTGTGGTGGCTCCTTGGTCTTGCCAGATCAGAGTGGATGTTGTTGGTGTTGGGTACGATTGCTCTTGCTGTTTCGAGCATTGTCAATTTAGTGCTTCCAAAGTATATTGGATCATTGATTGATAATGTGATGAAGGAGGAGGGAAGACAGTATTTGAACACACTGATTATGAGCTTGTTCTTGTTGATTTTGTTGATGGCTGTGACGACATTTGTTCGTGCCTTGTGTTTCAATCTGGCAGGTGAGCGCGTCGTGGCCAAATTGAGAAAAATGTTGTTCAATGCGATTATTAATCAAGAGGTTGCATTCTTTGATGAGACAAAGACTGGTGAGTTGTTGAATCGTTTGTCCAGTGATACAAAGTCACTTGAGAATGCAGTCACTGTCAATATTAGCATGCTGTTGAGATTTTCGGTGCAGATTATTGGTAGTATGGTTGTTTTATTCTCCATTTCCTGGAGATTGTGCATGGTGATGCTCTCACTCATACCTCCCATGGTCCTTGGTGTTGTCATCTATGGACGATACATCAAAACGTTGAGTAAGAAGGTTCAGGATGCGTTGGCAAAGTCGTCTGATGTGGCCGAAGAGTCACTGAGTAATATTCGAACTGTGAGATCGTTTGGACAGGAAGTAAAGCACAAGCTAATGTATTCTGATGCTATTGGATTTTCATATCAACTTGCTAAGAAGCTATCGATTGCCAACGGTGTTTTCAGTATGGGTATGATTATTGCTGGAAACATGTCTATTGTGTTGGTCATCTGGTACGGTGGAACTCTCGTGCTAAGAGGAAGCTTGACTGTTGGTGATTTGACATCTTTTTTGATCTATACGATTCTGGTTGCCTTCTCTCTCGGTGTTCTAAGTACCATCTTCTTCGAAGTGTATAAGGCACTGGGAGCTACTGAAAGAGTTCATCATTTGATTATGAGAGAGCCACAGATTGAAAAGAAGGATGAAGAGCAATCCAATGGAATTTTACTCGAAGGATTAGAGGGTCATCTGGTGTTTGATAATGTTAACTTCACTTATCCAACTAGACCTGATAATCAAGTACTAAATGGATTGTCGGTAAATGTCGAACCTGGAAAGGTTGTTGCCCTTGTAGGCGAGAGCGGAGGCGGCAAGAGCAGCTGCATATCATTGATTCAGCGCTTCTACGATCCTCAGAGTGGTGCTATTTTGTTGGATGGTGTCCCTCTGCAAGATTTTGACACATTGTGGTTGAGACATAGAATTGGAGTCGTGTCTCAGGAACCATCGCTCTTCGCAACTAGCATTGCAGAGAATATTAGCTATGGATGTACAGAGACCAATCCAACCATTGAGGACATTATAGAAGCTGCCACACAAGCCAATGCTCATAGTTTTATCAGTGATTTTGCTGAGGGTTATCAGACAAAGGTAGGAGAACGTGGTGTTCGTCTATCTGGTGGTCAAAAGCAAAGAATTGCTATTGCCAGAGCCATCTTGAAGCAGCCTACAATTTTGTTATTGGATGAGGCTACTTCAGCTCTCGATAGTGAATCAGAATATGCAGTGCAACAAGCTCTCGAAAACTTGATGAAGGGCAGAACTACCTTGATTGTTGCACATAGATTGAGTACAGTGAAGAAGGCCGATATGATTTGTGTAGTCTCCAAGGGTAAAATTGTGGAAACTGGAACCCATGATGAACTGTTGCAAAGAGGTGGAATGTACAAGGCATTGGTTGATAGACAGCTATTCCAAGGTGCAGTGTAAGAAGCATCAACCTGTTGTAATTATTAAAAATCGAACATACACTTTATGTACTGCATGCGCAAGCAACGAACATGGGAGAAACGCAGAACTGAGTCCCGCGAGAAATAGCTCAATTTTTGGAATCGTGCTTGGATAACTGTACCATCTACCTCTATGTCGTGTGCCCCTTCCTCTTCAAATTGCCGAGCATAGAGCTCAAGTTTATCAGGGTGCATCGACATACGTCCCTATAGGTCTCTTCGCTATCGAGTGTTTCCAGACTGCATTTACCAACCTTTTAACCTTTGTTTCCCTCTTCTTGCGACCGTATACTACCAATTCTTTCATCAGTACCTCCTTCTGGTCCTTTTTAGTACATTAGTCCTGTCTGAGAACTCAGCTCTCTCCTGAAGTGTTTCATCAAACCTTCTCTTACATTGGCTTATTGGGGGCAATACTACCTACCGACACCTCTACGTGACAACATTATCAAACCACAGATTGATACGCTGTTTTGATTAATGCCCAGCTCGAAAATGGCAAAATCTGTGAAAAAACATGATAGATGTCTACGTTCATACAATGGTGGAACCACCTCTTCCCATTTCGAATAGAGAAGTTAAGCACCATCTGGCTGAGTTAGTATTGAGATAGGAGACTACTCGAGAACCCTCAGTAATGTAGGCTTTTTACCTCGGTTTGTTGTTTCGGCGAATGCGTCTTTGCTGTCACGGCATTTCCTTTCTTTGGAAGTTTCAAGTGAACCATATTGTGCAGAAATGGAACTCTTTTGGCACAAACAAATAAATCTTGGTCTTCAGTAATACTCAGAGCAAGATTGAGAGGACATCCAGCAACTTATCACATGAAACGACTCACTCCTTCCAACCTGGCGAAGTCTTCTGCCGTTGCCCTGGTCAGGATGAGCAGGTGTGAGTTTTAAATACTTTTGGGTTATGTTATCAAGTCTCTTCTTTCCACAATCAGATCACTGCAAGAAACCTGAACTCAATAATCATCGAGTTTTGTGAAACTCAAGAATGGTTCCAATTGAGTTACTTTCAAAGGAATGAATCAATTTAAATTCAATCGACTGCTCACTCATGTGCAACAAGAAGAAGAGAACACTCAGGCACGCTTTAGAAGAAAGCGAGACTGAGCACTTTTTTCGATTGTCCCAAAGGAACACTGTTTAAATGGACATCCGAATGTGGTGGACGGACATTTTCCATTTTGAGGGCATTCATACACTTGAAATGAACAGTTGTAATCAAATCATAGATGATGTGTGTTATCATTTGAGTGGCATTCATACGCTCGACATAAGCGATTGCTATTTTAAAACGGATGATGCATTCACTCATTTGACTGGCATTCACACACTCGATATGAGTGGTTGTGATCAAATCACAGACAAAGCTTTTCAACATTTGAGTGGCATTCATTCACTCGATATGAATGGATGCTCTCAGGAATCGATCACAGAGAAAGCCTTAACCTATTTGAAGGATATTGAAAAACTATGTTGGTTTAATAGTAGGCAAGATTGGGTCTTCAAAAAAGAGGTGACGAAGTATTGTGAAACCAATTCCATATCACTATCCGGGACGCAGAGAAATCAATATTGAAATAGAATTTGTTCGGCACGCCCATGTTTATTGAATACAAACTAGTTTCGATTAGGATTATGGTGATTACTGAGAAGTTAAAACTACAGTAACTTTTTCAAGAATGGATCCACCTAGAGAAACTGGCTTTGGTCTTTTGGTGCCTAATCTCGAATTAACTATTGATGATGTTTTGTCTGATCTCCACTTGAGATAAGAACTCTTTGAAGGACACTTTTGATTGGGTTAAGGTGTTCCCATTCGTATGAGACACTCTCAGGTCAACTTTCCTCGCTGTTCTCCCAAAACGGTTATGTAGCAGTACAATGCATTGCCTAGCATTGATGTATCCAGTTAAGTTTGTATCTTTACTCACAAAGTCAATGATGTTGACTAATCTCGTAGGTTCCTTGCATCCAGTTTGTTGATCATTCATCACCCGCTTCACGATTCCCTCTACATCTTTCCTCTCCAAATAATTCTTCTTGTTGTTATCATTGACCTCCCATATGATATCATCTGCTCGGTTAAAGTAAGACTTGGGAGCTCGAATCATGGTCATTACACTTCTCAAGTCATCAGCATCCAACAATCGATCTCCATTACGATCCAATAGAGGGAACGTTTCTCGAACTCGATTCGCTCTTTCTTCTTCCAATTCCAAAGGAGAATCATACGGGTCACTTTCCATGGCATACTTACTCTGATGACCTGGAGTATTGGGTGGTGAGAGTACCATTTTTGGAGAAGACATCTGGTCAAGAAAACCTGTGGTAGACGGAGCTTTATCGTAGACGTTTGATCTGACAAGAGTTCCAAAATTTCACCAAATTCCTGACAAAAAACGAACAACAAAAAAAAGACAGAATTGCATCAATGAAACAAAGAACAAGTGTATCACCAAGTGACCACCAAGAAGAAAGCAAGAATGATACGACGACCGCTCCAATGAAACAACCAAATCTGGATCAACAAACAAAAGCTATGATGGGAGAAGAAATTTCTTTTTGGAGCTTTGTGAGACCAAACACACCACTCACCATTTGTATAGTGATCATTGTTCTTTTGATGATCATTCCTGCCTTTCTATAAACATTTTCTATTTTTTGGTCAAATAAATTGGAATGGTGAATAATTATCCTATATAAATATAGAAGCAGGCTTAGTTCAGTCGGTTAGAACGTAACGTTTACACCGTTAAGGTCATGAGTTCGATTCTCATAGCCTGTAATCACTTTTTGATTTTCAACCACTCTATTGACACCAGACATCTTCATTGTTTCCGATTCCCTTGTTGGTCTCGGTCGAGATTTGTCTGTCCCTCTACCAATCGAAATTGCCCTGCTCCGTTTCCCCAAATCTTCGCATCATCATCTCTCGAAAAAAAACAACCACAATGAACCACTCCCGAATTGTACTATTACTGTTGCTTGCTGTTATTGTTGTCTTTTGTGCGGCCAGCAATGTTGCTTTGGCCTCCTCCAAGAGTTCCATGCGCAGAGAACAAGCAAATTTGGAGCACAATCTGAGACAAAGATTTGCCCAGTGTACTCAATCCTGCATGAGACACAAGCTCAACAAGAAGAAGCACTCTCGCCAAAGCTTGTTGTCAGCGCAAGATGAATTGAAACAAAAATGTTTTGTCTCCTGTTCCAAGCACTCCTTTTCCAAGAAGGCCACGGAGAAAGAAGAAGCAGCGACTGGTGTCGCTCAGCAGACCAACAGTCTGATGAGTGACAGTTTGTTGACTGCTGAAGAAGCTCAGCAACAAGCCACTAATCACTTGTGGGAACTGTTTCACAACAGTTTAAGGAACATGTTGACCAATGGTGCTTATACTCCTGGTTTCCAGTTGGTTGAACCAACGATTGACTTGACTGATATTAGAACTCAGATTACAGGGTGGGAACAAATGCCAGTGTCCATCTTGTCGAAACAACCGGCACAAGACTATGACAATGCTCAAGTGTTCTCCACAGAGATGGTTCAATCATCAAAGCCTGGATTCTTTAGAGAGACATCTGGTATTTCGTTTGTTCAAGAGTACAAGAACTTTTTGTCTGGTGTGTTGGGTGTGTCCACGGTTCCTACACCTGATTTGGCTGATTCCCAGAGTGCACAAAAGGCTCAACTGTTCGAGTACGCAATGAACAATTGTACATACAAGTATTCGACTGCCTCTGCAATGATTACTGCTCGTTTCGATATGGAACAGTTTAGAATTGCAATGTGTCCTGAAGTTACACGTGCCGAAATGGAAATGTACGCACAGTTGGGTAGAGAACAGGCCGCAGCAGGCAACAATCCAACCTATGCAGCAGCTGTTGCATTGGGTATGGCTCAAGGAATGTCCAACGCACTCAACGGATTCAAAAAGTTGCATTCATTGAGAGAGATGGAATACGAGTGCTTAAAGTCTCAAATGGAAAACAGACCACTGGTCGGACAATCCAAATCCATGTCATTCAAGTATGATTATCACAACTGGAAGAACACAATGGAGACTGTCAGATGGCAAACAACCAAGGGCAAGTGGATCTTCAAGAAGAAGATTAATCACGAGCAAACTACTGTTACCACAATGGATATCACTAACTTTGGTGGCGTTGAGATTGCATTTGCTGATTACAAGTATATTCCATTGTTCCCTGGCGAATGGTACTCCTCTAGTGCAATCAGAGACTTTAGATATAACCAGAGAGAGTCATACTCACCTATTGCTCAATTCTTTGGTGATAGCACTTCGACTTTGACATTGATGCCTCGTGGTATCTATGTCGCTGTCAATCCAACAATTAGTTTCTGGGTTGAATCTAGCAAGAAGGATACCTTCAAGCAGAACACGCGCACTGCTGTCAGCAGTGGATTCAGAGTATTCGGTTTCGGATTCGGCTCTGGATACAACAAGCAATCCTCTGTTGATGAAGGCACTACAGTTGATGGCAAGACCAAGATTACCCTTTCTTCACAAAGTTGTGCTCCTCAATTGTTCGCAGTTGACAATGTTTACAACTATTAAGGTAGATACGGTAGTGGTGGGTGTTTTATTGGACAACAACTGGCAATGTTTGGAAGATCTGAATATGTGCCCGAACATTACTTTGATAAATGCCCCTTAGACTTCAGATCTTGCAAGGCTCTTTGTAGGTGAAAAATGGCACTTTTAACTTGGTATTGCCCTGTGGACAATGCTCCTCCGTCATCACGATTAACTCTGTTATCTTTCTCGAGTTCTTTCAACAGAGCGAAGAGCTGGTCGATTTTTTCGTTTGACATTTTTTCCTCATAGTTCCTCTCTTGTTCTTGAAGACCTTCAATCAACTTAATCAACTGCTCATGATCCAGCTTTGTGGCTTCTTGCCATTGATTGAATTGTCGTACATTGGGGTTTTTCGCTGTTGCGACAACCTCGCGTAAGATGTCTTGATCTGTTCTTTATCTTGCATGCGTTTATTTCTTAAGATTTAAACAGCCTTTTGATGATACCAAGAACAATGATTTGGACAAATTGTTAGCTCATGGACGTGGTGATTGTACTATTGAATCGTTGAAAGCTCTAACAACGCTCGCATCGTGTCCAGAAGTTGAGAGAAAGGTTCTGTTCGGTTGCTGTAAAGTGTATTACAGGCATGGATTGCACTCTTCATGTCTTTCCTGAAACTGGTGATGCTTTCAAAGAAACTCATTGTGCAATTGGACTGTACCCACTATTAGGTGGAAAATGGGTTATTGTTGATAATGGCTTGGGCAAAAAGTTAGAAGTGAAGGATGGAAATGCCACTTTTGCATATCAGTTCTCAAGACAACGATATCAAGGTGTCTACTTACAAAATCCACAAAGAATCACTCAGGAGAATTTAGAGCGACATGTCGTTCTAATTTTCCGCTCTCATAACAGTGAAAAGCTCTTGCCAAAAAAAACCAATCAAACGAACATAAAACAAAATTCATTTTCTTTAGTCTTGTTTCAATCAATAGGATAGGATATCAAAAAAATGAGTTCGACGCCACCACACCACAACAACAACAACAACAACAACAACAAAAATAAAAAAAAAATTGTGAATGACACAAAAGCAACAACCGCAAAGACAACACCAACGCCATATTCTACTAGTAGAAGCATTCGCACGAGCACTAGTAGCTTATTGACCATTCTTGTTCTCGCCACCAGTATTCTCCTCTATTTTTATTCTCCGCTCTTGGAGGACTTTACCATTCGAAAGCTAAGTCAACGAATGGCCGACAGAGAAAAACAAGCAGAACACGTAAAACTCAATTGCCCACATTTTTTAGTGGTGAGAAGCAATCGAGTCATCACAGATTCCAAGTCTGGTGTGCATCCTGCCACCATTTTTATTAAAAATGGAAAAATTGATCGTATTGCGTCAAATGATGAACATGAAAAATATGCATTGTTGCCGCCGCAACATGTTCATGATGATAAGAGTGAGATCAATAGAGCCTTTGAGATGAATTGTAGGTGGTTCATTGATGCTGGTGATGCGATTGTGATGCCTGGTATGGTCGATACGCATGTTCACATGAATGAACCAGGTCGTACGCATTGGGAAGGCTTTGAAGCAGTGACCAAGGGTGCTGCAGCAGGTGGAGTCACTACGGTGATTGATATGCCATTGAATTCTTTGCCACCGACGACAAATGTGAGCAATTTGCAACAAAAGGTGGCAGCTTCCGAGGGAAAGAGATATGTGGATGTTGGATTCCTCGGTGGTGTCATACCGGGCAACGAACAAGACTTGTTGCCATTGTGGAAGGCTGGTGTACTGGGATTCAAGTCATTCATGATTCATTCTGGTGTGGACGAGTTTCCAGCAGTGTCGGAGCACGATATGCAAGTTGCATTGGAGACGTTGCAGGGAACGAACGCTGTTTACATGTTGCACGCTGAGGTGTCGATACCTGAAGTCGAGGAGAACAATAAGATGATTTTTGAGACTGCCGATGGACGAAAGTACATTAATTTTTTGAAGACGAGACCTCCAGAGATGGAAACAGAGGCTGTTCAAAGTGTGTTGAACGTGTGCAAGAAGGAGTATGGCGTTAGATGTCATATTGTTCATGTCGCTGCATCGGAAGTCATTCCTATTCTGCGTGAAGCACAAAAAAAGTCGGATCATATCACAGCAGAGACGTGCACACATTACTTGTACTTCCATTCGGAGCAAGTTCCAGATGGAGCAACAGAATACAAGTGCTGCCCACCGATCCGAAACGCAACCAATCAAGAATTGTTGTGGGAAGCAATGAGAGAAGGTGTGCTCAGCATGGTCACCTCTGATCACAGTCCAAGTCCAACTGATATGAAGAATGGAGACTTTTTGCGATCGTGGGGAGGCATCTCTTCATTAGAAGTATCTCTGTCTGCAATGGTCAATCCAGCAATCATTAGAGGATTCAAATTCAACGATCTCGTGAAATGGAAGTGCGAAGAGCCTGCAAAGTTGGTCGGATTGGACAAGGTCAAGGGAAGAATTGCACCTGGCATGGATGGTGATTTGGTCATCTGGAGTTCATCCGAGTCGTTCGTGTTGGATGTGCACCAAGAGAGCATGTTCAAACACAAGCACAAGTCCTCACCATTCCATAACAGAGTGCTCCAAGGAAAGGTTCAAATGTCCATTTTACGTGGCAACATCATTTACGATGTGAAGCGTAATGGGTTGCAAGGAGCTCCAAAGGGTGCTCTTCTACTCGCCTCACAACATCAATAAACCTAAGTATTTTCAATATTCAGCTGACTCGCTCACAGTACCTCGCGGGAGGGCAATCATCGATGTAGCTTTCAACTCTCACTGGAAAACCATTTCACTGGCCTCGTTCATGTTAACTGCATCTGTCATCGAGAGGTCCCGCAATTTTTCTTTACATGACCATCATGTTGAGGAGTAAAAATTGCTGTGATGAAGAATTACGTGCTTCACTACTTGCATTATTTAAGTTTCTGTTCTATCGAGTTGCCTCGAACGTACGGCAAAGAGAACAAACACGCTAGTTCAAATATTTTGTTGGGTAGGACAGTCCACTGAATCAATTAGTGATTGATGTTTGGAAGAACAAACAACTCGTGATACCGGACAAAGTCGCCAAACATCATCGTAGATTTCGACATTCTGTAATAGGTTTCAAGACAACCAAAGATAACACCAAATTATACGATCCGACTGAATCAATTCGTTTTACAATCGACATACAAGGTTATTTGATGAAGTATTTTGGGCTCTGATGAAACAACATTTGTTGCCACTTTATTCTATGCACTACTGTGAGTCATGATTCTGCCCGGCACCGTCAGGTGACGAGCAGTGTTTCACTGGCTTGCTGCAAAGGCGCGAATTTTTATGTACTTTTTTTGGCCAATACCAGACATCTTAAACTTTGACTTAGTTTCGACTTAGTTTCTTGGTAGGACATTGTAATGATTCCATCCTTATCAAAAAGCTGATGGTTCTTAAAAACCCCACTGCGCCGGAGTAGCTCTGAATCGCCGGTGGGAAGGCACCAACCAATGCTGCACCTCTCGCATTCGCGACAGTCGTCAGTAGTGAACCATTCTGGTGAAATAGCTCAATTTTACTTTTTGGAAAATGGCAAAATCTGTGAAAAAACATGATAGATGTCTACGTTCATACAATGGTGGAACCACCTCTTCCCATTTCGAATAGAGAAGTTAAGCACCATCTGGCTGAGTTAGTATTGAGATAGGAGACTACTCGAGAACCCTCAGTAATGTAGGCTTTTGCTCTCTCAAAATGGCATCTCAATAATTGATAACACATAATGTAGAGCTTGGGAACTTACTTTCGAGTCGTTCTTCTTCTCTTTCTGCTCGTAGAGCCATAGTCTCCATCGTCATCGTTGTCCTCGTCAGTACTGTCATCAGATCTTGCTTCGACCTTTTTCTTCTGTGCCACCTTTCTCTTCTTTTGTGGTTTCTTTCCATCCTTCACGTCCAAGAATTTTTGAACAATTTCGGTTGCTGAGGCACTGCTCATTAGTTCCAATGGTGTTTTTCCATCGGAATCCTTAATCTCGAGGCTGGCTCCAAAGATGAGTAGATCAAACAGAATCCATTGTGTTGAGCTCACGGCGACATTATGGAGACAAGTTCTACCCATTTTGTTCTTGATATTGACAAACTCTGTCAAATCTTTCGTGTTTAGATGATCAAGAGAAGGAAGTTTTGTGCTCCTTTTTGTTTGCTTTGGTGCGACTCCTTCCACCTTGAATCGGTCAACAATAGCAAGCAGAATAGAGGATAAGTCCTGACTGACTAATCCTGAATGCGTACCTTTCGTCAACATGTGCAATAGAGTGTTTCCTGTTCTGGAGTCAGTAAGTCTGAGAGCATGATCCAACAATGGATCATCACTATAGTGACGAACTAGCCAACTGAACATGTAGCTAGTTACTGTTGATACCACGAGTTGCAATGTGCTCAAAGACTGGATGTCTCTCTCTTCTTCAGGATCACTAGCCTCTGATGGTGTTTGGGTCAACATTTCGAGCCATGACGGCTTTGGTTGTTCCTCTTCAGTTTGAATCAATAATGAAACAAATTTGCTCTCATGAACAGCATCAACACGATTTTGAACCAAACATTTCCGAATGATTTGATGTAATTGAGTTTTGGCTGGAATCACACCGTGATGCATGACAGCTGATAGTGCAAATGTATGATCTTTCCTTTCTAAAGCAATCTGAACTGGATTGTCAAACTGTGGTGAAAACACTTTTGTTAATGGCCAGAGTATTGAAAAGATTTCATAACTACCTAACATGCAAGCTATCAGGGCTGCATTTCTTGGCTTTCGCCCGTCAACACTATCATTCTCCAGCGGCATACTTATCAATTTTGACAACTCTAACTTGCTATTGTATCTTTTCTTCCAATGCTTGATGATACATTGACATAGAGAGGCATCCCTTTCGGCAGCAATATGTAAAAGATTCGGTTTCGTTTCTTGTGTTTCATCTCTCACCAGTATGTCGTTCGTGTAATTCATCAATTTGTCGAACATTGGAATATCAATTGCAACTTCCAAGGCTAGGTATAGAACAGGAATAGGAGCTACCACATTGGCATCTTTGCTTGAAAACACTGGCATATTGGCAATATCACTCAGCTTGATTGATAACTCATTCAACAAGAATAACCCTTGAGATGCTTCGAGCAAAATTTGAAGAGGACTAATTCCAGAGATATCTTTCAATGTGTTCTCGTCTGATGGTCCAGATCGTTCATAGAGCATTTCAGGGTAGTGCTCAAGACAGAGAAGTGCACAATGCTTCGCCACAGGATAGTCTCCAAGGCGGAATGCCGTTTGCTTTTTGCCCATGGATGGTAATGAATCTGTTACGTCTGCCATCTTTCTAAATATAAAATGTAAAGCATTGAATCCATGTTGCGTTCGTGGAGCCAGGAGTGTTGACAACAGCTTGGAGGAGATCGATGGCTGTTGGATAATGTTGTTAATCAGCAAATAGTTTTTGTTTCGAAGTGCTGCTATAACAACAGTTTCCCCAATGTTGTTCTCAATATCAACTTTTGCTCCCGCCCTTATTAATTCGGCAGCATGGTCATCCACATAGTCTTCTTGATTGATAATAGATTTACTCCTCGACATGGAATGAGAAGCATACTGATTGATGATACTTGTTTTGGAGTAGAACAGAGCATTTTCTCCTCTGGCATTCAACGCGTTCGCATCAAAGTTATGTTTCAGTAACCATTGAATAGTTTGAATGTGCGGACTTGTCATGGCAACGTGAAGCAAATTGCCACATGACGTTGGATAACTTTGCAACGTTTGATCCTTGAAGCAAGGTAACTTGGATACCTGGTCAAGGAACTCAATTAGAACAATAATATCAAGATTTCTATGATAACAGTTCGGTTGGAAAATTTGCTCGAGGGGAGTTTGGCCCTGATTGTTTCTTTCGTACATCAAATTCTCAGGACACATTGCAAGAAGATAGCTCAGCAAACTAAACTGCACAAACCTACTGACAGAGTGAAGAACATTGTTCTTGTCTTTGTCCACCTGTGTTAGTGAAGCACCTTCCGTTGCAAAGTATCTGACAGCGCTCAAACAATCTGATGCATACTTCCCAGTCAGCACCAACTGGATTAGTGGGAGATCTTTTTGGTCATTATTAATTATTCCCTCCGAATCTCCAAGAACTATTAAATCAGGCTTAATAGACAGGAGGTATTTCATCAAACTAGTGCGAATAGCACTGGAAGGACGAGAAATCATCAATTCGACCAGATAATTACGAACACCAATGACAGTCATCGAGGCTTGGTAATTCTCTATGATAGTCTTAATCAAGGTCACTTCTTCTTCAGTTGCACATTGCGATATCAAAGTACCGAGGAGAGTAGATAAGCGTGTGTGTTGATAAAACGTACTGTCGATGTCCATAACCAATTCAGGATATTTCATTCGGTCAGGATCTGTTAGTAACTCCACAGCCTTGAGTCCTGTACTCGCCTTATTGTACACCAAGGATGCGTCCAGCTTAGTGTATGGAGCGAGTAAGATATCAGTCTCCGATGCTGGCAGAGAGAGAAGCGGCCGGAAGTAAGGATATTCTCGAACAGCAATATCAATTGTAGCTTCCATTATTTCATCAGTATCCTGACTCACAAAGGGCTCCATGTGAGATAAGAAAATCCCTTCTTTCAAAGACATGTGCTTCATATAATCAACATATGACACAACAGGTGCCTGTAGAGTGGGTAGATAATTATTTAATCCAACCACTGACACATCAAAATGTGAGTAAAGTTCTTTGATGTGATCCCAGTTGCCATCCGGCTGGTAAATCGAATACATGGAGTTAAAACACACATAAGGCAGAGTAAAGTGCTGAATATCCACAGTTATTGGTGGCATCCAATTCCAATTGTTGAATGGTGAAGAACGAAGGATATTCAGATCTGTTGTCGTCAATCGTCCCTTTTTAGAAAAGATCTTAAGGGCATTCGTACCGTAATGTAAGTTCAAGTAAGCACCAATAAAGTTAAGATTCTTCGTCGAACTTGGCAACGAGCGAGCAATAATCTCAAACGTGAGTTCATTCATCGACGACTCATGTCTCCAATAGTGACGCTTCAAATACGCTTGAGAAGTGCCCAGCACATCCAATGTCTCCAGTTGAGTTAACTTGGGTAAAATAGTTTTCACACAATTATTGAAGTTTGATGGATCTAAGAATGAGGCAAAAGGCAATCGTAGGTGCTTCACATTGGGAAACACATTCGCCAAGAACTCAAAAACAGGAGTTCTGTTATAATTTCGAATCTTAAAACCCGAATCACTCAATCGACAAGTTTTTCCAGTGGCATCAATAGGCTTAAACTGAACCAATTGATCCCTGCCATCATCACCCTTCCGGAAATAATACTTTGGTCTGCCGTCATCCACCAGACTCAAGTACGTGACATTTCCATAGATTTGTTCTTGAAATTCGTAGAGCCATTGGGAGCACACTGACCTCAACATGAAATAAAAGGGATAGGCCGGAATGAACGACATGATCAAATGAAAGATGTCTCTGGGCACGGGTTGGTCAGCAATGATGAAAAAACCGAGAATCTTGTCTCTTTCTCTCTCTGGATCTCTCTGCCAAACATTGAGTAGTCCAGAGTCTTCCTCTGCTGCGTCTTCTCCTCCTTTTTGTTGAATGTCGTCCAGAGTGAGATCACCACCTGTTGCTTGTGAAGATGAACCTGTTGGAGGTTGGTCAGCTTCAACAGTCATGGGTTCATCATCAGCCCCTTGATTATTGTTCCAGTATTTGTCTTTGGTGGTACCTCCCAGACTGCTCAACATGTTCTCGTTGTTGTGTTTTTTGATTCAGAAACTTCCAGCAATTTGTCGCTACGAAATGATTTGGGGGAGAAATCCTGAGTGATAATTTCCTTCGTTGGGTACAGCTACCCACGAAACGAAAAGACAACTAAAATCCACCGCACCACAACCATGCGTCGCAAAAACAGCAGACCGACTCAGCCCTCGCCAAAGGTAAGTCTACTTTTTTTGTCACAAATGTTGCTTAAGCTTCAGCAGGACTCACCAATGTTATAATTTTTTAACTAGAAGCGACAAAGGACATTGGCAAACAATTCACAAGAACAACAAGGCATCCAATCACAGTTTCAACAAGAACTGGCAGCTCCACAAGAAGAAGAAGAAGAAGTGACTCTCAATATTTTTGAGGTATTGTCATGTGACCTTCAAACGTACCTGTTGACATTCATGAAACTGAAAGAGCTGTACCATGTCTCATTGAGTTGTAAACAAGGATCGTACTTGGTTATGAGCCCAGATACGGATGGGTACTTGTGGAAGTTGATTGCCAATCGCCTTGGGCTACAGCACTTTTATGAGGAATTCACTCGAGCTCACAGTGAAGAAGTGAAAATGTTGAAGAAGACCACAGAGACAACAAGTCCAGCATCATGTCGCAACGCTTGCTTATGGAGAGAACTCGTTCGTTCAAACATGATCTATTGGGATCCGAATACAAGAGCACCAGATTCTGAGATTCAAATGCACAATCTTAACAAGACAATCTCATGTGAGGGCACTCAAGATTGGCACACTATTCTTACCAATAGGAAGCTTGAAATGGGAATGGTGCATTGTTGGGAAATCACACTGGATGATTTTGGAAGTTACGACGGCCTGGGACCCGTAGTCGCAGGAATTGCGGGAAGCGATTTGGTCCAAGCCAAAGGAGATCACAAGATTATCGGGCATGGCACGGAAGGTATCGGTTTTAATGTCCCCCATCACCTGGTTCACAGAGACAGTTCACGTACCCATTTTGTTAAAGTTGTTTTGCCTGAAGACTCTAACTTTATCACGGGTGACACAATAGCAATGGTGCTCGACTTGAAGAATTTGATGAGGTCAGAGAGTGCTCGTATGCATCTCTTCAAGAACGAGGAGTACTTTCATACGGTACAAGACATTCCAACAAAAGGAAGAGTCTTGTACTGTCCAGCCATATCGGTCCTTGGTAATCAGCAGGTGTCCATTCGAATGAAGCATTCATCAACACTAAGAATGTGGTGAGACGTAATTAATTCAAGATTTTCTTCCCTGTGAATTGACTTTTTTTATCTCTGAAAACTTGAACTTTTTTTCAATTGAATTCACACAACAACAAAACCAAACCAGATGATCAAACAAGAGCACAACAAGGACAAGAGACAAAAGAAACCTCTCATCAAGTTTGGTAAAAGACTCAAGAAGCGTCATCTTCTCATTGAATTCCTCTTTACAACCACCCAAGATGAACAATTTTTCCGAAAAGTCATTTTGGCGCGAAACGATTTGTCCGCTCAAATCATTACCACCTGTTTGTTGAATCACTTTACAAGGTATTGGGGTGAACATGGTCGTACGATCCTTCTCCAGAAACCTGCATTCAAGGTCATTTATATCAATGCACAAACTCACATGTGCATTGTCCAAATTCCACATGCTGCTCAATCCATGTTTCAATCGTGTCTTCCATTGTTGAATAGAGTGAGTAGTGATCAAGATGAAAAGTCAGTGAGTGTTGCACTCAGAGTACTGCACGTTTCTGGAACGATTCGATCGTTGAAACAAGTGGCCATTGCGTATCATAACAAGTGGATGCGTGAAGTTCAGATGAACAATGCAAATGTGACAAAGAGATTTGAAGGACAGGATTTTATTGCGTTTGATGATGAAGATGAGCTTCGAATGAGTGATGATGATGATGAAAACGAGAAGGATAAGAACAAGAATGGAGATGATGATGATGAAAATCAAATGAGAGATGATGTCGCAGTTGTGAAACCAGATGCAAAATATGTGGATTCGACACTTCAGTTGATTACGTTGGCTTCTTCGTCGACATCTGCCGAATAATAATAATAATGAAGAAGAAGAAGAAGTAGTCTGCTGAGCATGCTTTAATTTATGCACAACACGTGTTGAGGTTTTAATTGTATTTGGGATGTGGAAGAAAAGGTGGTGAGCAAACTCATGATAGTTTAGTTATATTCAAAAAGAATATCCAAATCAATGAGCTTATTCTCTCTCTTGATCATCCACAGGGTGTTTTGCCAGCTTGTGTGCAATGTGGCATCATAGTAGGATAGAACAGAGTGGAAGGCACCGGTAGCAGCTGTCATTGCCATTTTTTGGTTGGTTCTAGGAAGCTTTTTGAATGTTGCCCTATTGTTTGTATCTCCAACTCCCAGTCCTCCTCGTTCATTGCATCCTGTGACGTAAATTTCGCCATTGGATAGAATGACAAAGGTGGATGTGGACGAAGCTCCTGTGATTACCTCTGATATAGGAAACTTGAACCTTTTGACAACAAAATCATCATGAGGCCGAGGACATGAATCTGTAGATCCCAACTGTCCATCAAGGATCAAACCTTTCTTGCTCGAGCCCACGCTTCCATACAATCTTCCATCCTCACCAATGCACATTAAATAATTGTAACCACAAATAATATCCCTAACCTTCAGCGGTAACATTGTCTCTTGAATAGTGTGCAGATTTTCTGCTTGAAATAAGGGAGAGCCCGTTCCATAGATCACACCATTCTCCGTCAGTATCGCCAAATGATAACCGCCACAAGAGATTTTCTTTATGACCTGTCCTTCCAACGACGGATAATTGACTTGTGTAAACAAAGATAGTTGTCTCGGACTATCTTGACCGCATGCATAAAACTTATTATCACTCGTCAATGCACAAACGAAATTGCCACCACAGGACACTTGTACAACGGGATATCCACCAAACAATGATTGATCAATGGGAGAGTCCAATATATCATTGATTTTATCCCTTGTACTCAATTGTCCATCGGAATTTGATCCACAGCGAAACAATCGTCCATCACCCGTTAGAAAATAACTAAAGTTGAATCCAGCGTCTAAATTCACTATATTCTGATGTCTGAGCGCCTCAATCTCAAACAATACCGTATTCTGTTCCGTTTGACTCTTGTCTCGACCATAAGCTCCACTATGGCTGTCCCCAATGCCAAACACTTGTCCATTCCGCGACAGGAACAGTGAAAAATTGCCCCCACAGCGAACTTTGACAATTTGGTGATCAATGCTTTGACGAGAACCAAACAGTGAAATGGATTTGTTCAATTGCTGCAGTGGTTCTTGTTCCTGTTGTTGCGGATCCGCGACTACGACTGGGCTTATAGAGTCATCGAGAGGGACAGTCAATGCAGTCCATGATGTGATCTGTCTTTGAGCAATTCCACATTGACCACTATTGCTACTGCCTGTGACATAAACCGTGTTCTGAATCAAATGTCGTTCTTCTGTCACCTTGTGTTGTTGTGGTGTTGCCATTGTGTCTCTTGTTTTTTTCGAGATTTCTGACAACACCAAAAGCCCTTTGCCAAAAATAATGAATTTTTCCAAGGAACCTCGTGCTATCCACTAGTGTGTCCCTTCGTTAGATAGCAATGAGTCGCTTGTCGGTCAGAGCAAAGTAACTATGATCGAAACTCGTGCAACATGCTTGAAGGAACGTATCTCTTGGCAATTCCTTTTTCAACAATAAATCTCCATTGTGTGCATTCCACATGGACACCGTTCCCTTGTGCCACAAATCAGCATACACAAGCATGTCACACCCAGGTTTTGACATTGCAGGAACGAGGTAGATGCTACAATTGGTGAGTGATGCATCTGAGCCTTGTTGTATGCTGAGACATGGCTGATCTGTCTTTCGTATATCTCTTGCTTCAATATCGCCGCGCACAGTGCTCATAAACAGAGTGTACGGCTCTAAAAATTGTAAATGATTCACACTGGAGACACATTTGAATTGTTGAGAGGTGTTGACCACACCGTTGCTGCCTCTGCCTGATCCACTCCTTCTTGTTCTGTGGACAGCACTGCGCACATCAAACAAGTGCACAGAGGAATTTCGACAGCCGTTCCAGACACAACCCTCATCCACAAACACTTGTGAAACAATGTCGGAGAGGTCCGTATGAATTGGTGATGTCATCTTTCGTGTTTCCATATCTATCAACATGCCTCCAAGTGACACACCTATACTCATCAGTTTAGAGCTTGACATGGGTCTCAAACTGTCATAATAATGGTTCATATTGTTCTGGTGCCACGCACAAGTCCAATATGTTTTGTTCTTGGACGCGAACAAGGTTTCAGTCTTTGTTAATCGATGCAAGGAGTGAGGACCATTGCCAAGATCATCTGGATCATCAAGGAACCGAGTCAAGAGAATCTTATCTTTGGATGTACCGCATTGTAAGCATGATACAATGGTGTTCATTGAAGTGGAGTACATGGTTTGAACAACAGAGAACCCTCCAACATCGGAGCTCAGTAACTGATGCTCTTCAGTATGCTCACCATACTGTCGCTCAGTTCGACCATTCTTGAACTGTTTCCATTTCTTCAATCTTGAGAATCCTTTGTACGTGTAAAGCAACGTGTCCTTGCTTATCATACAGAGCTTTTCAGGAGATAACTCTAACCATTGAGTCTGATAGGAACAATCTTGCAACATTCCCTCATGAGGCACAAACTGGTCAAACAATTGCCCATCTTGCATACACTCATGCACCACATGACCCAACACACATCGTTCCAAGCTTCTATTTCTCCGCCGTAGCTCACGAATTGGATTTCGCGCCTCCAACCCCATCAACACAAAGGAACAGTGATCATCACTGTTCTTTTCAAGCAAACCTTGTCGCGTCGCTTCAAAAGTTTTCACATTTTCATCGTCGCTCTTCTTTGCAAGTGTTGCCTTCTGATAAATTTCTCTGAATGATTCTGATTGACGATCAATAGCGAAATAGCGCTTGGTCGCCTCATCATAGAAAAAACCAGGAATTTGTCTCACAGTCGAGGAGGATGAAGATGACTGTGATGATGAAGCGTCAATTGAGGAGGAATGATGATGACTTGCAGCAGAGTCGTTATTATTGTTATTGTAGAATTGTCTTCGTCTTTTTACTGCATGTCCATTGTTGTTCTTCCGCTTCTTATTCTTGTTGTTGTCATGATTGCGATTGTTCATCTTTTCTCTCTGCTTCGAAGCAACTTTGATTTTGCGAAAATCAAAAAACACATCAAAATAGCATTTGGGACCATGTTTGATCACAATAGACGAACACCACTCTTTTCGAATCATCACCATCACCATCATCATCATGGAAGTGGGTTCTTTGGATCTTTCATGAGATGGAAATATTGGAAAATTGTCATTGTTGTACTCTTGTTCCTATTCTTGTCGTTTGTAGTGATCATGATGCGCAGTACGGGAGGTAATCCCAATGAAAACAATCAAGGTGGTGCCAATCGATTAATCGTACCGTCGCCTCCCCTCATAAAAGATGATCAAAAACTGACAATAACAAACGAGAAAAAGACGCGTAATGATGAAGATGCAGGTACTTGCAAGGAAGATAACAACAAGAAGAGTGCACTACAGTGTCCAATGAAGTTTATGCATATTTTGATACCTACAGTGTCGCGAGAGGCATTGCCTCCCTCTGTGGATTACTTGACACCGACCATTGAACATTTGATGGATCAATTGCCGAGAAATGAGGGAGATGCATTGTCTGTGCCTCATCAGGTTCAAATTTGGTTGATTAATCACAATAAGCCACAGACTCCTCACGTGCGATTCGAAGCACTGAAGAATGAGTACGAACGAGGTGATTTGATTCGGTTTGTGTCGTCGAAACCAACAGAGAGACATGCAGAAGACAAGAAATCGAGAATTTATCAACAGACTGTTGATTTCCTGTGGAGTATCAAGTACTTGAATGAGAAGAATAAGGAGAGTCCAGCGAGATACACACTGTTTATGGAGGATGATTTCACTCTGTGTGCCAATGGTATGTTTGCTATGCAGTACTTGATCAATAAGGCAAGTGACTATTATCCTGACTGGGTATCGCTCCGCGTGTCCTATGGTTTGAACGGTGTCATTGTGAAGACATCAGAGATACCAAACATTATTGCATACTATGAGCGAGCACTGGCAAAACATGGTCGTGAATTGCCACGCCCACCTGATCACATGATCTACTTTTATGCTGAAGAACAACGAAAACAAAACAACAACAGACCTCTCATTGCCTATCGGTCGAATCTGTTCTCGCACATTGGTGACATTTCGACATTTACGGGAAGAGAGAAGCGCTACAATCCAAACTGTCATCAAGTTCTTTATGATTGGCTCCAGGAAGGAGAAAGTATGTATAATGTTAGCAATTTTGTGGATGCACAAGACTTGCAGCTAACCACAATTGTGTTTTCTTCTTTAAATGATATAGGATTCAGAAATGAGGATTGTCCATTGGATGACATCTCACCTTGCACACCGCCAAATGAGAGAGTCAAGGCCAGATGGTCTCGACTTGTTGCCTTCAATTCTGACGCGGACAAGCTCCATATGACCAATCCAGAGCATTTCCCGCTCTGTGAACCGAAAACTCGAAGTACGGAAGAAGCAGTCAAGTTGAAGTGTCGAATCCGAAATTAGGTTTTTGGCGCGTGATTCCCGAAAAACTTACGGTTTCGAAAATAAAAGCGCATTGTTGTGGACTTATTCAAACGTTAGAACTGCTACCATGTCTAATAATGCACTAGACGAGGAGTACGCCAGAGAAACGAACTTAAGACATCTCATAAGCAGAGTAGGAACAGCTTCAAGTCGAAGTTTCGAGAATAAGCCACGTATTATCCGAAAGAAGGCACCAAAGTTAACAAGGCCGGTATGTTTTGTCCACAATTTGAACGATGAATGATTGTCATGAACATAACATTCTAAAGTTTTATGTCATATTTGTTTTGAGAAGATTGACGCAACGTTGAACATTGATCATGATGAAGACTTTGGGACACATAAATTGTATGTATGAACTTGTTTGAAGTTATAGATTCTTTAAACTAACGTTTATGTTGCTTTTAGATTGTCCACATATGATAGAGAAGTGCACAGTAGAACTGACACTCACTCTGCCCTATCAAAGAAGAATAAGGAAGAACTATTGGCCAAAGTGAAATGTGACGATGAAGAATTTCAAGAAATATTTAAGAACAGTTCGACTAATCTCAGACCACTGATTCACTTTTTCAAATTTTTGGTTCCCAAACCACCATCTATATCCGATCAGCCAAATCAAATAACAAAGTAAGTTTTATTAGCACTTGACATCTCTGTTTCAATAATCTTACTCATTGATGCGATGATAGGTCTAAGCTTGTTCTGGCCATTCCTCATACTGTAATTTATGGAATTGAAGAAAATCCTATCATGTACTATACATCCGATGAAGGATTCATTGTTCGTGTTGACAATCCATCTACGAAAACTATCAAAAAGAAGTTGACAAGTAACACGAGGTCAGAAAATGAGATGGTTGTGCTCGCAAAGAGACCTCTTATTGGAGATACGGTGACAAATCATGTAACCCTAATGAACGTAAAACAAGTTAACGAGTTATTAGAGAATCAATCTCAAGGTACTACAGTACTTCAAAGATACATCAAATGTAGAGGTTCTAAAGCGTGCTTTACTCGAGTTGTTTGGAGTATGAGCACGCCTTGCTCCGGATATATGCTTGGAAATAAGGTATGTAATTTTGTGAGTTGAGATACTGATTTAAACAACTACTGAATGCTCAATGTAAATAGAAAACGATGAATGACCTTACTGAGAAAGAATTATCGAAAAAATTGTTAATTTCCACCGATTCTATCAACTCTCTGCACGTCTATCAAATGCAAGGCACAGCCATCCGACCACTCGAAGTAATTACTGAGAGAATTGTCAAACATATTCAAAATATTATACGGCCGAGGGTTCAGATATCTGATATGGCTGTAGATTTTATTAGAGATGAGGCAGGCTTATATTGGTTTTTGCAAGTGAAAGGCATCAAGCTCACATCAATACCCAAAATCGTGCCAAGAAGTTCAGAGCATGACGACGAGGAAATGTCACAGACCTCAAAGAGAAGATATGACTACATTCGACTTAAAGAGTGTAAGATGTGTTTGAATCAATATCCTCCAAGCGAGCTGGAGTACTCTATGACGTTGAAAATGATATTTGCTACTGAAAAACATTTGAAAAGACGATCAGTGAGACTAGCTTGGTTCGATAGACCAGAATTTCGATATGTGAAGGATACCTCAACTTGGTATCAAACTCACACAGTATGCAAAAATTGTTTTGACATGTATTTGCAAGAACAGAAGCTGGCAAAAGTGGAAGTAAAATTTGCCAAAGCAATCGGTATTCCCGTGAATGAGAAAGCAAACGACAACGCATCAATTTTGAATACCATGAAGAGTGGAGTTCGAGTGAAGAACAAGTTCAAGTCCATGACTGATGAACATGAATCAGAAGGCCCTGATTCGCTGATCATGTATCGATTCATAATTTATTTGAATGAACTAAGAAATATTCCAGAGAATTTGCCAAACAAATTTTCACTTCAATTCTCAATATTTGGATGTGAAACGGTGGTGCCTGTCAAACGAGATCCACAATCAACTATACTTAACATAGGCAAATTAAGAGTATTTTACTTTTTTGTTCGTAACAGAGATGTATTTCGTCAGTGGATCCAAAACGAAAAGGTACGTAGTATGTTAATAACATCACTCCTCCACATGAAGAACCTCCACACTAACACTCGCTCAGAGAGTTACAATCAACCTTTGTATGCATGATGGAGTCGTTGGGTATGCTACACTACTGTTAAACCAGTTTGCGAGTAACCTGATTGAGAAACTCGATTATATGGTACTATTCTCTAGTTCGAAGCTGAAACTGTGTAGCTTACGAGCTACTATGGGATTTACTCAAATGCGTGCGACAGATGTATCTAATATCAAACTCACCGAACATCGACCTGGTATATATGTTCCTCCGCCCGACTTCTTTACTGCTGACCCCTTGCCAGGTGAATGGATTGAAACCATACCTCGTCTCACTGGTACATCTCCTCGACATATGTCAAACACAGCTAGGACTACTCCTGTACCCGCACGTAAGGCACCTACTTCTCTTAGACAAAGACCCTCTTCAGCTTCTGTCATCCGAAAAACCAAATCCCTTCTCAGCGGAAGAACCAGTGCTGATGAATATGTTCAGTCTCAAATTAAGCAAGATAGAGACACTACAAAACGACCAGTTTCTGCATCTGTCGCTCTCAACCGAAGAGCTACCTCTGCAGCGAGACTATCGAATCTCGATTCATACCAATTTAATCTAAGCTATACGAAGAGAGACCAAGGAGGTCCTAGTGGAACAATTAAGGTAAGACCGCACTCTGCAGGCGTCATTCGAAGTAAACACTCGCAATTTTCTCCGGGACGCCCTGCAAGTTCTATACATGCTTGGAGGAGTGAGAACGAATCATTTAAAGAAACAAGGACACCTAAATTGAACTTGGAATCTCATCGCGAATTAGTAGATAACATTGTCAACGATATTAACTCTCCATGTATGTCATCTGCCTCGGAGGAATTGAAATACTTGCCGAGATACGGTCCAAAAGATGATGTATGGGTAATAACTTTGAAAATCCCCTCTGTATGCGAGATTGATTCGAATGTTGACGACTCCTGGATTGTATCATACAACATGTTCAATGTGATTAGAAAACAACACGAAAGTTTTCATATGTTCTCCGATGGTCCCTTGGTGTTCAATGTGGAAGAGGAATTCTTTATCGTTTGTACGGAAGAGAGTTTGAATAGTTTCTTTGGAAAGGAGAGATTATTTAAGATTATATTCTCACCAAAGTATTCCTATGACGATGAACACGTAGCGGCAATTGACTTGAGACAGTTGCAGAAGTCTCTAGTGATAGAACAAGAGGTATCTGTCGAAAGAGTACGATCCGATGAAGTTGATCACACCAAATTCTTGGATGGAGAAGAGGATGAGGACGATGATCAATTCGTAGATGATGAACAAGATGTTCCCGATACAACACACAGAGCAGAAACCAATACAAAGGTCAACATATATCTTGGCGTGCGTCGATTGGGAAGAATGCTCGATCTGGAGAGAACTGCCTCGGAAGAGATTGTACATGAGGCAGTTGTTGAAGAATTCAATATTACTGTACTCCGAGGAAAACCATTCTCGCTTCTTCCCATGCGGAAGACATCTTTCAAAATCTCGTCATAAATATTTATTGAATATTCCTACTTCTTTCCCCATGGCATTCTACTGCATATTTCGCCCTTCAATCTCTTTATCTCAACTGCTGATCCTCCGAGCATATCGCTGTTCTCTACCAGACGTCTGCTCAAATAAGGCAACACCTCGTGTACTGGACCGAACGGCACATACTTTGCAATATTGAACTGATTATTGGACAGTGCCAAAGTGAGACTGTCTCCCATACCGTACAATTGAGCAAACAAAACTCTCGTATCACTACTAGTCAGTCCATAATTCTTCATCAAATTAGTGGCAAAGACGAGTGTGTCGGGATTGTGACTAGCAACGACGCCAGCCATATTGTCCTTCTTTGCAATATTGTTCAATGTGAAATCGACTCCATTGTGATACATGCGATGCGTTTCGTTAATGTCCTTGTTGAACGGATAGGGAATGCTAGAACTGGAGCATCGCTTCGTCTCCGATTGCATATAGGCACCTCTCACGAGCTTCACACCCTGTTTTCCCTTTGTTACGTGATTCAAGATAAACTCGTGATCAAACTGCAATCTCTCAAACGCATCCTTCAAATACAATTGATACGTGTTGTGAATCAGTGGTCGTTCACCACTCGGCACATTCAGATTGTACTTTAATGACTGATACATGGCAATCAGATCAATCGCAGGTTGAACCCAACTCTGTTCTGCATCAATCAACAGTGTGACACCGTGATCTCTACAGTGGGCACTAATAAGGTCCATTCTGTCCAACACGCGCTTCCATTTCAACAATTCTGCCTCATTCAACGGTGCAGGTGCCTGTTGTTCATCAGCAAACACAAAAGCAGGTGTTCTCGGTTGTCTCTGAGCATAATTCTTGAGAATCAATGTCATATCATCATCCTTCTTCTCTCCGCTTGCATAACAATCGAAATGAACATTCAACAACTGTTGAGCCGCCAACGATTTTGGAAATTGTTGAATAAAGGACAAAATTTCACTCATTCGCATCAAAAGATTACAATCACTGATGCCAGTAAGCTTCACAACAGCCATGGGACAAGGTGCCATCAATGAGCTATTGTTCTTGTTTTGAGCAGAGAGCTTACTGTTCTGTAGCTTCAAAAAGCTTATGCTGTCAATGACGACTTTTGTAATGTCATTTTCCTTGGTTTCATTACAATGAACGGGTATAGAGGTGTCTCCTGATTCATTGACTGATCCTTCTACAGAGTAATCCAAAATGGTCTTGACTCCCAAGTGGTGTAGCTTTTGAACCACTGAGGCATTCTCATGTAAATTTTCACCGCCACAAAAATGCTTAAAATAAGTGTATTTGGCGGCAACTTTGACTGCAGGTCCGCCGTAGTCGAGGAACGTGGGACCCACATTGCGAACGAGCGGGATTTGGCAGCTGGTGAGCGTCATGTACGACTTGAGCAGTTCTGAAGTGGGAAGGCGCGAAAAATTGGCGCCCGTGTCGTCAAAATTCAACGGAGAATTATTTTGATTGGGTGCGGCGCTCGTATGAGCAAAATGAATAGCCTCTCTGCTGTGAATGAAATGTTTATTTGTGTGAAGACGTGTAAGAATAGTGGTCTTCGGTATGACTCGCTTCATCTCTTATTTTTCGCCTATTTGTTGTTGTGTTTTTGATTTTGATTTTTTGAATTGTTGTGTGTGGAAATCTTGGTTCTCACTTGCGCGAAAGAGCAAGATTCAGCAATGTCGACCGACGGACCTTTTGGGGAATTGACATTTGATATCTGAATCGACAAACTGGGACCTAGGAACGAACATTTAGGTTTACAGCACATTGCATTCAGTCTTACTCAGTCAAGAGATACAATTGCAAAATCTATTGTATTACGTCGATATCTTTGCTCCGCTCCTTGCTGAAAACAAACACACGAACGACTTATGAACAAATCTACTACGAGGAATCCTTCTGAAGGACAGACACATGAATTTACCAACTACTCCAACTTGACGACCAAGCAAAGGCTGAGTATGCTGAACTGAAACGAACAATAATACTATACCTTCGGTGTTTCTTGACACTAGGGATTTAGATGACAAGATTTCTGGTAAGAGAGTCAAGAAATGAATAAATCAACAATCTTGAGCTACAGAAACAAGTTTACAACAGATTGCACACGCCCTTCTTCTTCTTCTGAGGATTGAACTTTCTTTTCTTGTCAAAGTCTATCTTTTGCAATGCTGCAAGTTCGTGGAAAGCTTGCGATACATTCTTGGCAGTCTTGGCACTAGCCACAAACAAAGGAGCACTCCATAGTTCTGCCTTCTTTTCGGCTTCTTCAATAGATACATCTCTCTCTTCAACCAAATCGCACTTGTTTGCAACCAACACGAGCGGAATGTCTTCTCTATCCTTGACTCTTAAAATGTGATCTCTGAATTCGTCTATACTTACAAATGAGTTTCTTTCTGTCAAGGAGAACAACAGCAAAAATCCACTGCACGTTCTCATGTAGTCATCTCTCAATGCAGAGTACTCCTCTTGTCCGGCTGTATCCACAATTTCGAGGTAGACAGTGTCCGTCGTTCCATCCTTGAATGTGATAGTGTCTTGTTTTCTATAGGAGTCTTCAATGGTGGGATCATAGTCCTATGAGAATGAGTAAGTAACAATTCGTGAATGAGTGGGAAGGAATAGTTTACGACATACCTCCATAAAAGTACCCTGGAGATATTGGATAATGAATGCGCTCTAAGGGAAGAAAGATATGTTAGTTCAGTGCACTCGGTCAAAGGAGACCACTAAAAAACCAACGTGGTAAACATACCTTACCAACGCCCCCTGTTCCAACAACTGCAATCTTGTACTGGTCTGCCATACTTGAAGTTAGTTTTTGTTCCTCGGTGATGTTGATTCGGTTTTAATATTTCAAGATCAAGCGGCTGTTTGACAAACGAAAAATTTTACTGTAGTGAAAGTCGTACATAAATGTTCTCCAATTGTTCCAAACGAGTGAAAGAAGAAGGGAAACCGATAAATTGATAAAGATTGTTTATGCCATTGTACAAGCATTATAATTATGAATACACGTTGAAGCTAACTTCCAAAGATTTTGAGGTTTCAAATTACAAGATGCTGCACTTCTTCTTCTTCTTTGGTTCCACGTCCTTCTTTCCATTGGAGTCCAATTCCTTCTTTACCTCTCTTGCAAGTTCATGGAACAGTTCCTTCACATTTATATTCTCCTTTGCAGATGTTTCAAATAACTTAATTTCATCGCCATTTTGGTGCTTGGCCTTGTTCTTTCCCTCGGATAGAGAGACTTTTCTTTGATCTTCCATGTCGCATTTGTTGCCGACATAGACCATAGGGACATATTCAGCGTCTTTCACTCTCAGAATTTGGTCTTTAAAGTCATCCAATTCATCTAGAGATTTTCTGTCAGTAATAGAATACACAAGAATGAAACCTTGACCAGTTCTCATATATTGATCTCTCAAGGCAGAGTACTCTTCTTGTCCTGCTGTATCAATAATCTCCAAGAAACATGTTTCCTCCTTCCCATTGAAATTAATCTTGTCTTGTTTTCTGTAAGAATCTTCAATAGTTGGATCATACTCCTATGGGAACAAATTTTCGTTGGTCAGTATAATCAATTTTCAACACAAAACTATCTTGTTTCTGCACCTACATCATTGAATTTATCGTTCACATATCTTACAGTCAAAGCCGACTTGCCAACACCTCCACCACCGACGATAGCTAACTTGAATTGAGACATATTATTTATTGATAGTTTATTGAGGTTTGGTTTCTTTTTGTTTCTTTGGATTTAACCGAGATTTTCAAAGCACCCAACCATCTGTAAATTCGGTAACAGCCAATTTCTGTTTCGGAGAAAACAAGTTGACTGTAGAGCGGAGTTTCCTTTCGCTTTTTCGACTTTTTCCGACTACCCGATCGCACACAATCCGCCTGATTCCGAAGAACCCTGGATTCAAATTTTGGATTTGGGGATTTGGCTTTGTGAGGTCACGAACAAGCAAAAAAAGTCATCTTGCGTTTTGTGCAATACCTCATAGTCCTCTGGTCCCAAGTCTCATTCGTAGTCTTACGCGTCCAATACATACATTTATGATACAATCTGCACATCTGAGCATTCGTAGAAGATATCAAGTATCTCAACTCTTTGTTCTGCTCTTCCTGTGTGGTGTCATTCTATTACTGTCTCAATATGGTGCTGAGTCATTGTTTGCAAAACGAAATGCCGTCAACGTCTCTCAAGTGAAATCAAACCAAGTCCACACAGCTGAAGCTTCTGTGGTGGCATCCCCTCTGACGACTACTGATTCATCATTTTGGATGAATAGCTTACAAAAGTTTATTTCAAAGAGAAGAAAATTGTTTGGTTCTTTTGCTTCTTCTTCCTCCTCCAAGAAGAGCACTGTTGTTCCTACTGGTTCGTTGACAACAACAAATGGTAATGATGCCATTTTCCAATTGAGTGAATCCTCTACCAATGTAACCAAGTGCGTCGAAGAGGAAAAAGTGGTTGTTTGGGACTACATTCAATTTTTGAAGCTTGGTAGCGCAGTGATTCTCGTGTGTCTCTCTGGTCTGTTTTCTGGTCTGACACTGGGTTTGTTGGGCTTGGATAAGACGACTCTCGATGTATGTATTTTTTTTGATTGTATTTGTTGTTTGTTAATGATGATGATCGTTATGGTGGAAGAGAGCTAATGAAGATAATAACAATAATTGTTTTGTATTCACACTGTGTGTAGATTATCAAGAATTCCGGCAAGGAAAACCACAGAAAGTGGGCTGCTCGTATTATTCCGATCAGAAAAAGAGGTAACTTGTTGCTGTGTACTCTGTTGTTGGGTAACGTCATGGTGAATACAGGTATCTCCGTGTTGACCACTGATATGACATCTGGTATCGCTGGTTTCCTTATTTCATCTGCAGTCATTACACTGTTTGGTGAAATTATTCCACAGGCCACTTGCTCAAGATATGCGTTGGCTATTGGTGCACACACATTTTGGTTGGTGTACATTTTCATGGCTCTTCTATTCCCTTTGACGTTCCCATTGTCCTTCTTCTTGGACAAGGTTCTCGGAAAGGAGATTGGTACTGTTTACACAAAGGAAGAATTGAAGAGATTGGTGGAGATTCATGTGACAACACTCAAGCAGGAGAGTGATCTCTTGGAGGATGAAGCAAGAATCTTGGGTGGTGTCTTGGACTTCTCAAAGAAGAAGGTGGAAGATATTATGACACATGTGGAGTCCACATTTATGCTCGATGTATCCGAAAAGTTGGATGTTGATATCATGACAAAGATTTGGCAAACTGGTCACTCTCGTGTGCCAATATACAAGAATAACAGAGACAACATTGTCGGTGTTCTGTTCACAAAGGATCTCGTGTTGATTAATCCTGAAGAGGGAGTTCCTCTATCCACAGTGCTAACCTTCTATGGCAGAGAGGTAATCAAGGTGTTCCCTGATACAAAGCTAGATGAGATGTTGAAGGTGTTCAAATCGGGCAGAAGTCATTTGGCTATTGTTCATGATGTTCACACTCCAAAGTTTGGTGATCCAGTGTATCAGACAGTTGGTTTGGTTTCATTGGAGGATTTGATTGAAGAAATGATCAAGGATGAGATTGTGGATGAAACTGATGTTTACATGGACAATACCTCAAAGAACAAGGTGGAGAGAGACAATGAAAGAATCGAGATTACTCTGTTTGCGGGTAGGGGACAAAAACATAGAGCTACTCCAAAACAAGTGGTTGCAATTGCTTCCTATCTCGAGAAGACGATTGACCTCTTCCGATGTTTCCCCGAGGATTACCTCCAAAAGTTGATTGGAATGTCGCCTCTCTTTGAGATTGATAACACGAATTGTGTTGAGGATATTTTCATCTATGAGAGCTCCAAACCCACTGATTTCTTTGCTCTGATATTGAGTGGTAGAGTTGAAGTATTGTCAGGCAAGGACAGCTTCTCTAGTGAGTTAGGAATGTGGAGTTACCTTGGTATTCGTGCTTTGAGCGAACCAAGCTTTACTCCTGATTTCTCTGCTAGAGTGTTGAAGCCAACCGTATTCCTCAAGATTGCCAGAAATGACTTTATTGATATGGTGACAAAAGCTTACAGAAATGATGTTCACAACTACCTGCCGAGAGAGATTCAGTGGATCGCTGAGAAGGAGGAGAGTCTTCCACGCAGACAACGACCAACGGATGAATCACCAACGTCAGAGCAAATTACAATGTCATCTGTTGTTGAAGCCAGTCATCGTCACAGAGGAATGTCCGATGTTGCAACTCCTGTGAACCCTTCGGTTGTGTTGACTCAAACTGAAACAACTGAAGTGGAAGTATCTGCCAAAGGAGCACTCCTTCCTCAATTAAATAAGAAGAAGAGAAAGAAGAAGGGTAACACCTATAGAGGATTGGACGACGACAGCGAAGAGGACGATGATGAAGATGATGATCAGGTGTGATAAATCAATAAACAATAGCACTTCATTGAATTTTACTTCTTTTGAGAAGCCTTTACTTTTCCTTTCTTTGGAATTCCCACAAGTAACATGAGAAGGAGTGACACGATCTGACAACATGCACCAATCAAGAAAATGATCGTGTATCCCACGTGTGGTAGAGGTATCTTGCCATTCTTAAACAGCAAGTCACAGAATCCAATAATCACTCCGGCGATAGGCGTTGCTATTAAGTGAGGAAGGGCGAGTGAGAGATTCCAAATGGCTAGATCTCGTGCAGCATTCTCCTTGTCCAGAACTGAAGTCACTAGAGCTGTATCTACAGCATGATAACAACCCACTCCCAAACCAATTGCAATACCCAAGACTAGCACCAAAGAATATGATCTGACGATCATTGTCCCGAGCAAGCCAATCGTAACAAGTGTCGTTCCCACAAAGATAAAGAATCTCTTTCCCAGTGCGTCACTCATCAATCCACACAGTACACTACTAACCAAACTCATTCCCAACACACTGACCAGATAGGCACTGTTGGCCTGAACAGCATCCTTGACAATGTTCGACCAAAACAAGATTGAGAAGTTGTTCTGGAAGGTATCCGAGAAGAAAAAGAGAGTATAGGTGAACAGCAAAGCAGTACCAAAGTTAAAGAATGCCCGAGACAGGAATACAAACGAAAAATTCCAACTAGCAAATGGGTTGCTCTTCGTACTCGATAGCACCTTTCTAATCGAACTCTTCTCCTCCGATCGATAAAACAACGCATTTTCTTGTAACAGTGGTTCTCCTTCTAACAATGGTCCTTCATCGTAATCTTGCACAGACACATTGTTCACAATTTCTTCACCAATATCTAGTTTTTGTTTCTTTGAGGCCATTTCAATCCATCTCTCTGATGAACTGAAGTGAGAAACAGGTTCCTTGAACATGAACAGTATAGCAAAGCAAGAGGGAATGAGCAACCCTGCCACTATACAAGAACAGGACCACACTGGTATATGCGACTTGAGTATTCCAAATATACCGAGTCCAAATATCATACCAAGCATCGCAGTGAAACCAAAGAGGCCAGATACAACTCCCATCTGACTGTCGTGAACAATGTCTGGAATCAAGGAACGAAATGCACTCATTACACTACCTACAGCACCATTTCCAATCCAATACAAGGCCACATACATTACAATGAGTGTCGTTCGACTGTCTATCCATTTCTGTTTTTGCAATACAGCATCACTCATCATAGCGCTTCGCAACAGTAGAGTAACGGCCATCAAAATAGAACAGACAAGTATGAAAGGTTTCCTTCGACCGAACCTCGTCAAAATTCTGTCACTTATCAACCCTGTTACAATACCAAAGATGATGGACGATGCAGATGAAGTTGTTGATATGAAGGCCATTAAAAACGTCCGTTCGCTGTTGCCCGTTACAAACTGACGGACGTGAAGTGGCACAATCAAACCAAAATTGTAACCCATGTATAGCATGACACAGAACTCAAAGAACACAAAGAAGGAGAGTTGAATTCTTGTCAATTTTTCCTTTTTTGGCTTGTTGTTTGGTAGAGTTCCCTTCTCAGATGATAGTGAAGGAGTTGACTGACTGTGACGAGAAGACAAGGTCGAATTCAACGACTCCTCACCACATATATCAGATGATGAAACTGAACAATCAGGTGAGACAGTGCATCCCTTCATAGCAACGTTGGTGAGCATTTTCTCTGGTTCATTATGTACAGTCATGAGTGACTTTGTATCGGAAGAAGTACTTGGTTCTTCTCTCAACTTGTCCTCTTCGATGCATGTCAATTGATTCGTGGGTAATTCACTACTACTGCCGTAATAGTTGGGGTTGTTGTCTTCCAATGAGGTTGAAGTTGAAATCACCATTCTTATTGTAATCTTGAATTATTTGTAAAGTATGTACATAAAAGACCCTCACAAATGGGTATGTAGTCTTGTTGTGTGGTTTTTGAGAGTTTCTTAGCACTAATCGTTGTTTCCAGGTCTTTCTTTTTGATCCTGGAGAGGATAAAGTATTATAAATATAAAGCACGTACAGTCTCCAACATCAAATAAATCTGGTCCTTGGTGTTGTTGTATGGTGTGAACGGTCGTCGAGCGACGCAAATCTAATCGAATTATTAATAACTGGACGGACAACACGAAAATAACTTGGCTCCTTGACCCGATCCAGGACACTACTGTCAAATCTCTTAAAGTTTTCATTCACACAAAAAGTTGCCAGGCTCCATTGTCATCAATTTTTATTTGCTTGCTCATTCGCTTTTTACAAATGAATGCACGTGATCAAGAAAGACTCGTTAGAAGAAATTGATCAGTAGCAGCAGCATTATCATCGTTATTATTCCACCAATTAATAGAGATGTATCGTCTGACTAGGACAGTTTGTCGAGCAGCAGGCCAGGTTTCAGTTTCGATAGAACAGAAGAAAAAAGTCATAGTAGTGTGTGCTCTCGATTCCATTGTGGATGCCCGTGTGCGTTGACCAACGCACACATATCCCAATGTTCTGAGAGTAGAAAATAGAATAAGTTATATGAGTAGTAATAGTTGGCTAACATTGACAGCAATAGACCAAACTACTGCTGATAATGAGAATGGAATGGGTTGACTTGCTGTTTAAACCAACCGACAATCTGTTGCAGCGAATAATTGTCAATTGAATTGGCAAACTCCATAAATTTCGTCGTGTCCACACACTCCCTCGAATCAACAGGGAACGGAGATCGAAAACCGTTGAAGTACGAGGAGGAGAGTGCTTCTAGTGCCGTGCACCGCTTATCTGGATTGAAATGCAACATTCTCTTTAGCAAATCAATTGCCTCTGGTTTCGAACTAGGAAACAATTTTGACCAATCAGTTGGTTCCTTTTTATGCTTGAACCAATCCGTGTTGACCAAAATGAGCTTTGCGTTCTCTGAGCAGTCCAAATCATCGACATCAGGTGTTCCACACACATCAAACATGAGTTTCAAGTGCAACAGTTGACCACCCACTCTTCTCGAACAATCACTGCTCGCATTGAACAGTCGCCTGTCCTGTGAGGGATTCTGCTCCGCAAACAACATTTCCGCAAATATACATCCAATGGAGAACATGTCAATGGCACAGGTTTGTCTCGCAGATTCGAGAATCACCTCTGGCGGTCTATACATTCTCGTGACGACATAGGTCGAGTCCATGGGAATGTCTTTTTTGCCCAAATGCTGCGCATTCGACATGCCAAAATCACACAATTGAACCTTGTCTTTTCCCAGTAGAATATTGCCTGGTTTCAAGTCCCTGTGAACAATGTTGCTCTTGCTGAGAAAGTCTACGCCCTTGAGAACACCGTACAGGATTTGTCGAGTCTTGTCCGGATGATACCGCAGTCCCTTTTTGCAACCATGAGCAATATCGAGCATCAAATCCGAGTTGAGCATATTCATTACAATGTACAAATCGTTGCCAATGATGAACATGTCCATCAACTCGACAATCTATTGTTGATTTTTGTTACAAACAAGCAATAACAACAATAACAACAAATGAAAAAAAAGTGTGTGAACAAAAACAACAATTACAATCATTACAACAAACAAACAAATAAATACATCCACAAAACGACTCGAAAGCTTTAAAAAAAAAATGACAACACATACATGTGGATGACCTCTAAAAATATTCAAAATAATAATCTCTCTCATGGTCCGCTTCAAAAAAGCCAACTCTCTACTCGCAAAATCCGGAACTTTTTTAATGGCGACAGGCGGCCGAATTGGTTTCCCCGACGCATCGACACCATTAGAGTAGTCATGAGCAGCAACGACACAACCATAAGCTCCTTGTCCAATTAACCGTACTTGATTTTGATAGGGCTCTGGAAAAAACATGGGACCATACGTAATGGGAAGTGTAAATGTGAGATTGTCATTGATCTTCCATATTCTAAGGTTGGTTTGAAGTGATGATGAACCATCACTATTGTCGTTGTTGTGACTGTTATTGTTGTGTTGATGGTGTTGGTGAGGAGAATTGCTGTTGTTGTTGTTGTAGGTTACACCAGACATGTCTATTTAGTAAATTTGATATATAAAAATGTTGATGTTTGTTGTGGTAGTCACTACTTGTTGTGAGGTTGGTGAAGGATAGAGTGGTGTTAGCTTTTGAAGTTGTTGTTGTTTGTTACTGTTGTTGTTGCTATTGTTGTTGGTGCGACCGTCGCTCTTTGAGTTTTGGATGTTTTTGGTGGTTTTGCGTTGTGAGTGGGTGTTGCCTAGCAAATTTTTTTTGGACTCTTGGATGTTAGCTGCCGTCCCAGGGATTGCCGATAGAGGAAAGGCCGCACTTTACGGGAAATGCAAACCTCCTATGAGAGGCGAGTAGTGATTTGATTTTGCATACATCGGGCGTTGTTGTTGGTTCGTTTGTGAGGAAGAGAATGGATGTAATTCCGGAGAAGATGCAAGAACGCTAAGAGTTGTTTGTGTTGGTTTGTTTGCCTTATCCCAATCAGAATGTCATGTTCATGGTCCAAATATGGAGCTCGGCCAACCAAAACTTTGATTGTATAAATACATAGAAAGAGAAAATTGTGGTGTCCATTGTTTGAGAAGCACGACAACCAAAGAACAAAAGAAATGTTGGGCAACCAAAGGGGAGAGGAACCAAATGAGAACACTTCAATCATCGCCGCCTCTGTACAACGTCATGACTACAACATGAGTCGAACGAAACGAAACGAACTCATCTCCTATCGAACAAACTTTAGTCAAACGAGTGCCTATCTCAATTTTTATGAGAAGTTAAATTATGCAGTCGATCTGCCTCCACTGCGTACTCGGTACACAAAGAGATCATTAGCTGTGAGTTACTTGCTCGATTGGATTGTGATCATACTGCAGTTTCTGTTGGTGGGAGCATTCAGTTTATCACCAAAACCAGATCCATTGTTTCCGTTGAACGATCCTTCGTTGAGTTACCCCATGATCAAGGAGATTATTCCTCCATGGTTATTCTTTCTACTATGTGTCGGTGTTCCACTGATCCTATTCGTGGTCATCTATTTCCTCTTGTTGATAAAGTATTGCTTGGGTCAGAGGAAGAGACGAACTGATATGGAAGAGGGTGATTCTGAAACCAAGGCGAGTCATCGAAAGCGCAGTGACATGTTCGACCCACATAATTTGAATTACATTGGATTTCATGACTTGCATCATGCAACACTCGGATTACTCACCTCTGTTATGATCAGTCTACTGTTTAGCAGTTTCATGTGGGTTGTTGTGGGTGGATTACGGCCTAATCACTACGCAGAGTGCAACATTCAAACAGACAAGATCATTCCTGGAAAAATGTTGTACAACGTGAGAGAGATTTGTGCCTCTGACTCATTTAATCACTTTATCCAGACACCTGCATTTCCTAGTGGTCACGCAGCCAATGCGTTTGCTTGTTGGATATTCACGTTCCTGTACTTAAATGGCAAATTCAAAATATGGGACGATCACAGTCATCAATGGAAAGTATTTCTCTTCTTTGTGTTGCCCATATTGATGCCAATCGGGATTGCCTCCAGTAGGTATCTCGACTATCATCACAACGGCTCACAGGTTCTCTTTGGAAGTATTCTGGGAATTGTGAGTGGATTCATTGGTTATCGTCTCTACTATTGCTCTTGGTTCGACAATCACACGAACCATTTGGCCACATGTTTCACTTGGGTGTCCAAGAGTGAGTTTGAAGCCAGGAGTTCACAATTGGAGGAAGAGAAGCCATGGAGAGAGACTCAATCGTCATTGTCATCAGAAAAGCTCCCCAAGGTATCTGAAAACAATGAAACAGTTGACAATGATCAAACAGGGATACAGCCAACGAGTCGCTCCACATATCAAAATACAAATCCCTAATTTTTGCGCATAAACTCAATTTCTTATCCAATCCATTGAATTGCAACCAGGAGTCACTCACTACTCTACAATGACATTTTCTCGGATCCAATGATAAATGGACTGAGAGATGGCAGCATTCACATCCACAATGTCCAATTCCCACCTTTGCGTCACACTATTCGATGCTCCATCAATCTTTGACGCAGTAATCATAGGCAACTCGGAGCTACTAAACTTTTCGACTGGCAAGGCCTGGAAGCATATATTCAACCAATTTACCTTGACTTGATTTGTTTTGCTCATGATCAAGTTCCACAACTTGGTAAACGTCACTACATGATACATGATTCGTTCATGCTCAGTCGTAAACATAATTGTAATATTGTAGGAATGATTGTTCTTCAACGTGAGATTCGATCCTAGCAATTCTGACAATTTCTCATAGAAGAATGACATGCGCTTATTGACAAACACACATTTCTCATTCTTGCAGTCACTACTGTCATACAATTGTCTATACTCTGGATAAGCAGCCAACAAATAAACATAAAAGAAGGTGCATTGCTCTCCAGCCACTAAATGACCACGATCAGACAACGTATATGGAATTTTTGTCACTGGATCATACAAGAAAACAGTAACTCGCTTCATTGCCTCCACTCTTCGATCGTTCATTGATAATGTCAATCGTTGAAATCGCGTCTTGTCCAACAAATCAATCAAACGGCCTGATTTCAAATGATTCAAATTCAATAAATCTCCAATATGGAACTCTGTCAATTCTTGCTGTCTCTTTTGCCCCTGTTCATCTTCTCTGAATGGTCTCTTGAAACGCTTCAAAAATTGCCAACGATTCACATCTTCTCCATCAATCAACTGATTCAAATAACGATCTCTCAAGGATTGAATATCACCTGCAGGTGGTTCATCCCCCACTACAACATTCTCATCTCCCACATTCAACACTAAATTTTCACTATTATCCTGATGACTACTACCACCTCCACTTTTTAAACTTTGAGTGCCATCTTTGTTACCTCCACCAGCAGCAGCAACAACATTCTCACCTTCATCATCATTATCACCGCCACCATTATGCTGCTGCTGTTGTTGTTGTTGTTGATTAGCTCTTCGATTCGAATCACCCAACAACAACAACATTGCCATCGTTTCATCATCATCAAACGAAAATTTTTGAGGATGGAGCAAATGATTCAATTGAGCACTCCGCAGTGTTTGTTCCTCTGATTGCTCATCACGCATCAACTGTTTCATATCCATTGGCTTATGTGACACATATAAATCATAATAAATGACTTCTAACAAATCATTGATACTACTATTACTATTCCTATTACTTGTTGTTGTTGGTGTTGTATCATTTTTATTTTTTCGTGATGATGATGACGATGAAGAAAGAATGAGTTTGGCCATTCCACTCACACCCAACACTTGTTGATTCAATTGATCATACTTGTTCATGGACCATTCAGCATCATCAAACGTCTGTAACAAATTTTTATTGTTGTTGTTGTTGTTGTGATAGTTGTTATGATTGGGATTTTGTGCCGGATCTGCATGATCAATGCTCGCTGATGATGATGAAGGATCATTTTGTGTCAAATAATGAGTATAAGTGAGGAATTGAAGGCCTAGCATGAGTAGAACAAACAATGAGGAAAATCTCCTTGGAGGGTTATTGTTGTTATTGTTGTTATCATTGTTTGTGGAGGGAAGGAGAGTGTTCATTGTTGCTTTGATGTGTTCGTTGTTCTTTTTTCCTTCAAACAAGAAAAGTCCGATCGAGAGCAAAAAAGGAGTCGGTGGCGGAGAAAGTAAAATATCGACAAAAGGATCAAAAAACAGAATGAGCAGTAGTAACGCAATGATGTCGGATTGGAAGACGGCTGTTGTTGAGTTGATCAATCCTCGCGTGCTTGTTGGGATCTGTCTTGCTACCATGTACGTTGATACACACATTTTGTTTCACTTCTTTGTTTATTCTGATTGATCATTCTAGCGCTTACACCAAAATATCATTCATATGTACTGTTGATTCTGTACAGAGGAGGAGCAATTTCACATTTTGGTATGTTATTCACAGTGCTTTATTCGAATTTTGTGTGTCATCAAGCACAACACACTAACATTCTTGCTTATTATTGTCGTTGTTCTTGTTATTGGTTGTTGTTGTTTGTTGTGATTGACATAGCTTGTGCGCTCATGAGGTACGCACACTTGAAGAATGCAGAAAAGCAAATTGAATATCAAAAAATTTACATTATGGATCCGCGATGGTGGATCTGTCTTGGTTTCTATCTCATTGGACTCTTGTTTTCGTTTGTTTCGCTCTATTTGATTCGAATGATGGTTGTAGTGACTTTGACAAGTGTGGGTGTTTGGATTGGACTTCAGTACACTACATGGTATAGTGGTAATCGCATGAAACACAGAGACTACACTTCGTATGCTGTGATTGTTGCAGGAAATTTATTGTTGCTCTTGGTGGGATTGAAAGCGAATACGAGAGAGAGTGCAAAGTCGTTGAGTGAGGTGTTTGATTTGACTCTGAACTTTTCAAATAATCCCAAAATTATGATTGCTTATTTGATGGCTATCATTGCACCGATTGGACTTGTTGTTATTCATCAATTCGAATACTTTAAGAGATTATTTGTACCAGCAGCTTTCACATGCCTGTATGTGCCCTTTTATGTTGGAGTAATTCATTCATTTGCCTAACCCACTTTATTGTTCATACGAATTGTTTTTGCGTAGGACACTCTTGTTGAGCATGGTGAATGCAAAGATCTTTACCGGTGGTTGGTCAGTGTTATTTGCATTGATTCCATTAGCGATTCATGTGCACATGCTGCAAACACCACTCTGCCAATACTTGTATTACTCTTGGCTTGCGTGTTCTCAAGTAATGACCACCGTTTTTGGCCTAATTTACAGTCAAGTCTTTTTCAAAGAATTTCCAGGAGTGGTTCAAACAATATTTATCATCGTTGCTGTTTTGATGCAACTCGGAGGTCATGTTGGTCTCTTGTATGAGCGAGCTCCAAAGACTTCTTTCGTCCCAGAGCGAACCAACCACCACTACACAAGATTCAACGAGATTAACTACGCTTTTGACTCTGATGAAGGCTCTTTGGAACTACATGCGCTCGACTCGGATTCTGACGAAGATACTGATCGTTCACAGCAGCAACACCCTCCTGTAGTTGTCGGCAAAAGTGAGGATTTGGAATCATCCACTGTGCCGCCGCCATCGGACCTTTCAGCCAATCCTTAACCGTCACGAGAATAATACTCGTCAAGCACCTGTCATCTGTATTCGGCCAAAAAATAGTAAAAAACGAAAAATCACACGACGAAATGATGTTCATCTTGAGGAGAAGCTCTCTAGTGCTATCACTACTCATTATGAGTCTAGTTCTTCTCTTGACTTTTTCCATGATCATCGCCTCATCATCACCGAGCAACATTGAGCAACCCCGCTTAATTCCACCTGACAGGAAACTTCACCTGTCAACGGAAGACGAAAAGGATCACAACCACGACCATGATCATCACAGCCACCACAATTGCATTCATAGTCAAATTGCAAACAGTGAAGTCGTTAGACAGATACAAAGAATACCTGTACCACTTAAGCTTGAACCACAAGATGACCATTTGTTCTCTTCGTCGGAAGATAGGGATTTTTCTTCGCGCCAAAAAAGAAAACTGGCGCAATTGCGGCAAACTACGGTTACAACCTTCAATAACTTGCGCATCACATTTTATTTAGATGCACTGTATGATGACAAGGCTCTCTTGCGTTCGTGCACAAAGGAAGGCGAATATGTTGCCATGGGTATACCTCCAACCAATAACGTGTACTGTGGTCAAAAAGACGCTTCTGGCTATCTAATCTCTGATAACTGTTGGGAGCTATGCAAAGCTAACATGGTCATCACGAATGAAAAGATTGAATACATGAAGAACACGGTCATTCCAAAGCTAAAGGACGAATATGAGTCACTGCTGCAAGTGCGTCGCACAGGTGCTGACTTTTCATTCGACAATGCCGTTTGTCAAGATGACAGAAGAGCACTCTACTACCTTCCTGATGATCTGCTCACGAACGGGCTGCGTGCCAATGAAACAGATTTGGCCATTCTCGTGTACATGAGACCCAGAAGAAGTGGAAGTGGTATCAGTGGTGGATATGCTTTCCATTGTAAGGCAGAACCAGTGTTTGGAAGGCCTGTTCTCGGTATTTTGAACCTTCATCCGGTCAATGTGCTCAATGATGACACAAACTATAGGATTGTGAGACATGAGCTCATGCACGTGCTTGCATTCAGTCCAGCTCTCTATGATAGCTTTGTGGATGAAACGGGAGTGAAACGCACTTCTCCTACGATTGTGATTCAAAAGAGCATTACTGGTTATGACTCCAATATCGTACTAACAGAGAACTTGCGACTTGTGACACCACGTGTGGCTCAATATGTCAAGGATCATTTCAACTGTTCTGAAGTAACAGGGGCTGATCTAGAAGAGTATGGATCTGCTGCAACTAGTAGTGCTCATTGGGAGATGCGTCTCTTTATGAATGAAATGATGACTGGATCCAGTGATTACTTGGCGTTCACCTCATATTATGCCTTCTCCAAACTGACGCTTGCTCTATTGGAGGACTCTGGATGGTACAACGTGACTGACTGGAGCAAAGCCGAGGTGATGACATGGGGCAGAAACACTGGTTGTACAATGACTGATCCAACAAAGAGATGTGAACACTGGAACAACTATATGACTCATGTGGGTTACTCGTGTGGTTTGAACGACGTATCAGCTAACTTTTGCACGAGTGATCTCACGAGTGTCGGTGTGTGTAACATTGTGTCCTACACTTCGCCCCTACCTACACAATACCAACACTTTGAGAAGACATCTCTTGGTGGAAGAAGTGCACTCACAGATTATTGCCCTATGATTCAGAGATCGAAAGCATTGAATGCTTCCGATGATTTAGATTGCAGAAACCCAAATAACATCAAGACTCGAGTAGAAGGAGAGTATTTTGGTGAAAAATCTGCATGTTTCCATTCGAATGTGGCTTCTCGTATCTTTATTAATCAAGGAGACTTTGGCCAAGATGCTAGGTGTTACAGATACAAGTGCGACAACAACAGACTCTCCATTGTCCTTGCTGGACTTACCATTCAATGCCCAGAAGATCAAAGCTACAAGCGAATTACAACTGGTCTGCCGATTGGATATGCAGGCTACGTTGACTGTCCGAATGATGGTTATGATTTGTTGTGTGGTGATGAGAGGGTACCGGACATTCGTCTCAAGGCAACGGATCCAGTTGCAAGCAATGCCCCACAACTCGCTCACTCTATCTTCCTTTTGCTTGTCTTAGTGTCAACATTGTTGGTTTTGTAAGTTACTGAAACCACATAATAATATTATACGTAAAGTTTATGATAAATTACTGTACATAATAAGTGCTTTATTGCAACAATGAGAGTTGAATAGCCATCTGAATATCTTCTTCCTCATCTTTGTGCATAGGCGTAGTCGTTGCCTGTCCAAAAGAGGTCATGGAGGCCATAACAGATACAGAAGAGGAACCGAGTACACTCTTTGCTCTTGGTATAGAATTCTCGTTCTCCAAGAGCTCAGCTCGAATTACATCAAACAGAGCAAGCAATCTTCGATCTGCCAGAACAGAAACACCCATGATATCTTTCTTGACATGCTCGTCGAACATGTCCTCCATCTCTCTCTCCAACAAGTGACTCAACTTTTCAGTTGTATTCTCAAGTTCCTGTTGATTGTCCTCAAACAGAGTTTGTGCAATCTTCTTTTGAGCGCCCTGGAATTTACGAACACCCTTTGGTCTATCAGAAGTAGATTCATCAAACAAGTAATAACCAAAGGCATAAGAATATTGGAGGGCCTTTCTACAGTTGAACAACACTTCGACACCTTGCTCCATCCATTGAGCCTCAATAGCACCAGAATTTGGTCTGGCTGTGATCATTGCATGAACCTTCTCTTTGATGCTTTCTCTGGTGTCCTTTTCTAGCTTTCTGGAATCGCTGTGTGCCTTCCAATGGTTATAATAATGCAGATATTTCTCTAGACTCTTTCTGGCACTCTCCGTGGAGTCATCTTCTTGGTATCTACCACAAGAGTGACTGTATGTCTTATAATCGAAGTCACCGCTGCACACCCAGCAAAAATGATGACCACAAGGACAACTCATATGATTACAACCACCATTCTTTTCAATAGGCTTGCTGCATTTTGGACAGTCCTTTGTGTTGCTGTTTAGCCAATTGGAGGTCTCACTATCATCCTCACACTTCTTTAGCCACTTCTTGAGCATATCACAAGAGCAAGGCAAATGGTGCTCTGCAGAACAGGCAAAACAGAATTCTTCTCCACAGTTGCACTTGACTTCCAGTGGAGTGGTTGGAGGAATAGAGACAATGACACATCGTCCACAATGCTTACCAGGGCACCACTTGGCATTCTTGTTGTCTTCCACAAAGCTCTCGGCAATGGATTGCTTGTACTTTTTCTTCAGAGCACCAGAGATAAACTTTCCAACAATGACTTCATCAGCCATGCTCTCGCACTTGAATCCCATGCATGTGACTCTTCTGGATTGACCTTCATTAATCTTCATTTCGACATATGTCTTCCAACAAGAGTTACAGAAGCGATGACCACATGGCAGTGCCGTAGTGTCCTTGACCAACACATCATCATAGCACAACTCACAGGTAATCTCCTCATTTTCATCAACGACTGCAGTGTCAACGACTTGAGAATTCAACAATTGTTGTGTGTCTTCGTCCTTTAGTGATAGACCAGCCTCATTCAACAATGCTTCTCTGCCCTCGTTCAAGAACAGATTGGTAATTTTTTCCTCCTTCCATTGGAACTTTCGGAGGAGTACTCTAGCAAAACCTGGTGTCACGCCCAACAACTCACAAACCTTGGCCACTTCAGTGTTTTGTTTGGCAACCATTTCCTTGACTGTTAGAATCTCAAATTCCTTGACACGAGAGGACAACAGGTTTTGAACTTCTTGGTCATCGAATATGCCACCACCACCATCATATTCACCATCTTCATCGTCCAAAATAATGACATTGTCATCATCATCATCATCGTCATCATCCACATCAACTTCTTCATCATCTTCCATACCATCAACGTCTTCTTCATCGTCATCAACGTCGTCACCATCATCATCTTCATCACTTGTGCCATTCTTTTTTTTATTCTTTTGGAGTAGTTCCAATCTCTCTTCTTCCTCAATTTCCTTCATGTACCGAGCAAGCTCTTGAGGATCAATATCATCAAGGTCAATGGAACCAGTGCTCAATGGAGTTGGGACGTCATCATTCATCTTGTTATTGTTGTGGTTGTGGTTGATGTTATGGTTAGGGTTGTTTTTGGTATGGTGGGTGTTGTTTTGGTTTGCTTTCAGCGTTTTTTTGGCTTCAAGTTCTTGTACATTGGTGTTCGCGCCATCAAGTTCAATTTTGTTACAATCCGCGGAGTTATTAACTTCGTCGGAGGAAATTTGGGTGTTTTGGACGTTTTGGACCAAGTCGTAGAGGTCCTCGTCTTCGTCGTCACTTGTTAAAGCGTCATTGTTGAGTGGAGTTCTGTGTTGATCAGTTGCTCTTGTTTCTTCTTGAGTGAGGTCACCAACGAAAGCTTTCAGGTCATTCTTGACTTGTTTCTTGGTTCCAAAGCTGGCAAATAGTTTCATTGTGTCGTTTCCTGGTTACTCTGGTGAAAATGCTTGGAGGAGTTGGAGTGCCTTTTGTGATTGACTTCGTCGTCAGATAAGAATGCAGGACCAAAAACAAGCGGTGTTTCTGCTGTCATCCATAAGTTCGACAAGTGTTCAACCGAACATCAGTCAGTGTTTTCCATTTTTCCCTCGAAAACCGCTTCCCCAAATCGCTGGAATTTTTTCTTCAAACTGCCAATCCAAGCCCAAAGAAAGCAAAGCAGTCACACTCTCAGTAACAACATTGTAACAAAATGTGTGGAAGATCAGCATCTACTCTCGAAGCTTCTCGCTTCCGACAAGACGTTTCCAGACAATTACCCAGAAGATCTGCCCCACAAAACAACAATAGCTTTGGTAGCTCCAGTAGTGGTGGTGGTGGTGGTAGTGGCAACAGTAACGGCTCCTACAACCAAAACCTCATTGTCAATCAGGTGCGTGTCGACTCTCAACAACTCTCCAATGTTCATGCCCAAGTCCTCTCTCATCACAATAACAAGAATGATGCAAGTGCTGATGCCATTCATTTGCTAAAATGGATCGATCAAGACCTATACAAGCCAACGTACAATGCAGGACCAACTTCCATGTTACCTGTTGTGCACTACTCCAAGGACTCAAATGCCTTTGTGATTCAAACAATGAAATGGGGACTCTATCCTCATGTGGCCAAAACAGAGAGCGAGGCAAAAACTTGGAGCAGTAATCTGATCAATGCGAGATCAGAGACTGTATTGAGTAAGGCCATGTTCAGTAAGCCATTGATGAGTGGAAAGCGTTGTGTGTGCTTTGTCGATGGATTCTATGAGTGGGAGAACAAACCATCGAAACAAGCCTATTTTATTCATATGAAGAGTGACGACGATGTGAAAGATGAAAAAAGTGAATCATTGCAGTTGAAGAAGGAAGAGAGTAACAAGTCAACGCGTGTAGTGAAAAAGTTGATGTGCTTTGCGGCACTGTACAACCCATGGAAACCAAAAAAGGAGGACGAACAGGTGAAGTCTGAGCCTCAGTACACGTTTACGATACTGACGGCAGATAGTGCCAATACGGATATTGAGTTCTTGCATGACAGAATACCCATTATACTGGAGACACCAGAAGATATTGAAACATGGCTGACAGCAGACGCGTCTGATTTTGGAGAGCTTGTAAAGTTGAAGAAATTACTAAAGCCTGTTGCTAAGGATCACCTCGCATACTACAAGGTGAGCAACTTTGTAAATTATTCTGGAAACAACGACTACAAGTGTTTGCAGAAACTGGAAGAATACAGAAAGAAGAATACATTGCATCGGTTCTTCAAGCCAGCAGAGAAGGTGAAGAAGGAGGGGCAATCCAACAGTGTAAAGCAAGAAAAGGAAGAGCCTCTGCCCAGTTCGAACAACAAGCGCTCGATTGATCAAGTTGTACAGATCAAGAAGGAAGAGGAGCACGAACAAGGCATTGATCAACCAAGTGAAGTTCCAGCCGCCAAAAAGATAAAACTCGAACAAACGGATTGAGTTAATTAAATGTTTTGTTTTTACTAAGTAATGCTCATTCAATTCAGCATTTGCCAATGTCTATCCCCATAATACGTACACCTCAGAGAGATTCACACAAGACTGTGTTGCTCCCTCTTCACATTTTCATTCTTTCTCTTTGATTAAAAACAAATTACTTTTGTGCAGGTTTTGGTGCAGCAGGAGTCTCATCCAAATTTCTACAGTATGGACCAGGTGGCTTTCCATTGAATTGTAGAGTAGTCTTTCCCTGTATGCCAGCGGACCATTGTCTACCAGTTTGTGATCCAACAACAGGCTTCTCACCTCTTCTCAACATTTCAATAATCTCAATCGCCTTCTCACATGTCAAATCCTCATAAAAGTTGTAGCTATAATTTGGAGGATTGGAGAAATCAGAGACGACAATCATTGGTGCATTGACACAGCATCCCATGCATTCCATCTCACCCAATGTAAACATCTTGTCTTGCGTAGTCTCACCAAGCTTAATGTGCAAATGCTTTTCAATGGCACGAATAATGTCATCGCATCCAGTGATCATGCAAGGTGTAGTGACACAGACTTGAATTTGATATTTTCCAATAGGAGAACGGTTGAACATGGAGTAAAAAGTGGCCACTTCATAAACCTTGATTGGTGGGACGCCACAAATGTCAGCAACCTTGTTCATGGCACTCAATGACAACCAACCTCCATTTTCTTGTTGAGCCAAGTCCAATAGTGGTATAATACCACTCTTCTTGTTGGCTGCAGGGTACTTTGCAAGCACTTGCTTCACCTTTTCATACATGACTGGACTAAAGTCGAATGGTGTGTCAGGGTTGTTGCTTTGTTCATCTTGGTGCTGTTGTGTTTATGTGTTTTTTGACAATGTTGAATTTTTTGATTTTTTTCAATGTTTCATTGAGGTATCGATAAACAATAAGAGAGGCAAGAGTGTGAGTTTTGGGATTTGACAATCAATAATAGATTGTGTGGGAGAAACAGAAGAAGCTTTGCGTGTTTTTCGAACATACCTTAAAGCTAACATCAGCACTGAGCATTGGCTTTGCGCTGGTGAACAATGTTCTTGGTGAGGATTGAGAGAAGATGTGTCTTCTGCTGTTGCTGGCAATCTTCGTTATTGCTTGACGAAACATCATTTGTTGCACACGGTGTGAGATTTATTGATTTGAATGCGATGTTGATAAAATGTGTTGCTTGCGAAAATTGCGCCGCTACTTAGAAATCCTCCGCAAAGAAAAAGAGAATTTGGCGGGGTATTAACCAAGTTGACTGTTGAGAACTCGAGTGTATTCACTGGCATGATTAGACATTTTCTTACTCTTGCTTGACCTAGGAAAGAGAAAGATGTTCTTTGCAGGTTGTTTCGTAGGATGTCATCCAACCAGTTTGTGTGAAAATAACAGCGTCATTATTTGTCCCAAAAGAATTTGTTGCGAAAAACATGAATTTCAATAAATAACACATGCACGCTCAAAAATTGATTGTTTGATATGATGATATTCAGAATACTTACTTACATTGTCTGACGTTGAGTGAAGACATTTACTGCAGACTTCCCACTGATCTTTTGGTTCCGCCTCTATCCAACCAAAGACGAAGAATGTCATGTATTCTAAAAAAGGGAGGTTCCTTGTAAGTGTTAAATTCTAGATAACACATCTTTACTTGAAGAAAACAAGAACAAGATAACAAGTTTCTGCAATGCTTGGATCCAACCTTCGTACGTATATTGAACAATTGAGAGATGACATTGATCGTTGTTCAGATAGCTACCCTGAATGGTCTAACAGACCTCCATCATTACCGGAGCACATAGAAGAATATATTAAGGCCATACTACTGAATAAGCAATACTTTTTCAGAGAAGATCGATTGCATGAAATCTTACATCAATTCTCTTCCATTCTTGAGCAACAGAATACCGACATGGTTTGCAACCTTGAGCAAACGGATTTGATCCTTCCACTTGTTAAAGCGTTGAACGCCCTCGGTCAGCACAACGAAAAGGCAAGTCCTTATTTGTTACAATTCTTTAATCTTGAACCTCTTCTAAGCATCAGAATTCATAGGCTTGTATATCCATGTATCACGAGAGATCGCTTCGTCTGGGTGTCTTCTCAATATTACAGAATCGGAGGGCTCCTTCTCAAGTAGTTCATCAGTGTATTGAGCTTGTACAAAGTATGCTTAAGATTAAAGAAATTCGAGATGAAGTATGCATCCATCATTTTACTTTTTGCTTGATGCACAGTTTCTAACGTCAGTCTATCTCTTCCACAGTTCTCTTTAGATGAAGTAGTTGCAATCGTAGATTCGTTGACTCGGTATGGTAGACTCTACAAACATTCAAAAAACCAATCCGATTTGTTGGAAGATCGATCCTTGGTGGCGTTACTACTTTGCTTTGATTATCTTTGTTTCTGCCGTAAGTTTCAAGCTATGTCAAGAGGGTATCCTAAATTGTGCATGAATACATTTGATGTTGTGGTCACATTGTTATCCAACTGCAATGAAACGAGTATACTTCACTCTAGTTTAAAGGTGCTAGATTATATGTTCGGGATAGACATCTTACCTATAAAGGAGCAGAATATTGATCACATTTTTGTTCGACTACTGGGTAACACAAACCCAGATATAGTATTCCTTTCGGGAAAGCTCTTGATTAAGTATGCAGAGCATAACAAGCTGAGATTAGAGGAAAATGGAACGTTCCATCATTGTGTCATCTCACTTTTTTGCAAGAATGTAATCATTCAAACACAAAGTTCAGGAGATTCTCAAGTGTCTGAAGCATTTATGATTGCAAGTTGTGAAATTATTGTAGATATCATTGCTCAATCGGATGGAGCCAAAGGAATCATCTCTATGCTGTTGAGAGAAATTGATGAAAGTTTAGAAAGAAATGGGCATATTCAACTCCATAATCCTGTTGAACAAATGAAAAAGATTAGAGAAAAAGTTAGGAATGATCCAGCAATGTTTCGCAAAATTATCGAAGTTTATAATCACAGTATCCAACAATGCTGGTCGCATGATTCTACTTGATGACGATCATATGAATTTCAATGATAAAATTTCACGAACATTGGATTGTCCATCTGTAAACTCCTGAACTGTACGAACACTCATTGCACCATCTCTCTCCACCAACAATTTAAAGTCATGCACGCTTCCACCACATCCAAAATAGTATCGTTTTGCAGCCACCAATATCTCTCCATCCGGTTTCAACACATGTTTCATAAACCGATAGAGCTTGCCATGAGAGCTCGTATGATAGAGCGTATCACTCGTCACAATCAAATCATAACTATTCGCAGGAACAATACTCATCAACGATTGCCAATCACCAGAATAGAATGCACTATTTTCAATTGCACTCGACGACTCTGTCAACATGACATTCATCATTGTTAAACTCTCAATGACTTCACTGTTATAGTCCTGAAAATCAACTGTTGCGCCCTCCTTGATGGCAAACAGTCCCGGTAAGCCATGACCACAACCACATTCCAACACTCTCTTTCCATTCAACAATGACCGATCATCATCATCATCACCATTGGACATTCTTCCAATGAGACATTGAATGATATCAAAACTGCATTCCCAGAGCTTGAATCCACCTTCATATCGACCAGTGATCAAATCTGATTTTTCGAGCTCTTGAGCAAAATCACTCGCACCACCACCACCACCTTGTTCTTTTTCTTCATCAATCTCATCATCATTCTCATCATCATCATTCCTTAGCAATGAAACAAGCAAAGATTCATTCATTTTGGGTAGAGTGACCTTTCGAATGACATGGCGATCATAATTGGGCAATTTGATTGTGTCAATCTTGAGAGGTGCATCCTTGTTCACTTTAGTCTTCGATGATGTCAACAAACGATGAATTCGTTCTCTGCGCTTCTCTGTGAGTTCATGTTTGAGAGCGGGTCGGAGATTTTGGTCTTGAGAAGTGCTGCTATCATTGTCATTGTTGGTCGTCGTAGTATTATCGTTCAAGTTCATGGATATGTCATCACATGCATCATCCACAACAAAATTGAATGAAAAGGACATTTTGGTGTTTTTGTGTGAAACCGGAGAGGAGTTTTTAAAATTGGGCGCCATCTTGATTCTCCGAAGATGACAGAGATCCCTGCTTGGAAAGAAAACAAAGCTCAGTAATCATGGGATTTCAAGCCACTTCAAGCACAGACAGAGACATTACTGTTCATCATGACAAGAAGGAAGAACTTTACAAGAATTTACTGTCCCAGTTGACTGGATTATTTGAAGGAGAGGACAATTTTGTTGCCAATTTGGCCAACACGGCCAGCTTATTCTACCATGAGATGAATAAGAAGGAGTATTTTGATGGAGCGGTCAATTGGTTTGGATTTTATTTGTTGGATCATAAAACAGTTGACAAGCCTGTGAAGGAGTTGGTGTTGGGTCCTTTTCAAGGATTGATTGCCTGTACAAGAATTCGTTTCGATCGGGGTGTTTGTGGACACTGTGCCTCCACTGCTCAATGTATAGTAGTTCCGGATGTGCACAAATTTCCAGGTCATATCGCATGTGACAGTGCGAGCAATAGTGAGATTTGTGTGCCATTGTTCAATAAGGCTGGTGAGTTGATTGGACTGATCGATGTCGATAGTCTGGTGTTGGATTCATTTGGTGAAGAAGACAGAATTGCTTTAACTAAGGTGTCGGAACTCATTACACAATCTTCTGATGTTGGGCACTATAAATACTAAGTTCTGTCTAATTTCATAGGTTGACGAGCGTTTTTTCTGATCACTCCAGTTGAACAAAACCAAACCAGAGCTTTATTGTTAAAGAAGGAATGATATCCATAATTCCCTACGTTCAGCCACAAGTAAATCTGATTCAACATTTCAACAATCAATTGTATTCTGATTGTCAAGCATGGTTCCCCAAGAGCAATACCACATTGTTCCTGCACAGGTTTATTCTCATTATAAACAGTGACTTTTTCAAGGCTTGTTTGGAACTTGATATGGTGGAATCCAGAACAGGAACAATTAGAATGGAAGAAGATGAGCAATTGATGACTGGATTAATCAAGGGTCTTTATACATGTCAAGTGGAAGTGAAACACCAGAGGGACGTTGTCCCAATGATTCTCTTGGCCCAAAAGTATCAATTGAACACGTTGGTACCGCTGCTTGTTCAACATTTGCTAAACAATATGAGTGCCGATTACATGTTACAATGTTTACAACTCGATTTAGAACATAATCAAATCACAGAAGTCAAGGAAAAGATTCAACGACAGTTTTTACAAATATTGAAAGGAAGTTCCTACTTGACACTGAGTGTTGAACATTGGATGTCTGCATTGTCAATGTTTGTCAACAAAAATAATGATCGAAGTGCATTTTATGCTGTGCAAGCATGGATTGAAGTTGATGTTGAAAACAGAGCACAGTATAGTTATGCCTTGAATTCTGCAATCACAAAAGCTGCCAATCAGAGAAAGATCAGTGGAGCATCGTTTGACCCAATGTTCATTGGAAAAGGAGCCATCCTCTCACACAACAACAAGAGAATTAAGAAGCACTCAAGGCAAGGTTGGGACTGTGCTGCACTTGGGACGAAATGTGATTCATTTACGATTCGTTTGATCAAGAATTGCAATACCTTAATGGTTGGAATGGCACCTAAAACAATCGACAAGAACGGTCAAAATTTCGACAAGTGTGGATGGTATCTTGAATGCGGAAGCGGTTGTTTGTATTCTCAAAATGGCGATTGTGCTACTCCATACTTTAATTCAGGGATCAATTCCAATGGAACAGAGATTGGAGTATCACTTCAGAATGGAGAGTTAAGTTTTTCAGTCAACGGCCAAGATTTGGGTGTTGCATTCCGTGATCTCACTGGCCTTGATTTGTATCCTGCTTTCAATCTTTGTGAACTACACAGTACATTTACTTTTGTGTAACCATGTGATGAAGGAGTGTATTCATTCAACATGAAGACTTGTAGTTTTTGCTTCTCGACAACAAACACAAACAAAAAAAATGGTTGTTCAAGATTGTGTCAAATGGAATGGTAAGCACCAACAACGTTTGTTGAATGACTCCCAAACGGTTCCCGCTCCAAATTCCCGCTTGAGTCATTTGTTGTCTCTCCATGCGATTGGGAAATTGTCTGTTGACCAGAATCTTAAGTGTCTTGATTTGGCTTGTGGCTTGGGTGGAAATAGCTTCTTGATGGCAGAACATGGGTACAGTGTGGATGCATTAGATATTTCAGATGTAGCCATTGATTTTATCAATCAGAAAGCTCGTGGAGACAACCAGGAGCAAGCAATGATCAAGGGAGCTGTGATCGATTTGGATGACTATCAATTGCAAAGTAATTATTATGACTTTGTAGTTGTTACCTATTTTTTGGATCGCAGGTTGTTTGCATCGATAAAGGACTCTGTGAAGTGTAATGGTCATGTATTCATGGAAACATTTTATGCCCCGAGAGATAAGAACCAAGATCCAGTGTCTTGTCACGCGAATACGATTCCTAGTGCGTTCAAGTTGGAGGAAGATGAACTCAAAGAATTGTTTTCTGATTGGGATATCGTGCATTATCATCAGGATGACAAAGCCCAAATACAAACCATTCTAGCTCGAAAGTTGTAAAAGACACTCATTTTATCACAGATACCTTTTCTTCTTGTTGCTGACCAATACTTCTTGTTGATATTCTCTACTTCTCTTGGTGTGGTTCGCGGGAGCAGAACTCGTCGAGGAGGAAAATGGAGTGAAGGAACTAGGCAAATCCAGTAACTCTCCCAAATCATCCAAACTGTCATGACCGGATGATGCGTGCATTGTTACTACAACGTTTGGATTCTCATCACATCCCCAACTTTCATTAGAGCCATTCTCTGGATGACTTTCCATTGGCTGATGATTCACCGTTTGCAAATACTCTATATTTTGCTCCTTGTCACGTTCTTCGTGTTCATCAGACAGAGTCTCCTCTGGTGACATTGTGGAGACAACCATCTCCATCTTTAACTTATCTTCATCTTCAAGCTCCATGATAGCTTCCATCTCAATTTCATGAACATTTAATCGAATGTTGCGCGGAGTGAGGTTTGGGGGTGTAATCTGATGAGCACCCCAATCGTATGTGGGATCCAATCGATTCCTTGATCCTAACAATAAGCTCTTTAGACAATCAGAATGCCGTATATCATAAGAGGGAGTCGGTTTCGATACATATCGTCCAAATGATGTCTTGAGATGATTGGCATACCTGCCAGGCACGACAAAATTATTGCTTCCATAATTATTATACAAATATTTCAATTCAGTTGTTGTAATCATAGGTTGCTTTCTGTTATGACTCTTTTGCGGTGAAACTTTGACTCTTGACTTTGTTGGTCGCAGATCCAGAGTGATACAACTAGGTTCAACCCCATGCGGTACCATTCGCATCGCTCCGTCAAAGAAACGAACACCCTTTGATGTCGGTATCTTTTTCATTTGTTCAAATAGCACTTCGGTTCTTTCAACTGCTCGTCGATATGTTTCTGACTCCATTCCCTCTGATAAGATCATAACAGCAACACCGTCACGCTTTCTACCAGTACGACCCATACGTTGAATCATTCTTGTGGGAGAAGACACTGCATCGAAACAAATAATCATATCCACTTCTCCAATATCTAATCCCTCCTCTCCAACTGAAGTCGACACCAATGTGTTGTACTTTCCTTGCGAAAACTTGGAGATAACTTCCTTTTGCTCCTTGGAAGTTAATCCTGCAACTTGTCCTGACTTATTGTGTCCCAAAAACTCCATTGCCTTGATTAAATTACCAGGTAACTTTGAAAGCACCTGTGTTATATATCTTACAGTTTGCTTCTTGTTCGCAAATATAATCACTCTTGTTTTTTCATTGAGCACCTCTTTTCTCCTAAAGTGATCCTTAACGATCTGAATCAACCGGACAATTTTTGGGTGCTCATGCCTGTGTTTCTCTAAAAAATCCTTTGCTTTTCGTTTCATGTCATGAAATAGTGGTTGACCAAATATCGAATTCCGTAGCTTATTATTCTTATTGGCTGTTTGGTTCGCCAGTTCAATTTTTTCCAACGACTTAATAAATGCATAAATGCCCTGTGTTAAAAGATCAGAATAGGCATGGTACAGCGATATCGCAAGTGTAAATACGCTGGTTGCCATATAATTACCCCTTCCTCTTCCTGATCCCAGATACGAAATCATGGCTTGTCTGAGCGCCTGGTGTGTTACTCGTCTGGGATCTCTCTCAAAATATGCCTTATAGTTGAAAAGCATATCGATAAGAGAGGTCACCAAGCGCACAAACATTGATTCTAATTCTTGTATCGGCTCAGTTAAGGGGCATTGCTCTACGACAATTGACTTATCATGCGTATATTGTTTCAGATCAGATTCCGATCTCACTTCAACATGATTGATTTGTAAATTCGTGATAACCTTTTGTATCGTTGGTAAATCTTTGCCCGGTGTGGCTGTCAATCCTAGCACGCGGAAAAACGATGTCTTCTCATACAGCATCCGTATGAGCTTACAATAGTCATGATCACCTGTTGCTCTATGAGCCTCATCCACTACGACAAGAACAATATCATCTGTCGGTATCATATTATTTTTCATATCATTCACAATGCACGAAGCTATACAAAAGAATATTCTCTTCTCCTTCCACAGCCCAGATCGCTTCTCCGATCTGACACTACCCGTAATCGCAACCACATCCGACTCTTTAAAATCAATCGTACTCGTGCATGCTCTATACTGTTGCATCACCAATGAAACAGTCGGTGCCACAAACAATATTTTTCCAGTTTGGAACCAACGATACATGTTGTACATGACCACACTAGCAATCAACGTTTTTCCGAGACCAGTAGGCAGACAAACAAGTGTGTTATTGAACAGAGATGCCTGAGAAATTTCATATTGATATTGCCTCTGATCTCTTGTTGGATCATATGGATAGACCCAATTGTTCTGTCTCTCCACGTCAATCTTTGGTCTTCTCTTTCGTTTTTCTTCTCTTTCTTGGATCTGAATGTCTAGTTGTCGTTGAGCTTCTTCATCAGCAAGAAACTGATCAATCAAGTCGTCATCGTCCATCATAAGAATGTTGTCATGAGACCAAGAATTTTTTGGTCTTATAAATAATGAAGTTTTTTGATTTTTGGAAAGCGAAAAAAAGATCGCTCTTTTACTGGAACTCGAAAAAGAGCGGCACTTACAAAAAATGCAACTGTTTTCCCGACTTTGGAGGACAAAAACAAAAAAATCATCTTATTCACACGCATCATTCATACAAACAATGTCTGCCATTGCATCCACCAAAACAATCATCAACAAAATTCTACCAGAAAACAAGTACGTTCGCACACTTGGACCTGTTTTCTCCTACCCAAAAAAAACCATTCGTCCAAGACGTGTGGACTTTGGTCTCTATCATGGCAGAACCATCTCATTCGGAAACCAAACATGTTTCTCTGAGAAGAAGACTAGACGTACATGGAAACCTAATGTCCACGTCGTTAAACTATTCAGTGAAGCTTTTGATCAGAGATTGCGATTGAAAGCGACGACACATGCGTTGAAATGTATTGAAAAGATGGGTGGATTGGATCAATATCTCATCAAGACAAAGAAGGAAAAGATTGACTCTAGATTTGGTCTGTGGTTGCGAAAGCAAGTACTCAATCAACAACACATGGTATGATTAATGATGATTTTTCTTGAAAGTGTTTTGATCTTGATATCCTTGATTTTAAGTACTGACTGACTTTGGTTTTTCTTATGGGGAAAAATTTGTTGTTTTTTTTATTTTTCTCTCTCTTTCAAATGAATGAATGAATGAATGAATGATAGAATTCACTGACACAAAAGCAAACAGAAAAGATAGAATGGCACGCTCAAAAATTGGCTGAAGCAATGGAGAATGACAGCGAGCTCAGAGAAGCAGTGTTGAAACAAGAGAGCTTTGAAGCTATGATTAAGACTTATCAAACAATGCCAGAAGAGGAGAAGGATCTATGTGAGAAGTTTGAAGCAATTGAATTGCAAGAGGAGAGAAGAAAGCATTTGGACTTTAAGCGATTAAAGAAGATGACTACAAAGAAGCCTCGCTTGTCAAAGAAGGAAAAGTTTGCCAAGGGCAATCCATTGCACAATTTTGCTCTGGAGTTCCAGACCAATCCAGAAGTTGTCAAGGAATTGAAGGACAATTATCAAAAGAAGTTGGACAGATTGGAAAAGTTGAAGGGCAAGGACAAGGTTCATCCAATGGAATTGGACATTTACTAAACTATTCATTCGCTATTACTACTGTTTCTTCCTGCATAATGTTTGTTATTAATCAAATTATATTGATATTCTTAAATGTGCAATCCCTCATGTCTTTCTTCCGGCCACTCCAGTGAAAATGACAGATGAGTTATCTGCCAGTCCATGACTGATCCGGGTGCCAATAGAAATGGTCAATGATTGATTGAAGGAACAAGGGTTGACCGCTAAATTGCTCACTATATTTCGGAGTGCGAACCGCGTCTTGAGATCATACCCGAGCACAACATGAGGATCGAATTGTGAAAATACATTGGCAGAGCCATACAACTTGATCATCTGAATCTTTGCCTCCCTCGTCTTCTCATCAGGTATATTCTTCACCCAACTACATCATTTGTCAACAACATCACATACACAATTATACTCAAAAACAACAAGTATGGGCAATTGCAGCTATACATACTCTGGAATGAAAAATCTTGACTTCCTATCAATGTACTTTTGTGTCCGATTCACTAGTCGGTCACTCATCAACTGTAAGCACTCTGATTTTTCAACCCACCACAGTGCATACACATCGGGCACTGTTGCATTCGACGATAACTTGACTTCACAATTTGCAGGCAACCCCGCAACCACCCTCTTCACACTACAATTAAAAAAAACATACAAAACAATAGTTTAACTTTACAAAAACATTCTTACAAATTGTAATACACAAAACAAAATACACATACGCCTTTAACAAATCATTCTCTGTCTGTTTCAAAAATTGTGCATCAAACAAGGTAATCTGTGGCAAATAATTCACTCGAAGATCCACCGCATTATTCGCATCCAAACTCCGAATTTTATCATTCAACAACCGTGCTTCATCCATACAATGACTGTCCAACTGCAAAAATAAGCTTAACCGCATCGCATTATTCTTTCGATGCATAAATTCAATCACCTGAACAATCATGACCACAATACCAACAAAGAAGGAAAACAAGAGCATAATAAAACCAATTGAAATAATATTTTTCATGATTCTCAACAAACGAACAGATCGATCCTTATCATCCACCCCAACAAACGCTTCATAATCCTTTTTATGATGATTCAAAGCTTTTCCACCATGATGATGATGATGATGATGAGCATGACTTAACATTCCTGTGCTTTCATTCTGTTCTTCTTGTTGATGATTTTCAAATGATTGATAGGGTGATGACAGTATGCTGACACTTTCATCATTCATGTTCACTGTGGAAGCATTGGCATACGATGATTGATAATGTTGATTTGGGTTTTCGTTGTTCATTTGACTACTCATGGTTGTTTGTTTGGTCGTTGTTGTGAATGTCGTCTTTTTGTTGTTGCTCTGTGATGTGTCAGTGACATTCAACCGCGCTTTTTGTTGATGATTTTGTTGTTGTTGTTTGTCGTTGCTGTTATGGTTGTTGTTATTGTTGTTGTCGTCTGTCCACAACGTACTGTTGTTGGAGCTTTCTTCATCGTCGTCATTGACGACAACAGTGTTCAGTTCCTGTGACGAGTGGTCACTCATACTCTATCTTATTTGTTGTTTTGTTCAGTTCTGACTTTTTATTTCTGCTTGATTCGGATTGTCAGGCCTGCTCGATGGTCATCTGCTATGGTATGGAGAGGAAATCCACACAGAAGAAAGAAGAGTGCACAAGAGAACAAATGTGTGTGAAATTTTTACTTCCTTCGGTTTACAGGTTGGTTGCCAGTTTTTCTGCCCTTTCTGGCTGCCTTCATATCTCTGGACAACTGTCTGTTTCCAAAGTCGAGTTGGTATTGTTGGTGCTTCTCGCTTTGCAGGTCATTGATAATCTCCTTGTACTTCTCCTTTCGTTGCTTCATTTCGTTGGCAACAACTTCTTCTCTGGCTCTGGCAAGGAAAGCATTGTCCTTTCTGATTTCTCTGATGGCAGAACGTTGTGCTTTCTTGACCTTTTGAGACATAATCTTGGTGTGAAGTCTGAACTTGTCATCATCGATAATCTTACCCTTGAGTGTACCAATGACAAGAGGTGTGAATTGTGGGATAGCTTGTGGCTTGACATCCAAGTACAACAAACGTTTTCTCATCTTGATGCACTTCTCGGACACTGTTTGGATATGAGTGATGACTTGATTGATCTCAGCGTGCATAGAGTGGTCGGATTTGATGCATTTGTTAAGAATGGCTTGCAATGCACTTTGGACAGGTCCAAATACTTCAGCATAGCTTGTAAACTCTTGGTTAAATATGGCAGAGTACTGCTTGACGAGATGCACTGCACATCGCACCAAAGACAACTTATGCTCCAAAGTTGGCTTGTTGATAATAAACTTGTTGAATGATAGAGTCTTGGTGGTTTCATGCTTGAGACTACTCTTTTTCAATCTTAACCAGTTGATTTTGTTGGCACCGTCTTCCATGTTGTCGGTCTGTATTTCATCTGATGTGGCAGTTACAGTCTTCAATACATTAGTCAAGAAAGTAACAACCTCTGGAGAGAACCGCTCTGCTTCTTGATTGTAGTGAATTGCAGTAGCACACAGATAGAGTCCTGATGCAACATCTCTGAGTGACCTGATTTGGCAATCAGCCAAGCATTGATGAATATAGACATTGGCAGGTGTGGAGACAGAGTGTTGGAAATCTGTCACTGGGAAAATGTTAGAAATCAGCTTTAGGAAGAGCAAATCTGAAGATGATGGATAACCGAAGCTCTCTGCACCGGTACTCAATCGATTCAACAAATCGGTATGCATTGCGCGAAGATGATTCTTGAACTCAGAGATAGCATGTTTTGGCATCAACTCAGAGAGACCAAAGATGTGATCATAGATGGCATTCAACATGGAGAAATCAACGTGCTTCTCCTCTGCATGAGATTTTTCGATTTGTGAGACATAACCCTTGTAATGCTTGATAACCAAGGAGAAAAAGTTTTGGAGCTTCAGTTTCTGTTCATGGCCCAATCTTGCGTCATTGAGTTCTCTAATTCTGGAGAAGATGATGGAAACCTCGGCTGGTGATCGATCCTCAACCAACTTCTTCAAATCAGCATAGTTTGCAGGAGCTTCAATCACATATGGTATGTTTGATCCAACTTCATCACTCATTGAGTTTGCGTTGGCCACAGCACCATCTTCTTCCTCCTTAGCATCACCATTTTGATCAGCATCATCACTATTGGTGGATGCTGGCTCATCATCAGGTACACCTAACCGAACAGTTGGATCCACTTCATCATCCGATCCAATATCTTCTTCATTGTCAGACAAATATTCATCATAATCCAATGATTCAACACCACTTTGCTTCTTTGCAACAGTGGCAGCTGAAGTGTTCATTCTTGCTAATCTCTCCTCTTCCAACTTTTGCAATCGTTGTTTTCTCTCCTCAGCAGTCTCCTTGTCTGTCTTTTTGATAACATCAGGTGTAACCTTGGACTGGAATGAGAAGCTACGAATGGCTCTATCGTACTCATCTTCATCAGCAGCTCCTGCTTCATTCTCTGGCTCATCTTCCCTCTTCGGTCTCATGCTCAAATGAGTCAACAATGTGTTGAAATTGTCATTCATCTCATCGGTAGTATCCATTTGTTCTTCCTTCTTCTTCTGTTTCTCAATCTTGTGAAGCTTACTCTTACGAATAATTTCCAAGTATCTGTCTTCATTTGTCTTTGGTCTGTTTTCCAATGCTTGCAATTTTTCCAATCGTTTGTTGGCTCTCTCGGCAAACTCGTTTCTAAATTCGACATCTTCACCATCTTCATCCTGATAATCGTCCTTGTTCAGCGTTGACATCATATTTCTATCAAATGCCTCATCAATGTCACCGAGTGTAGCACCAAAAGTAGAGCTTGCAGGTGCAGAATCTCTAACCTTCTTTTTCTTGTTGGAAGAACGAACATCACCCATGTCCCCACCATCATGATCATCATAATCATCAATGGCACTACCGTTACTCATCGAACCACCCACTTCTTCATCCAAAGTAAATCTCTTTCTCTTCAAATCTCGCTTTTGTAATTTTTTCAAAGATTTTTCATATAGCTTTTGTTGATCGGCATCCAATTTGAGAGGGCCTTGTTGAGAGGAAGCAGAAGCAGCAGAATAAGAAGAAGAAGAAGAAACAGAAGAATTGGTGGAAGATGTAGTAGTAGTAGGAGCAGGAGCATAAGCCAATGCAGATGCAGCAGCAATGTAGTTGGCAGCGGAATTGGGTCTGTTGGTCTCAGGTTTTCTCTCATAGCTGTCTCCATTGTTAAAATTGGAACTTCTATCCTTGTTTCTGAGCTCAACAAGAAGAGTGTCTCTTCTTGATTGAAGGTCTCTCGTGTGAGCTTGGGAAAGCTTCACAGTTTGGTTACGTTGTCCCTTGACTGCCATGTGTCTCTTTTGTGTGAATGAGTCAAATGGATTGTGAGCATTTTTGGTTGCTTGTTTCGATTGAGTAATCTTTCGCTTTTCATCAGAGGACAAAACTCTGCCTGCGTGTCTCTTGTTGTACGACGTGGAGTTGTTGGATTTTTTGGCGCACATTTTGATGTTGAGTCAAGAGAGAAGAGGAACAAGCAGCAGCAACAAAGAACGATGAAAATTAGTTGTTTTATTCGCAAAGCATAAAATGATTTTTTCATTCCAGCCTGTGTGAAAATGTTTGCTTGCAGTTTTTTATTGAAGTGTGCATGGAATTCATTCCCGCCGATCGGAGTAAAATCGAAAATAGGCGCCAAAGAAGAGGGTTGGTTCTTCCAAACGATGTGGTGACAGGAGTTGAATTTTAGCCTCCAGTTGGTGAAAGATGGGGATTGACCATCCAACAAGTGAAAACATCAACACTGTAGCTCCAAAACGCATTGCGAACATAACGAGACTTCGGACAATGAACGAGTTCCTACGGAAATCCAAAGGTTCAATTGTGAATCTCCGTGCGCCATTTAGAGTTGAAAGGAAAATTTGATTGTTTTTTTTGGAGTTGAAGTAAGCACTTTACAATAAGTATTTTTATTGGCTGGGTCCCTGTCGTGTGTGGTCAAAAGTTGTCCTTCCACCAAGCCAACCACTCGGAAAAAGCAGAAACAACAAAAACACATTTTAAAGTTGAAGAACGTCACCACACTTACCCAATTCTTTTCAGTTCGGTGAAACAGTCGCTCCGCAGAGATAAACTTTGTTATCTACACGCAAACAACAACAACTCAACTTTACTCCAAACTCCCTCTCTATATACTCTATAGAATTCCCATACAAAACTCTTTGTATATATCTATATTCCCACACACTCCCACTATTCTAAGTATTAACATCATGAATAATTCCGAAAATCAAAAGGAACAACCAATGAACAACATTCAAGGAAGAAGGAAACAAAATGACTCCCCAAAAACACAAACACTGGTATCGGTGATTGATGATTTGATTATTCGATTCATCATGAACTGCCCAGATGAAGTGTTTGAGTCATTTGACCGACTGTTTTTCCAAATTGAGGAAGCTCACTGGTTCTATGAGGATTTCTACCGAGAACAAAACAAGACCCTCCCCTCCTTAAACTTTAAGCAATTTGTTGATGAGATTTTCAAGCAATGTCCTGCCCTGCAGCCATACAGAGAAACCATTGACAAGCACACCCAATCCTTTTATGACTACAAGAATACTGTTCCTGTTTTTGGTGCAATCATATTGAACCAAACCAGAGACAAGGTCTTGTTGGTCAAGGGATGGAACTCCAAGACGTGGAGTTTCCCAAGAGGCAAAGTCAATCAAGACGAGTCCGAAATGGTGTGTGCTGCTCGTGAAGTCAAGGAAGAGATTGGTTTTGACATCTCTCCATACTTGAACTCCAAGAATTACTTGAAGATGCACTTTAATGAACAAGTAGTGACTTTGTTTATTGTTTCTGGTGTACCTGAGAACACAAAGTTCCACCCAGAAACAAGAAAGGAAGTCAGTGCGATTGAATGGCACAGCATTGATGAAATTGTCAATGCTCGTTCACCATCCAATCCAAAAAAGTGCGCAAGCAAGTATTGGATTATCAGTTCATTTATGCCAAGATTGAAGAAGTGGTTGGCCAAGAACCCTGAATCCAACAACAACAAGAACCACTCTTCCAAGAGGAAGCTCTCTCCAAAGTCTTCTGAACTCTCTCCATCCACCGAGATGGACAAGAAGCGAGGAAGAAGAGGAAGAAGGTCTCCTTCTCAATCTCCACAACAACAACAACCGTCATCCACGACTGTCTCCAACAATGGTCGCAAGCTCACCTTTGAAAACAAGGCTGAGTCTGCTCCGGTGAGTATTATGAGAAGAGAAGCGCCTGCACCTGCTGTAGTCGCAGCTCCAATCACCTCTGCTCACCCTGGTCTTCCATTCCCAATCTCCCAACCTGTTTTATCCTCCTCTCCACCTGCATACCATGCTCCATACATGCATGGAATGTATCCATATCCTCAACAACACCTCCCATTCATGTACAACTATGTACCTTCTCCATATCCTTACTCCTATGCCCCTCACATGGCTAGCAGCCAACCCAACCGAGTCATTGTCTAAGCCGGCAATCCTTGGTTCCCCGTGCCTCCTTGTTTCTGGCAACTATTCACCATGATTAGTTTGTTCCAAGTATTTCCACCTCGCCACAACGAGGGTATCTCTCTACACATGTGGCATCCATGTGTGTACAGGATTATATTTCCCCTCGGAAATGCTTTCAGAAGTCAAGGGCCACAACAACCTCAATGATCCTCTACAGTTCTTTATGCGGAATAGCAGCACTCTTCTGTAGAGAGGAGGGGTCTGCACATGAGAACACTTGTTTGTTCTTGTGTGCTGACCTCTTTTCCCTATCGATGAATGCCTCATACAAGAGATTTGAAACAAGCATGACCACTTCAGCATGATGAATGGATAATAATTAGGTATGTGTTTTTGTTTTTTATCTCATTGACTAACTCATTTTGTTTAAGTGTTTTGGTGGCACAACGGAAAAGTGTCCTTTAACCAAGGACGAGCAAGAGTTTGAGACGAATAAACAGATATAAAAGTCTTTTATTGAGGAATACGGTGCTGTGCCTTGACGGCTAATGAGTGCGACAGAGTCGCATCCCATGATTGGTGAGACGAATAAACAGAACCCATTCAAGAAAACTTTACTTTGTTTCGCGCTGCACATCAGTTGCTTGCCTCTGAGGTCATTAGTTGGCATTATTACGTCGCTGTTGCGCAAGAAATTGAGGATTGCAGAACAACTCCTATGTTAGAGGGGCAATCAGCACAGGTCTTTTTTCTGGCTCAATATGTCTCAAGTTCATGGCCAATTGCACAAAATTTGATAGTACCAAAGGTACCAGAATTTAAATGTTTCTCAACCATCAATTTCACTTCTTCTCCATTCATGATGGAGGAGACCAATTTTTAAGAATGGAACATTTATTTCACCATGCAGAGTATGACAGCACATTTGTCTCACACCAATTGGCGCTTGGATACTCTGACTGAATTTTTTGGAGATAGATAGGTGAAAAACGCATCTGTTCCATTACTGGTCAAATTCTCTCCAAGATATTGCAGGAATGTTCCAATAATCTTGCCCTTGTCTTCTGGATCAACAAACTGGGTTACATTCTTCCCACTGGAAGAATAGGCGATCACAGGATGTTCTTGCGATCCAATAGCACTGATGGTAAATCTGTCATTTGGTGTTTCATACACTCTCGACCAAGCAATCTGACTGCTCTTCATACAAAACATGGCAGTTCCTGCCTCAGAGCTCAAATACAAATGGCTACCGTCGACACTTCTCTTCATTTGAAATGCATATTCACCCGGTATACCGTACCATCGCAAATACTGTCCATTTGTAGCGTCAATGGCCATCAGTCCAGCACCACTTTCTCCTCTTAGCTGATTGCTACCTGTAAGATACAAGACTCTCTTGTCTGGTGATAGCTGTCCCGAAACTGGCATAACATTGATGTAAGATGGTATGGTGTAACTAGTGTACAAGACCTTTCCGGTACGAGCATCAATCTTGGTGATATAGTTGGAACCAACAGCTATTACGACGACTTGTTCCTCATCGAATGCGAGAGTGATCAAATTGGCCCTGACGTCACCCATGTAGCTCCACGAATGGCTAAACTTTGATCCCACTTGGAAGGCTGCAACGACGTTATGATGAGCTTGATCTTCCTGAGTACTCACCACAGCAATCAAAATATTGCCATTGTCCAAAGCCTTAGTGATATAACCTTGGCTCGCATATTGCTTCACAGAATAATCAGTTACCTTTCCAGTTTCCAGATCCACCTGATGCATTTCAAAAGTGGGCAACACATTGTACACGTGACTGTACCACATGGACTTGCTAGAAGTGAATGTTACAGATCTGGTGTGACAATTTTGATCAGGAATCTTGAACTGTTTTCTGATAGCTCCAGAGTTGGCATCAAAGGCAGTCACTTGAAAATCAGTTACAATGTAGTACAGATTGGCCTTGGTATCAAGATGGCTGACTGGTCCCTCATTCAAGGCAAGAACATCCTCACCTTGCCAAAGGGTTTGGACTTGGAAGCCACAAATGGAGCAAGCCAAGCACGCAAGAATAGCAACGAACAAGATGATTATTTGTGTGGTCTTCATTTCTTTGTAAATTGTGTGGCTTATTTTTTTGAGAACATAGATCCCAAAATTCAATAGCTCACTTTCCAATCTGTGAAACATTCTTCTGTTTTATTGGAATGATCCAGTTGCGTACATGACCATTAACCTCATTTGTTGTTCTTCTTCTTTTCGCCGTGACCTCCTTCTTTCCATAGATGACAGCTCTTCAAATCATAGTGAGCAACCACTGTGGCAGTCGTGAATGAAGAACCTGAAACAACAAAAAATTGAGTGTTACAGGGTTGACTGACTTCGCGTCCGTACGAGGAACTCCCCACCTCAGTAGACTGAGATGGGCAGGTGTAACTTCCTTGTGGAACACGTCGCTTATTATGACCCTCTACATGTTTATTTCTGCCTGCCATGAAACTGATCACTGTTGTAATGTATTCGAGAGACCAGGGAACTATCTTTGCATTAAAGAATAGATTGGTCGCAGAGAATTGATTTACATAAAAATGAGATTCCACAATGAATGAATGTGGGTGGAGAAACAACAAAATTGACTCAAAAAATCCCTTGCATGGATGTCATCATTATTTAGGATCATTTGAGGCAACAAAGACACGGCCCAATATTATTGTTGAAACGGGCGAATCATATGCAATAGGTCAACACAGCCGTTGACCTTGTTTTTATTGTTGTCAGTTGTTGTTCATTTTTCACCACCAAAAAAGCTCAGAGCAAAGTTCAATCATCAACGAACGTACTCTAAGCCATCTTTTTTAGGATGCATCTTCATCATCACCATAGAGATACACACATCTAGAGTTGAGTTCTCCTATTGATTGGAGACTGCTTCAAATCAGCATCATTGGTATAGTACTCCAATCTCAACTCCAAATCATCATCACTGTCCGTATCACTCCAATCATCATCATCCTCCTCCGAATCAGAATCACCAAATGGATGTTCCCAATGAGGTCTCTCCAAACCCACCAAAATGGCTCCACTCTCCTTGGTCCAATAAGCCAACCAAAACACGAGTGAAGCACCAAGGATTTTGGACAACCAAATCTCAAATGCAGGGGTCTTTGGCATCTTTGCATTGAATTCTCTCTGTTCTTCTTCGTACACTTGTTCCTTTGTCTTTAGTTGACTGGTTGGTGTGCGGTGGAAATCAACGTGATGACCACCTTGTTTAGGTGCATTGGTGGAGAAGGAGGAGGATTGGCTCAGACTCTTGACGACTGCGCTCAATGGAACTCCACGTCTCTTGACTGCTTGTGTTGCGATCGCTTGTGCAGGTGCTTTGTACATTTTGTTATATTGGCGTTTGAGGCGGTGTTGATGAAGAAAAAAATGTTTGTTTGTGGCGGAGAAAATAAAATGACAGTGGAGGAAACGAGCTTGAAAAACAGCGAAAAACATAAGCACTCCCTTGTTGCTGTCGAGACGCATCGAAACCTTTGAAAAAGGCCCGCTGCGCTCCATTCTCTCGTTTCATTCGGGCAAAACAGGCGCCATATTTGCAAATATATGTATAACATATGAGCACTCTTGTCCGAGCGGTCAAGGAGCCTGACTAGAAATCAGGTACGGGAAACCGTGCGTAGGTTCAAATCCTACAGAGTGCGAGCCCTTTTGATCCCTTTCTTGTTGACGTCTCTCTTTTTCCACTTGTTCACATTTCTCAGAACATGGAAAAAGTTTACCAAAGAAACCATCGACATGTTACTGAAGAGAGGCTCCAAGCAATTCATTCGTCGTAACTTTTTTGATTCAAGGGTTGCCCTTCCTCCTTACTCGAGTTACAATTTCTATTTCTCTGACCGTAAATGGCTAGCGCCGACAGATGCCATCTACAAGAGATTGGATATTCCCGTGAAGGATGTCAGTGAGTTCTTGAGGAATGATTCAGTGTATCAAAGATCATTTCAATACATGGATGGAATTTTGTACTTCTCCAAGATCATTCAGGTTGATTCTCAAGATCTGGCCCGAGAACACCAGTTGAGTGGCAAATGGTCCCAATGTTATGGGCTATTTTCCAAACAGATTGAACAAAATCCCGAGGATTACATGGCATACTACCAGAGAGCGAATGTATGGTTTCAGGCGCAGTTGTATCCTGATGCAGTTTCCGATCTATCAAAAGCGATAGAACTAGATCCCACTTTTGCTTCGGCTTATTTCTTTAGAGGGAGTATACTTCTAGCTTCAAGGCAGTATATCGAAGCAATTGATGACTTCTCACAAGCAATTGAGTTGTATCCAGATGTATCATACTCATACCACAACAAGGGAGTTGCGTTGAATGCGTTAGGAGAATATGAAGAGGCAGATTACAATTTCTCAAGGTCTCTAAAACATGATCCTCTGTCCGAAAGTACCTACATCTCCAGAAGTTACGCTCTATGCAATTTGGGAAAGTACTCGGAAGTCATTTCTGACTGTTCTAAAGCTTTGTTACTCAATCACAACTCCATGCAAGCCCACTACTATCGAGGATATGCGTTCCGTCAATTGCTCCAGAATTCTGAAGCACTAGTAGATTTCTCCAACGTGATAGACTTGAATCCAAAAGATGCAAGTGCTCATCTGAATCGAGGCAACACATACCGCAACTTAAGTCTCTTTTCTGAAGCTGTCACAAACTATTCCAAGGCAATTGAGATTGATCCAAGCTATTCTAGTGCTTATCAGAACAGAGGTTATACATACTACTTGATGGAGGATTTTTATCAATCTATTGACGATTATTCAGTAGCACTCAAAACGGATGTTGGAAACGCTTTGCTGTACCTCCTCAGAGGAGATGCGTATTTGAGACGTAGAAGGTACGATGCAGCAATAGAAGATTACTCACTAGCTGTCAAGATCGATCCAACTTCCTTTAGAGAGCACGCTAAGAATCACTTTGTGCATCGAGAGCGACACTATTTTTTATTCGGTCTGGAGAAAGAGAAACTCAAAAGCTTCTTTGAAAATGCTTTGAGTTGAACTCGACATATGAATACAACATTTGTTGCCACATCTCATTGTTATCGAAGTCCTTCACAGTCACTCTGGTTGGGTGAGTTTTCCACAGGTTTTTGAGCTGCAATAACGTCATCACCAAGCTCTTTGAATAACGTATCGTGGCTATTCAGTTGAAGGTTATTGTAGAGTGATGAGGGACAGAGTATGGGATATTTCTGGAGTATCTTGTCAGTTAGTCCCACATAAAGTTGCTCTGTAGCTTTCATTTTCTCCTGTTCTTCTTTCAAATGGTTGAGACGATCAACCAACTTGTTGATCTCTGTCTGGTTCATTCTTATGTCAACTCCGAGTTTCTTCTTGTTCTTGCTCACGAGCTCGAGTACGTTAGAGGTAGCAATTGATTCCGGTAAGCTTTTTGTGAGGAGAAATTTGTTGACAAATGCTGACACAGTACCAACATTCGAGGGAGAATCCAGAATGACAGCTCCCACAACTTTGCAAAATAGCCCAGAAGTGGACGTGTTTGCTGGAATTTTGACATCAGCAGCTTGATAGTTGTCTGAACTGGTACATTGCTTGATGTATTCGTTCAAGTCTAGTGAATGAGATTGGAAGCCCTGTAAACCAGCTACAAATTCACAAACAACCTTTCCTAAAAACTCGACACGATTTTCCATTTTTGGATTGCAAAACTACATAAAGAGGTTAAGTAACTTGTTGAAAGTGAATATAAATTCGAAAGTGTGACTTACAATGTTGTGTGCGAGGATGCGATTCTGAAAAGAATATCCAATGGCTGATTCTATCAAATCGATCTTGCTTGTCACGGAGGGATCTTCTGGTATACTTTCCATAAGCATGTGCAAGTATCCTTTTTCTTTGGGATAGGACGGTATGCCTTTTGGACGAACTACTCTACCAAATTCAAGCAATGAATCCATACCAAGCTCTAAATATATTATAGAGGCCAAATTGAACAGAACACCATGAGCGTCTTCAGATTTTGAGATCGTTATCTCGTAATCCTCTATACTCTTACATGAATGGACCATAGTTTTTGCTTTTGTACTTGTTGTTGCATATGCTGACTTGTACATCTTTCCTTTCAACAATCTATTGTCAAAAAGTGTGTATGCATGCGCGAGTTTCAAAGCAAACACCCCAACTGTTCCAAGATCACTTGTACTCATATTAAAACCATTGTATTTGACAAGCAAATCTGACAACAAATACTTGTGACATGCACTAATTTCGTCAATCTTTAAATCTTCCTCAAGTGTTGTGGAATCAACCAGCAAAATATCGGTTTTCCCTAGTTGTGCTACTATATCTCCACACAAAGCGAATAAACTCAAAATAACAGGGGAGAATATAGAGTAAACCCGGTAGTGATTGTTCTCTTTGCTATTCGTGATCAATCTTTCCTGTTGACTTCGTTCGTCTGTGAGATACTTCAAAAGCCTTCCTGAGTGCCGAGAAACCAATAGATTACCCAGACCGATTACTTTTTTGTACACAGGAGCAAACAAGCCATCTAAGCATGATATAGTAAACAACTGATTGTCATCATTGATCACCACACAATCCTCGAACAAGTTAGAGAAAAGTCGGTATTGGGCTGGTGCCCTATTCAATATATCTTCTCGTTTTCCTTTCGCTTTCTTCTTTTTGCCCTTGCTTGTTTTAGACTTCTTGTTGAGTGTGCTGAAAAAACTATCAATGATATTGCAATCCTTTGTAGAAAGGTGTTGATTTTTCAAATCTTCAATCAGCTCTGCAACCGGACGATTCTCTTTAACATTGCGTGTTTGCTTCACAATAGAACTCACCTCCTCGAATTGAGCTGCGACTGGGCCAAAATGAGACATTGATTCAATCACTTGAGAACATGTTGGAATCATCACAATACCATTCTTTTGCACATCTTGCTCTTCGACAACACTAGTAATTAATTGCAACTGATCAAGTTTTTGAAGATCACTCAAACACCATGCCATTAACTCGTTCAACTGATGCACATTCATCTTCACTCTGCACACAAAGACTGGTGCCACATAAAAGGCCTTTTCATTCGCATCTTCCATTTGATCAATATCAAAATGACTCAACGGACAAAATGGCCTTCTAGATTGTATCTCATGTCGCGAAACCAACAACACTGAATCATAATGATAAGATGCAGGCACAAGTTTGTGCATGATACCATTCAATTGATAGGCATACATGCACTCTTCATTCATGCTCTCTCCAATGGTATCAACCTGAAAAACTTGACTGTCATTTTGTTCCTCCTCTTGACTCCTCCGAGCAGTAGCAGATGCAGAGACGTTTTCTTCTTCTTCCAATTGAGAAAAATTACTCTTGGATCCTGTGTTCGTCGACAGTTGTTGTTGTTGTTGTTGTGGTGTGGTGTCAAACTTGGGAATCTTGTATGGCTCTGGTGCACCAGTGAGAAGCAAGTCTTCACTCGACTCTGCGAGCTTTCTCTTCTTGCCAAGAAACATGGTTTGTTTTTTCGAGGAATTTTCTGTTAACGCTTCCATAAATCCGATTCACTCCGAGCTTCGTTGGAGAAACCAAATTGAATGCCAAATGTACCCTGTGTTCATATGAATCGAGTTAGTATTAACTCAACTGGTGGTGATCATTCTACATGCAATCGTTGCTACATACCATAGAGATGGTTCCAACAAGTTAAAGTACACGAGTCTCACAAGCATCCACGCAAACACAATAACCAAGAATGATAGATTGGCAAACATGGATGCTTACTTTGGTTCGACAAAAAACAAAATGCAAGCATTGGCAATGGGAATAAACGACTGCGTGTACAGAAAGAACATTGTCATAAACAAGGAAGCACTCGTGTACTTGAAAATTCCCACAGCATACACCAACACAGTCGTCGAACATAAGATGATCAATGCTTGCAAGAACGCGACAACGTACCATGATAAATTGTAGGTTGGCAACCATGGAACATCCCATCATTTGCAACCCAGACTTAAGCTTCTCCTTCTTTTCAGTGACCAGATGCACCAAATGAGGCAAGAACAAATTGAAAAAGAGTGATTTGATTGTGTTGCCTGCTGGTATTTATCATAGATTTACATTGGATGACAATAGATATGCAAAGGCCATGAGATTGTTTGTCAAGGAACAAAAGGAACCCGTGTGGACGCCGTTTAACAGATGTGAGACAGCCACGGATTTGTTGCCTGCCAGAGAACAGTATGTTCAACAATTTTTGAAGTCAGAGTAAAGAATGGTTGGATAAATTTTCGTTTTGATTGTCCCGCTGGCAGCAGAAACTTAAGGTTTATCACGAAGTATCCTACCGAGAAGAACTATGGTCGTCGTGCATTGAGAGTTGTCGATGTGGATCCAATCGCACTTTCATTCTTCGTTTGGTTTTTTCTCTTGTTGTGAACTGCTTCTTGACTCCATAGACTCTTGGTAGCGTCATCTTTGTGATAATTCAACTTGCACAAGCTTATTGTGATCGGTTCTGTACACAAGACTTGAAGAAATAGGCTACAAGTTCTTCCCCAAGGCCTTGTCTTGTGTACTTGTTTGCTGTTCCCAGGAGGTTCTTGCATCCTACTCCAATTAGGATACTTCTGGCTTCTTCGTCAACCTTCTTAGCATTGGTTACTCTCTCGGAGATAAGCATTTCCAAGCGACCACGTAGAGTAGCTAAGAATTCTGTAAGAGATTGGGCGCTTGACACTAGGGACTCAACCTGATAGTCAGACATAGTATTTATCACCATGTTCAACACCCTTCGTTCTTCTTCAGAGTCAACCCCACGTTGTTGGGCCAGGAAATAGTCATTGTGAATGGCCACAAAATCTCCCAGGAACAACTGCTTGATTTCCAAATCCTTGACTTCCTTTTTGAGCTCTTGATTAGCACTCACTTGTTCTTCAAACTTCTTTTCGACCTCTTGATTGACAATCACTTGTGCTTCAAACTTCTTTTCGACCTCTTTAAGTCTTCCATTGACTTCTTCAAACTTAGCCAGAATATTATTGACACTCTGTTCCTTGTAAAACCTTGCTCGCTTCAATAATGGCATCTTGATATCAGTTGGTGGAAACGTCAGACGAGACTTGAAAAAATCCTCAAATGTTCTCTTTTGTGCCAAGACCAGAGGAGGATCTAAGTGATGAGAATCGGTCATTTTAATAAAATCAAAAAAACCGACCTCTGACTTGATGTGAAAGCCCTCGATGGGTCCGTCATCTAGTTCAAGGGGAAGTGTAGGGACTTCATGGTCATTGAACATTTCTGTAGTATCGCTTCTAGGGGATCCTTCAGTCAGAGTCATCTTTTACTTTGTTTTGAAAATCAAAACTTTTCCAGTACTGGAAGCTAACTGTCTTTCTCCCGTACGCCCTGATTGGCGCCAATTTTTGTTCCGATCTGCCAGAAAGAAAAAACTGCATAGAGGGATACCACGACACCAGATACACTGAAAGAGTTACAAAAGGAAGCTTTGCTAGAGTTTTGTAAACTGAGTGAAGAAACTGGATTATCATTGATTACATAGCAGATTTGCAAGTAGACCATGCAAAAAGCTGCTTCAGGACAATGGGGAAGGTATTGATGCATTGCTTTGATGGAAGTATTAAGGTTGCAAAACAGGCCATTCAGTCCGTGGATAGTCAATTCTTTTTCAGTATTCCTGCTAATATCTGTAGATCGAATCAGCTGCAAGAGTTAGCAAAAGCACTGTCATTAGAGCGCCTCATGCTCGAAACCGATAGTCCTGCGCTATTACCAAACTTGCCATATCATGAAACAAAGGAGGAGCTTGAGATGAAGCTCAAGACAGCTAGAAACGAGCCAAAGAACGCAATCTTGTCATGCGAAAAGATTGCCGAGCTGAAACAAATCCCAATGGAGGTCGTTGGTGAACAAACGACCAATAATGCCATCAGGATACTATTCCCAAGGATATTCGACGAATGATAAAAAGATATGATTTACTGTATACACAGAATTAGTATCCACCTTGGTCACCAAACAGTTTCTCAATTTGGGCATTGTTTGGATTGATTGGACCCAAGGCTTCTGGATGATTCTGATTCAACCAATCATAGAGACCCTGTGTAATGAGAGTATTACCGATTTGAGATGGATGGAAACCGTCCATTGGTTCAATCAGATCAACAGCATTTCCATCATCTGCAATGTACTTCTTGTACAGGTAAGTCAATGGGAACTCCTGATACAGCATCTTAAAGTTCTTGTAGGTACCCTGCTTATCGGCAATAATCTTAGAGTAGACCTTTGACAATTCATTAGCATGTTGGGTGGTAATGTTTCTGATTGTGGCATTGGTGTTCATCCATCCCCAGCATGGTGTAGTTTCCAAGCAGTTCAAGAAGTCATACACAGCTGGATACTTGACTCCTAATGGATGATAGGCCTCATGCAAAAAGTCGTACAACAAACCTCCATCGGCCAATCCAACAAAAACAACGTACGAGTCAGCAGGCAAAACAGTATCCAAATGGTTCAATGCATTCACGACATTGGTATAAAAGTTGGCTGGAGAGGTGAAGTGATCAAAGTCAGCATGACCGCTGCACACATCATTTCCAACGAGAGAATAGAAGAGGAGCAATGGTTGATCGGCTTGTTGATCACGAGCAAGTGTCTTGGAAATATCGACCATTGCACCTGTTCTAGCACCATTGACACCGTCCTTGTTTCACTTGACTTGATTTCATTTTTTTTACCTTCGTTTCGAATTTTTTTTTCTCCATACAACCATGTGTTCTGTTGTTGTTGCTCATCAGATCACCCAGTGTGATCCTAGCACTCCTTTTCTTGTTCAACAAAATTGACGATTGCAGATTTCAGGACATGTAAAATTAATACAATTTCTCCTTTATACACTCTCAAATTCAACCTGGAAAGACAAAAATTTTTGAATTGTAGCAAGGTTGTTATAAATCATCCCACATAGCACATCCAGGATTGCTCTTTTCTCCTTTACCATAACCAGGAAGACTACCTGAAACAGCGCTCTTGGACAGTTTCATGGCCGGTTTGAATGAATTGAGCATCTCAGTCTCCTCCAATGTCCATGCAAATGTTCCACTCTTTGCCAGCGAAGTGAATTCGTTGGATCTTCTAAAATAATTGGCCCAAACAAACTCCAAAAAGAAGAAATTATCCACCTTTCCATAACCACCGTATGATCTCACGAGAAAGCTAAGTGATCTGAATGGGTCATTGGCCAATTGAGTTACATCCTTTGGCAAATCAGTTGTCACATTCAGAGGCCTTCCATGATTGTCCAATGGATAGGTGTAGTTCATCCTGAGCATCCAATCCCAGAACTGGTTCATGTACTGTGGAGAAAAATGTTTAGATTGATTATCAATCACCTCAACAAATACCACTCGATTCATTTTATCCTCTGTGTAATCAAAATGAACAAAATTGGAGTCATAGTACGCACGGACCATGTGATGATGATCTGTCATGTAAAATTCTCTGTCGGGTCCAATGACAACAGGCACAGGATGTCCCACGAGATAATCAGTCAATTTTTGCAGCTTCTTGTAACCTTCAAACTTGTCTGACTTGCACTTGGTGGCCAATCGACCATAGGGCAGTTGAGTCGGTCTCAATTGACCAATGACAAGCATACACTTGTCACCAGATTTCTCCTTTCCGGTACACTCGGAAGTACCTGCATCGATGCGATGACTATCCTCCTTCTTCTTCTTCTTGCCACTACTACCACTGCCAATAGAGTCATCCTTGTTTTTCTTGGACAGGGTAGAGTGAGGCAAGAGCACAAAGAGCGCAAACACCAAGAGCAAAACAGTGATGAAAAGTGTTGTGGCTTTCATATTGTGTGCGTGAGAAGGATAGGATGGGATTGTTGTTGTTGATGATGTCGATGATGTGATTTGTGTGCGATATCCGCGAAATTTGTTCTGGCCGTCAAGGGCGAACGGGATAATACTCAACGCTTGAGCGATATTTACAGTGAATTTTTGAATAAGGCATGAGACACTAATGACAAATGAGAGTGCCACACTTGCCTTCGAGTGCATCCTCTAGCTTGTCCAAGGAAGTGATAATTGCAGTTCGCCCGGTGTGGGACACAAAGTTGCATGCAGCTTCAATCTTTGGCTTCATACTTCCCTCTCCAAATTGACCTTCTTCCATGTATCTTCTTGCATCAGCGATATCCAATCTGAACAAGGGTTTCTTCTTCTTTTCATCATTCATATTCAAATAGACATGATCTACATCTGTCAATATTAATAACATATCTGCATCGAGTAACTTTGCCAATAAGGCACTCGTCTTGTCCTTGTCAATAACAGCATCAACACCAACTAGGTCGTTGGTACGACGATCTTTGATCACAGGCACGCCGCCACCCCCTCCTGAGATGACAATGAATCCTTCATCTGAAAGAGATCTTATGGCGTCAATTTCAATGATATTCTTGGGTTCGGGTGAAGGAACAACCTCTCTGTAACCTTTGCCACCAGAGTCCTTCTTCATTGTTCTGTCAGTCATTTTCTTTGCTTCTTCCTCAGAATAGAAATCACCAATTGGTTTGCTCGGATTGGAAAATGCCGGGTCATTCTCATTGACTTCCACTTGCGTGGTCAGAGTAACGACTCTCTTTTTGTGCATTCCCTCATGAGTTAACTTATTCATGAGAGCTTGTTGAATGATCACACCAATCTCGCCCTGTGTCATTGCGTCGCACATGTAGAGAGGCATTTCAGGGGTCTCATTCTTTGCTCTTTGATTTTGAATTTTCAGTGCACCTACCTGTGGTCCATTGCCGTGAGAGATCGTAAGTTTGTAACCCTTCCTGATTAGTGGTAGAAGTGAACAGGCAGTTCGCTCGGCACCTTTCTTTAAATTACTAAAGGTATGCTCTTGATGAGCTGTCGCCAAGGCATTTCCTCCAAGGGCAACCAAACAATGCTTAGCACCCTGCTTTCTTCTTCGTCCTCTTGATAGAGCAGATAAACTCTGCATTTCAGCCAAAATCTCCTCTTCGACTGGCTCCTCGTCAAGCACAGCTTCTCCCTGCTTCAAGTACAATAAAAGAGCCTTTTGTGCATGGAGTCTGTTCTCTGCTTGATCATACACAATACTATAGGGTCCATCAATTACTTCTGCTGTTTGCTCCCTGCCTCTTTGAGCAGGCAGACAGTTCATGAATATTACATCCTTTTTAGCTTTCTTCAGCAATTCTGTTGTGACTTGATATGGAGAAAATTTCTGAATTCGGTATGGTTCTTCCGATTGCGGGATATGATAGCTCATCCATGAGTCTGTGTATACGACATCAGCATCCTTGATTGCCTCATCAATCTTCTCAGTGTACGTAACTTTTGCTCCAGTCTTCTTTGAAAGCTCATGCACCTCATCCCAAACACAATCCTCAACAGGAAAATCCTTTGGACCGCAGACAACGACATCAAAGCCCATCAGGGCACCTGCTCTCATGAGGTCATAGGTCACATTATTTCTACAATCTCCAAAGTAAGCCAATTTCAATCCTTTAAACTCGATATCACTTCCTCTGTGATCCAAAGTAACCAAAAGTTTGTACTCTGCGATAGAAAACAAATCAGATAACACTTGTGCAGGATGCGCATAATCATCCAAAGCATTGATCACTGGAATGTCTGAATTCTTGGCCAAATCCCAAACTTCGTGTCGATCCTTTGACCTTGCCATTGCAATGTCGGCCAATCGAGAAACACACTTGGCAGTGTCACGAATGTCCTCCTTCTTTCCCAATGGTGAATCATATATGGAATAGAAGATGGCATGACCACCGAGTTGAGCCATTCCAGTTTCAAAGGAAAGTCTTGTTCTCAAGCTTGGCTTTTCAAACAACATTAACAAGCAATGATTGTGCAATCTGTGAGTGTACAGCTCTGGGTAGTGCTTGATATGCAGAGCTTTGACAATCAACTTTTGGATAGTCTCCTTGTCCAAGTCTGAGATTTTTAAAACATGTCGTACATGTGTTGTTTGAACTCTACAGTGTACATCGAGGCACTGATCCATCTTTGTGGGAATGGTCGTAGTCTTGGAAGAGTGAAAATCCTTTCTTGGTGTATCAAAGCGTAAATCGACCATCTTTTGTAGAATTCTTCAGTTGTATTGTTTGTTGGTTGTATGTCAGGCTGGGTACATGCTAAGATCTTCAACCAAAACTTAAAACGCAGTAAATCTCTAATATTAGGAGAACACGAATTGCTCTGTGTGATCTCCGCCTTATTTTTTAGGATGAAAAGGATTCCACATCCAAGTTTAAGTTGAAGAAACGTGTCAATCATACGAGCTAGTTGAACATCCTCGATTGTTAAGTCTCTTGGGGTCATTGTTGTATAGAGTACTTTCGATCATTGCGTTCATTTTTTGTTTATTTTGTAAAGTTGTGCACACTTCAATGAGGTCAACCAGAAAAAAATCGCAAAAAATTTTCATCACAATCAAAACAAACTCACGTGTATCACCCACAACAACATCAATAACATAGATCAAAATGTCCTCCACCAAGACCGCAGAAAAGAAAAGTTACGACAAGAACGCAGCTAAGGACAAGCATAAGTTCCAAGCTAACCCAGAAAAGATCGCACAATTGAAGAAGGCTGCTACTGTCTTGAAGACCTCTGGATCTGTTCACAAGAAGAAGGTCGTTGCCAAGAAGGCCACCGTCCAAACCGATTCTAGAGTCACAAACTTGTTGAAGAGATTCAACTTGCAACCTTTGAATGACGTCACCAACGTTCTTTTCTTCATGGAAGATCAATCTGTTTTGCAATTCGCCGCTCCAAGAGTTTCCACTGGATACCAAGCTGGTGTCTTCGTTGTAACTGGTACCTACGAACAAAAGAGCATTGACGACATTGTCCCACAAATGTTCCAAAATATGGATATTCAACAAATTCAACAAATGTTGCAACAAGCTGCTCTTGCCCAAAAGAATGCATCATCCGAAATACCAAATGTTGAGTCATTCGAGCAAACTGCTTAAGTTTTTGCACAATAAAACCAAAAACCGTCAAGAACCAATCAATTTTTCTTATGTGTGAAATTATTTCCTCTACTTGATCAGCAGGAATTGCGCCAAAATTTTTCTACAAGAAACTAGCAATGATCGAAGATGACTATCAAGCCTCAGGTGATGTTAAGAAGGATTACATGGCCTACAGCGAGCTATGTGATAGGACTCCCCGAATGGAAATCATTGACAACATTCATCATGTTCTCATAAAATCACTCCCGAACTATGATGACTATTACATCGATGAGGATACATACAGAGTGGAATCCAAGCGAGTTCCCATTGACGATTTTAATGAGTTGGACGCAGATGAAATCGAAAAGATTCAAACAGAACTTCATATTCGTAATCCTCCCTTGAGATTGAACTTCATAGATACTGTGGCATTGTCCAAGGCCATAACGAATGTGACATTGAATTTCGTTTCCCTGAAGTAAGTATTTGCATGAAATTGAGACTGTTTATTTTGATCAATTGATGATTGATACCAAGGATTATGGTAGACTTGTAAATTGTGGTCTCAGTAGGAAAACTCTAATTGTTCTGGGAAAAGCGTTGTCACACAGGAAAACACTTCGATATCTGAGTATTGAGATGAATCCTTTCTTCGATGATTATGAAGAAAGAGATGAGATTCAAAGTTACTACTTTAAAGTCAAAAACATGGAGAGTGGCTTATTTTTCTGGACTCCTTCCATGGAACAAGCCAAGAAGAGGAAAGAGGAAGAGCTGCAACATCTTCAATTACAAATTACAATTGACAGGAAACAAAGAGGAAAGAAAAAGAACGACCAACAAGTTAACGAACAAGAAAATAACCAAAAGATCATTGAGAATCATATCATATCTGAAACGTACCTCATATCTTCGTTCGGACCTCTATTCATTAGTCCAGCCAAACATATTTCACTCAGAGGTTGTGATCTTAATGATGAAGACGCCGAAAGTATAGCTCGAATTCTAAGTGAAAATAATGAAATCATATCTCTTAACTTGTGGGGAAATAATATTACAGACAAAGGAGGCATTGCCATTGCTCAAGCTCTGCGCACGAATCGTTCTATAAGGTCCATCAGCTTAGCAATGAACAAAATATCTGACCGTACTGTTCAGGAGATATGCGATGTTCTTCGAAAATCTCAAGTGTACACGGAAGAGGAGTTTTTCTCGATGAGAGAAAAAGTGTTCAAGAGTAGTTTTGGAACAATGAACATTCCCAGAGATCCCAAATCACTCCAGATCTTATTGCCAGCTCTACCAATCCATTTGTGTCCTTATGCTGAGCGAAAGAAAGCTGAGAAATCAAAGAAAGTTCCTCCCAAGAGTTCAGGAGGCAATGGAATAGGAGATGGACCAATTGAATGGGAACGCTTAGTTCAGAGATTGGATGAGGAAGCCCCACCAAAGAAGGGAGCAAAAGGAAATAGCCGACCTAACACAGGCAAAAAGATAACACCAGAGGCTACAGTCGAGGAACCAAAACCTCTCTTTAACATTCCAGGAAACGAAGTCATTAGGAGTATCAATTTGTCTTGTAATGTCATGATCTCCGATAAGGGAGCCGAGTTATTCCTTAATCTTCCGTATCTTTCTCTTGAGAGATTGAACTTATCGTACTGTACGGTTTCGAATACCATGTTTCACAGAATATCCCAAAAAATTAACGAGACGTCCTGACATTGTCCTCAATCGTAACGTGGAATCGGTTTTGGAAAAACTCCGTCTGCGAAAGTATCTCCACAAAAACATAAACAAAGTTCCTTTTTCAGTGAACCACTCAAGTCCATTTGAGCCAATGTCATTGTTCACAAGATTTCTTCACCAACAACAATCTTTTGGTGAGAGAGGTCGTTATTCCATACTGATAACAATGCTCGTGCTCTTCCTTACACTCATGATGCTCATGATGGTGCACACGAGTCTTGTTGCGTCTACAGTGATTGACACTCATACGACATGGAAGAGAAAACAAGTGATTCAATTGGGCAGCGACCTTATCATTGCTAAAAACACTTCTCTCTTCATTGAACAGGGTGTTAGAGTGCTGTTAGCTCCAGGTGTCAATATTTTTATCAATGGATTCATACGGATTGATGGTACAGTGGATGAGCCCGTGTGGTTCCACAGTGTCCTATACACGAACTATAGTAGCAATATCAGCAGCAGGAGTGAAGATGATGGCAGGGACTCTGTTCCTGCTGATAAGAGATGGGGATTCATGGAGTTCACGCATTGGGCCATGTCATCATTTGTGAACAGTCGGGGAGAAACTGTTCAATCTGCGTTTAATCACGTGAGACTTATGCATGCTGATACGGCCGTATTAGGTGGGTCAGTCATCTTGGAGAAGCCATATGTGGGCACACGAAGCATATTGTTTAATGATTTAGTGATCCGAAAGAGTGGCGGAATCGAAGCCGATGATGGAAACTCGTTGTACATTCATAATTGTGCCTTCTCGAGTGATACGATGGGAACTGGGTTTGGAGCGAGAGGTGGAGTGTATTTATCGATTAGAAACAGTACGTTTGATGGATATGGAAATGCTGTTGTTCTGGAGAATTTTAATGAACAGATAAATTTGCATGACGTGATTGGAAATACGTTTGTAAACAATCAAGTAGGTATTCAACCAAGATCTTCTGCAACTATTGAAGGCAATCGGTTTATCTTTCCGAATGGGAAACGTATGATTGCTATTCAGACTGATCCTGAGACATCGGATGCCAGTACGTTGGTTATTCAGGACAACCGATTCGAGCGGTGCCAGTATGAATCCATTACAATTGCATCTGTATTCAACTATGTGCTGATTGAGGGAAATTCATTCTCAAATTGTGCCCTTTCAATGGGAAAGTCTATTTTCCGGTTCAAACTACAATTCAAGGCCACATTGAATATTTTGAATAATCGATTTGAGAATATCAGTGCTATTTCAGTCAATGAATACTCATTCCTGTCGCTGGGCTCCACCTCACTGGAAGTTGAAGTACAATTTATTGGAAATCATTTTAAGAATATATATTTGCCCAATATGTCGACACTGATATCAATATTGCATACAGATACCGTGGTTGTGAAACGAAATACGTTCTCTCAACTGAATGTAAAATATATATTCCTGTTACCACAAGTACGGGATGGTGATGTGACAACTTCTGTTCCTTACATTGATGCTAGCTTGAATAGATATTTGGATATCTCGGATGAAACAACGCTTTTTAGCAAGATTAAGAATCATGGAGTTAGTAAGTTTGCATATATTGCTCTATTTCCTGCATATTTGGGAAGTGGAGAGACAGAGACATATGTAAATCCGGATCTTTTTAACAGTACTGAGCGAATTGTTACTGGAGAGAGAGTATTGTCAGGAAATGTGCTGATTCCAGTCAATGGACGTGTGTATGAAGCTGGCTCCAGGTTAACTATCACTCCGGGTACAGTGTTAACATTAACTGGTTCCCTTATTGTTCTTGGTGAGTTGATTATTCAGGGGACAAGTGAAAATCCGGTTGTAATATATGGATCCAGCTTTTCTGCACTGTATATGGGATCCTCTGTTACGCAAACAGTACTAGATTCTAGTGGTGTATATGTTTCTGGCAGTATTATTGAATATGCACACTTTGAAACACGTAGCGCCCGAAATAACGCATATTTTCTTCTCAGTTTTATCCAGGAGAGTAACTTTGTTATTCGTAATATCCTGTGCGATCTAAGCGTAGACTCATCAAAACAATATTCATGCCTTTCGATTAGACAAATCTCAAAGGTGGAGAAACCTTCAATGACGATTGTATCCTCTGCTTTCTCAAATTGCAATTTGGCAGTATTGATTCGAGATGACAGACAAGTTGTGAATACCAACGACACCATCACCAAATCTGTGAAGATTCAAGAGAGTACTTTTTCCCAAAACTCAATTGCTATCGTGTACACTGGAGTTCGAGGAGCAATTTCGAACTCAAAGTTTTTGGGCAATACCTATGCGCTGCAAACATCATTTACCCACCTTTCGCTCTATTCAAACAAGTTCAATGAGAGTAATGTGATACAGGATCTGAACTCTTATGTGTATGCAGAGCAAAATGTTTTTAGTAACATTATTTCTACCAGCTCTTACGCTTCCTCCTGGGTGCGTAATAAGTTTATTACTTCTATGGTAGCAATTGGATCTGAATCTCAGGTACTTTTTACTGATAACAACATGGATCGTGGATTGTGTCTCCAATCAACTCCAATTTCGATTATATCCCCAAGGATCACATTCCATCGAAATGTAGTGAAACAACACAATTGCCAACAAGGAGTAGTTCAACTGGGGGGAGGATATTCCGCAACTGCAAGCGTTATGAACAATACATTTGCTGGAAATACCGTGGATACAGATCGTTCTGCCATCTTCCAAACAGATATCACAGACTTGAAGTTCCGTTTCAATGGATTTGCTAAGAACAATAATGCCAGATATTTCTTCATCAAGCTGGCTGACTCATCTGGAAAACAGAGCAAAGTACTTGATTTACGGTTTAATTTTTGGGCTGGGATTTCCTCTGCTTCATCGATTCGGCAGAGAATTGGAGCAACAGACCAGAAGGATTCGACGACCTTTATGGTGGCTCCATTCTTTGTGGTTGCCAATGTAGATAGTAGCAATTCATTGAAGTGCGATGGAGGTGTTTTACCGGATGCAAATAGTGAATGTCCACAAGTCGCACCCAGTGGAGGAAAGAGTTTCCGACTGCCTGTGATTGTGATATCTTCGATTGCAGGCTTTCTCATTGTCCTTATGCTCATCGTGTCCGCAGTGATCACTCTAGTTGTAATCAAGCTACGAGAGCAAAAGACACAACAACAACCAAAACGCAAGATTATCAGAAAGAGCTATACAGAATCAGATGCAAAGCAACGTTTCCTTTCTCCTTCTGAATCAGAAGCTATGCATAGTGATGATGATTCTTCTGATGATGCCCATTTTCGTTTGTAACTTATAAAAAATTTTGCTAATTATTGAAAAACCAATACTATATTTACAAAGATTTACAACTCTTGTTTTTTGACCTTCTTTGTCTGGCTCATCAAATAATCAACAATCTTCAACAAATCATCATTTCCACCCAATTTTTCAATCTCACGTCGAACCTCGGACTCGTATTGTTTCAGAACTTGAATCGTGTAATCAAAGCTCTGACTCTTTTCCATCAGTTGCAGTGCATACTTTTTCAAGTTATCGTCATTCGATCTCTGTCTTACAATGTTCAACAGTTGTCTGTGCGTGTCATGATTAATTCCATGGATAATAGGAAACGAAAACTTTCCTTCTGTCAAATCCTCACAAAAGCTCTTATTCTCCTGGTAAATATCCGATTGAAGATTCAAGTAATCGTCCAGAATTTGAAAGAGTACGGCCAAGTCGTTCACAAGTTTGGTGTAATCAGTTTGTCTGTTTTGCTTACTCAACGCCTGCATAATACCCACACTCAACCGGAACAACCCTCCCGTCTTGTTCTTCACCATCTGCAAATACTGTTCCTCAGTCGGGCAAATTGAATTATCGCGCCAATGAATATCCATGGCTTGACCTCTGTGGAGCAACAATAGCTCATTCATGTACGTGTCAATCACTTGTTGACTGTTGAGAGAGTGACAGTCCTTGAGTGCTTCAAAATACATGTAATTGGCACTGTTGATCGTCGCAGGAATTCCATAGATCAAATGAGCACACGGTTGACCTCTTCTCAGTCTACTATTGTCTTCAATATCATCAATCAATAGACTAGCATTGTGTAGTTTGTCAATAATGCCCTTGATGACACCAATTTCCTTCTGAGGAACCTTGAGCCACGAGTGATTGAATGCGTCAATGAGAATGGCGCGAATTTCTTTGCCTTTGGTGCTTGTGACATGAATGTATGGTTCTCTCACAATTCTCAAGTCATCGTCATCGTCCATGTCTACTCTTGTGGCACCAGTAGTAGTAGCAGTCGAAGGTGTGTTGGTACAGTTGTTGTTGTGGTTGTGGTGATTGTTTGTTGTGCCGTTCATGTTGTTGTTTTGTTGGATTGTTGATGGCAGTGAATATGATCACACTATGGTACAGATGGAGGTTTGTGGATTGATTGTGTTTTGTGTTTTGTGCTTTGTGCGGGGAACGATTTAGGATTTTCGCAGCTTGTTCAAGATTTGTTCCCCATCATTTCCATTGGACATCAACGACTCCCAGAACCAAAATGCAGAACAAGAGCGATTCTTCATAAAAATAACTTTCTTTTTGATGCATTGTTCAATCAGAAAGAAAACAATTCAATGAATGGATTGAACACTCAAAAAAACAAATAATTGTCCCGTTAGTTGCAAGTGTGAAACAACAGCAACTAATATATAACAACCAAACGATGAAGGTAAAAGTCATTAGCAGAGACGAGTCAGAACACACACGAGAGACCACAACCGAGTCACAACGTACCTTTTATAATCCCGACCAAAATTTACATCGATTCGAAAAGCCAAGAGAATATGTGAGAGCTTTGAACGCAGCAAAAATCAACAATATTTATGCACAACCGTTTGTCAATCAATTGGTGGGACATAGAGACACACCAAAGACCATGGCATTTGATCCCAACAGTCTTGGCCACATGGTCAGCGGAAGTTGCGACGGAGAAATTCGAATTTGGGATTTGGCGGGAAATAGATGTCTGTGGACCATTGAGCATGCACACAATGGATTTGTGTATGGATTGAATGTGAGCAACAATACGAATCGTTCAATGAACTCTTTCTACAGTTGTGGTGTTGACAAGTATCTCAAGAGATGGAATTTGGACTATAATTTGTGGAATGGAGGTGGCAAAGATGTTGCATCCAAGCCTATTCAGAGCTATGTCGCCGAAGGAGGTCTCTACTGCATTGATCACCACGAGTCAGAACAATTGTTGGTGACTGGTGGAGAACAGATTGATGTTTGGGACGCGGAGAGAACCATTCCAAAGCAATCATTTGATGGTGACAGTGGAACGGGTGCCTCTCTCGACACAATCTACGCCATCAAATTCAACAGAGTCCAAAAGAGTGTTGTTGGTTATTGCTGTAGAGATCGTTCTGTAGGTCTGTATGACATTAAGGCCGGTGTGAGAATCAAGAGTTTTGTCATGACTAGAAAGAGCAATGCACTGTGCTGGAATCCTATGAATCCGTTCCATTTGTCCGTTGCCAATGAAGACTCCAATTGCTACACTTATGATCTCAGAATGCTAGAGCAAGGACCAGTGATGATGCACTCTGGTCATACGAACGCTGTCATGGATATTGACTATTCTCCTTCTGGAACAGAGTTTGTGACTGGATCGTATGATAAGACGATACGTATCTTTAGATCTGATTCTACGACCTATAAGGCAAAGGAAGTGTATCACACTCAGCGTATGCAACGTGTCTTCTCTGTCAAGTACAGTCTCGATGCTCGATATGTGTTCAGTGGAAGTGATGATCATGGTATTCGTGTGTGGAAGACTGATCGTTCTGCTCCATTGAGACCAACCAGTGCCAAGGAACAGAGAACCATTGACTACAATAACAAATTGTTGGAGAGATATGGTGAATTGGAAGAGATACGAAAGATTGATCAACACAGACATTTGCCAAAGAGAATATACAATGAGTCCAATAGAGAACGTGAACAGATTAGCGGTAGAGACAGAAGACAGAAATTGAATGAGAGATTCAGCAAGAAGAAGGATTCTAAGAAGATTCAAAAGAAGAGTGCTATGAAGGAGCACTTTACAGGCACCAAGGAATAAAAAAATCAATTTCAGAGCAAAGTTGAACAAATTGAGTTTTTTGGTTAATTTACATTGTAATTGTTGACGATGGATGATCCGTCCTTTCACTTTTCAGTGACAACAATCAAATTCTCACTCTCAGCAGACACACCAGAAATGTCACTCAATGACAATGGATCTGGAATGACCTTACCATCGAAAATCATCTCTTGCTTATGAAAATCAATGCCATGTTCCTTCTCAACCAACACCTTGAGCCATTCGACAGGTCTTCCCATATTGACCGTATGTGTCTTCTTATCACCATTTGGTAGTTGGAAGACAATGGTTACATCATCTCCCAACAAGCTCTCCTCCTGTTGATCCTTTGCCTCCTTGGCAATGGATCCTAGCTTACCAACAGATAGTGAACCAATACCCTTTGGCTTACTAGTTTCTACTTGATTTACATTCTCAGACTCATAGTCGCTATAATCACTCTCACTGTCGCTCATTTGTGTGTGGGTTTAAAAGTTTGTTGTTGTGTTGGTTTAGTGTTGATTTTGTTGTGTTTTGTTGTTTTTAGCGGGGTTTTTTGGCGCGCTGTACATCATGTCAGAGAACACCAGACATTTTTTATTCAGGCAACTGCTGTTGATGTTGATGTGCGTGAACAGTTGTTTTGCTTGAAGTTGTTGGGCTTGCCTGGTTGTGAGTGGAGTGTACGATTCGATAGAAACGATTCTTCGGGATGTCACTTCTGTCATCAAACAAGCTCGGATAGTTTAAGAAATAGCCGATTGCACCCATGACACTTCCAATGATGCCTCCTGCCAATATGTCATCGAAATTATGGTGGTAGTCTCTTGTTCGACTCACTGCAATAAAACCTGATGCAAACAGGGGAAGCAACACAATCATTAGCTTCCACAGTTGACCATGGTTCGTGTGGTAGATGCGAAATTTGCCGCTCAGATACAGGGAAAGGTACACCATGGATCCGAAGCTAATGGAAGAGTGACCCGAAGGGAACGAAAGCCTAGAGTCTCTAACATCGTTCAAGTTGGGATTACTGCATCGTCCAGAGATATCAGGGAAGCATCTTGCCATGAAATCAGGTCTCAATCGTCCAGCATACAGCTTGAATACATCGGTGAATACCATTGTGGTCATCATGGTCGTAAATATTCCAAGTGTAGCATGGTGTAGATCATGCATATTTCTGGCCTTAATTTGCACGAGAAAGAATACGAGAATAGGGGCAAAGAAGGCAAACACAATGAGGGCCCACCCAGGCACAATATCAGGTAACTTTGGGTATGATAGTGTAGCGTCGTTCATCTCGTGAAATGTTGGATATCTTTGATAGGGATTAACGAATCCAATGAACCCAATAATCAGTTGGTCGCATATAATTAGGATGAAACACAACATCCAGTCGATTGTATAGTGCCAACTCCACCAATGTCGACCATGTTTTGCGACCCTGCGAACCAAGCGTGGTCCAAGAGCTCGTAGTCGATGATATATCGTTTTCCGTTTTCGATGATGGTGATGATTGTCAATTGAAGTGTATGTACTTGGTTGTCGAATCAGTGGTGTATTTTCACCTTCCATGACAATGTATTCCTCTGAGGCATTAGGATCTTCTCTTTCGATAGAGTTGTTTACTGAGACTTGGCTTGTTGTGATTGAGTCATAGGAAGGGCTCTCGTCCTCTTGTGCCATGTTCGTCCTTATTTTAGTTCTCTCTGCTGCATCAACAGAAACCGATATTCACTGTTAGGAAGAGTTACAGCATGCAGACTAGAACAGAGAATAGACTCCTGCCAACAGCACCTCCCAAACAACCAAAATATTGCTTTGGGACAGACCTGGAATTCCGAATGTTTTTTTGGCATCTCTTGTTCCAAAAATAATCAGTCATTGATCTTTTAGACACCGCTCTTGGAGGAAAAGTAATCTGGGCAACCAAATCAATCACTTGAAAGAAACATAATCAGAGCTTAAACCTATATCATACTACAACATGGTCGAGAAGAAGCAACAACAGACAAAGGACGCCTCCTTGTTAATCAAAGATGCGGCAGTAGATATGCTGACAATCAACCAAGGAATGAAAGAACAGAAAGTTCATGAGATTCAAGAGAAAGCAGAACAAGCAAAACATGCGGATGAGCCGTTGGTCATTCATGTTGAGCCCTCCTCTGCTCCCAAGGGAAAAGATAAGGGTGAGAAGATGAAGGTGGTGGAGCAGAATAATAAGCGTGGCGCTAGTCCTCCACGTACTGTCACGGGAGATTCCAACAGAATTATATTCTTGGAGAAGGAGATTAAAAAGTTGAGAGATGTCAATGAGCAGAAAACAAAGGATTTGAAGGAGGCTCAGGAAAATGTGACCAGTAAGAAGAAGCTACTGGAGAATCAGAGTATTCAATTGCAGCAGAAGAATTCAAAGGTCAAGGAGTTGGAGAGCCGATTGAAAGGCCAAGAAAAACCACAGGAGAGAGAAGAAGCCAAAGGAAAACAATTGGATGAATGGAAGGAGGAAATTGCAAAGAGAGAGTCTACCATTCAAAAACTCAAGAAAGAGCTTTCTACCCTGAAGCAACAACATGATACAGAGCATCAGAAATTGAAAGAAGAAGGCGTAAAGATCAAGAATCTGCAAGATAATATATCAAACTTGAGATCGCAGGTGGGTAGTATGAAAAAGATGATTGATCAAAATAAGCTCAAGATCTCAGAGTACGAAAACCAAATCAAGCAACAAAAGGGTTCTTCGATTGAAAAAGTCAATCAGCTATCCAATGAGCTGCAAAAGGTAAAGTCTGACAATGAAAAACTTTCCTTGCATGAGACAACTGTTATCAAACCCCTCCAAAACAAGATTTCTTCCCTCCAGGATCAAAATCATCAGTATGAAGGTAAGATCAAAGAGATGGAAAAGTTTCTGAAGGAGTCTGAGAAGCAGTTCCAAAAAATTGAGGAGAAAGACAAATCTATGAAGAAACTCCAGCAAGAAATGAACCGAAAGACCAATGGTTTCGATGTTCAGATCCGAAATTACCAGTCAATGCTGAGAGAAAGAGAGGAGCACATTGCTTTGCTCGAGAGATTGCTCAAGGGATTGAAGGAGTCACAAGCCAAAGAACCGGATGTCATTGTGATTAAGGAAACTGAGATTATTGCTCCGAAGCAGGAGTCAAAGGCAATAGGTTCCTCAACTCAGGCAGAGAAATCTGCTAAAACGGAGCTTACTACCTCTAACCTTCTCTCGAGAGAGTTCTGGACCAATCTCTTCCTTCAGCTCTCTTGGGTTCAGTACCTGCAATCCTGGCTCTCCCTCTCTGGATACGGAAATTGGTTTAAGGAGATGTTTTATTCATGGTACTTCACGTCATTTTTAGCCATGCTCGGTCCACTTGGTGCATTCTATGCCATGAGGTACAGACTCAACAACCCCGGTCGCTCATGGGGACAGGCTTTGTACATGTTTGTCTTCCCACTCAATATTCTCTTGTGGTTAGACTTGACGCTTGTTGCCCGAAGAGGAACCAACCTAACTGGTCAGTTCCTTCCTCTGATCAACAACCTCCCATTCTTGACTTGGAAAAGCTCAACCCAAAAAGAAAAGTCCAAATAAACGAGTACTATTTTTCCTGCATTGACCAGCTTACCGCCCAATCTACAGCAGAGTGGAAAAAGAAATCATAAAATGATGAATCAACCAACAAACACGACCAATCACTATGTGCATGAGTTTATCTCAAACAAAGCACCAAGAGATGTGAATCAAAATCCAGATGACTCCGTTGAAAACCTATTTCTAACCACATCTCACAAGCCAATACAGACTGTCTTAGTAAAGGGTCGAAGATCTACTTCTCTAAAAGACGCCATCGATCACCCCAGATTCAGTGAGCGATCAATAGCTCGTATAAAAGTAAATCCAGAATATGACGTCATTTCTGTGAACCCTATCGTGGTGAAAAGTGAAACACTAGGTGACCATCTGGCTACACCGATCCCGAGCAATTCGAGCAGTTCAGGTCACTCTTCTGCGATAAGTGGAGATAGCTTGCAGGATGTCAACACGATGAAAGCTATAGGCAATTTACCCTTTTCTGATGCTAGCGATGCAGCGACATATTATGATGCAATGTCCAGACAGATCCGAAGGTTGAAGAGGAAAAAGCTGAAGGAATTTCAGCAACTAACAAGAAGAAGGGCGATTGACATTGAAAGAGAACAGAGAGGAGATAGCACATCACCGAAGCATTTCCAGGACAAGAAGCAAGCGTTAGAGTTGAGAGTGAAAAGAACCCTATTCGCAGAGAAGATCCAAAAGAAGAATCGAGAGAAGCTTCTGGAGCAAAAAGAGAGAGAAAGAGAAGTTCCTAAAGAAAGTATCGTGGAAGAAACTCACGATGATACACCTGCTATACCTGGGCTACCCCTTAACAAAATAATAGCTCCTGAATATTCCAAGTTTACGAACATACCTAAACCCTCAACACCTGAAGCTCACCCACTAACTTCTCATTGTTCAGGTTACTCGGGAAAGACAATATCGGCAGGAAACATATCTCCCACTTCTGAAAGATCGAATATATCTTCTATTTCGGCTCGGTCTACCTCGTCCAAGTTTTCAACTCGGACAAATGGAACCGTCCACACTGTAACAACAACTGTGGAGGATCCAGAGCAGATAAAGATAGAGGAAGAGTGTGCTAGGGAACTTCAGAAACAAAGATACACTGAACAAAGAAGATTCCTCGAAGCATTGCGGGAGCAATACATTAAACGAGTTAGGGAGCAGAATATTCAGATACCTCCCCTGTGTAACTGTGGGATTACAGATCCTTTTGAGGATCACGCCAGAAAGTGTTGTGTCAATTGTCCATTCTATAGAAACCCAGAGTTATACGCACGGCAATTGGCCAGTTACTTGTCATGCTTGATGTAAATATAATTGAATTCACTTTATTGGTCTTGTTGTTCAGTCTTGGCGTTCAACTGTTTCTTCTCGCTGCTCTCTCTGTAGTGATGAATGAGAGCAATGCAAATCTCTGTAGCAATCAGAACAATGATCAACCATTCAGAGGTTTCACTCTTTCTACTGTGTTGCAACTCCATGTAGAACATGTTATTTTGTTGAATAAAGTCCAATTTTTTGTCCAGATGTTCAAATCTGTTTTGAATTTCAAATTCAGCCTGCAATACCTCATAAATCTGGTCATAGTGTTGGAATGCCCATGTTACATCAGGACGCTCCAACAATCTAACACTCAACAACAAGTCACACTTGAGACCATTGGCATTCGCAAAAACTGGTACCAATCGCTTCTCGTCCTGTCTACTGATTTTTCCAGTCTTTTCAATATGAGTGTTCAACGATCTAAAGTTCTCCAGTGTGTTTTGTGCCGAAATTTCATAACTCTTGAGTGCAATGCTTCTCGATAGAACACCACTAATGATATTGAGATTGTTAAAGTCCAATTTTTGAACAATCATGTGATCTTTGCCCATTTTGCACCAATCAGGTGATTGTTGATCAATGACCACTCTTAGATAGTCCTTGGTAATGACAGAGTCACTGCTTGCTGTAGCAGGACCTGAAGAGCCATTTGTTGTTGTCGTCGTTGATCCTTGATGACGACAGAGTCTAGAGATCCATCTCTGTTGCAATTGATCACTACAATTCATGAAACAAACCGATCCAAAATGATAGAGTATAATGTAACTGTATCGATTGTTCTCTGTTCCCACGTCCATCATGCCCATGGTTGGTTGTGCGCTCTCTGATTCCCCTGTTGATGCACTGGCAGTTGCAGCACTATCATCTTCTGATGATTTACCAATTTCTGACCTGGAAGAAGTAGAAGAAGAATCATTACCTGTTGTTGTTGTTGATGTTGATGATGATGATGAAGTGGATGATAAATTATTGTTCAATTGAAGAATGAGACTCACTTTACCATCTTCCATCTTCCAACATCCAAACTCCTTGCACAAGTCATTCAATGCTTCATTTGTACTCGTATCCAAATTAATACTCCTACTAATGTTGTACGCTACAAAGTGCCATGTGTGTTTGTTCGTATGATTGTTGAATTCCAATGGGAGTGGTGATGGTGATGATGGTGATACTACTTCAGCAGTATTGTGATGATGATTGGGTAAGAGAGGGGAACGACTATTCAATGTACGAGAGTTTGGTAGCATGGAAGTGACTCGTGTTGAGAACAACAATGATTGTTGTTGTTGTTGTTGTTGTGGTAACAGTGAAGCGATAGAGGATGATGATGTCTTGAGAAACTTGTTGTTGTTGTTGGATGTGAGGAGATTGCATCTCAACAGTTTTTGACTCGCACGTTGAATCATCATTATCACAATGTTTAGAGTTGTTGTTGAATTTGTTTGTGTTGGTGTGAAAAAGTAATTTTCTTTGTTGACGGTGGTGTTTGAAGGCGGAAGATTGCAAAGCTATTTTCGGTGCATATTGAGTTCCGAAGTCAAACATCGAAAATCAAACTCAAAGCAAAAGACGTGAAAGAAGTTCCACCTGCAAAAATGGGCGTCATTTTCTCAACACTGTGGTCACGACTCATGGGCGACAAGGAAGTCAAAATTGTCATTGTAGGATTGGATAACGTTGGCAAAACAACGATATTATACAAGATGCAACTGGGTGAAGTCGTTGTGACGCAACCAACGATTGGAAGTCATGGTTCGTACTACGTGTGATTAATCATCATATGATGGATTGCTTGTTGTTTCATTGGGAGAGAGATGAACTTGTATTGATATTCTTTTTTTTTGTTGTTCTTTGATTCGTTGATGATGATGATTGATATGGTTGTTGCTTCATGATTGCGTATCGATCAATTGTTTATTGTTTGTTTGGTATGGTATGGTGATTGATTTTTTCAGTGGGAGAATTAGTGTACAACAATGTAAAGTTTCAAGCGTGGGATCTGGGAGGTCAAGAGTCATTGAGGCCCAGTTGGAGCATATACTTTGTCAATACACAGGCTGTGATACTGGTGGTTGATAGTTCGGATCGGAAACGGGTCGATCTCGTGAGACAAGAACTGTTTAGCATGTTAGAGAATCATGATTTGCAGAATGCAAAGATTTTAATTTTGGCGAACAAGCAAGATGTCAAGAATTGTATGACTGCTGCCGATTTGAGCAAGAATCTGAATTTGTTTAAGATTAAGAGTCACGAGTGGCACATTGAACCTTGTTGTGCACTGACTGGAGATGGTCTCACACGGGGAATGGATTGGTTAGTAGGAAAAATTAAGTAATTCAGGATAACGTATCGGATGTCGATCATCAAATTCAACAGAGCCATTTCATTTTGTAAATTCAAACGTTAATTTTTTATCATCATGCGATCGCTCTTCGTAAATGTGAACTCGCCTGTCCGTTCGGGTTTACAGTTCCGAAAAGACTTGGAAAGGTTGAGATCTGCTCATAGAGGAAAAGGGTGTGGCTAGTAGTCGTTTTCTATCAAGTTCTCTAGAGTTCCATCGAGTTTCGCAATCAACAAACACTCAATCGTTATGAAGGTCAAGTCAATCGTCCAAAAGGTCCTGAAATCACTGTGGATTGCTCTAAAGATCAGTTGGAGTAACCATACTCTCTTTGGAATATTTATCAGAGATAAGAGGTACGGAAGGAAGGAAGAGGACGGTTCAGAGAGATACACAACTTGTGAGAGATTGTACTTTGCATTTATTTATGCAACTACTCTTCTGTGTTTCAATCTTACCATAGCGATAATCGTGTCTAGTTTAAATGCCAACTGTGAATCAACCAGACGTGCCTTGACATCATGTTCCGTTCATATGAGTTTCAATGCATCCTTTCCGTACAACTGTAATTCAGATGGACAAACTATCATTGGTCCTTTTGAATGGAATAACACTCGGCCTCTCGATCTCGGTGATAAGTCCCTCTCCTTTGCAGATGAAATATCGAGCAAAGATTATTTTGTGTATGCATATGATGGCAACTTGTCAACAGTGAGTAAGGACGATCCTAAGTATCACAGCTTTATTTCTTTCAGGGATTCATTTGTTTGTGTCCCTGATCCGAAGGATCCTAGCTCTAAGGCATACTGTCTCCATCCAAAAATGAAATGCTCAACCAGTACTGCTCTTCCCAAGAAGTTTGATCAAGAACAATTGACAAAATATGTATTAGCCAATCTAGTTACCATTCTGTTTTCCAATATTGCTCTGTATATCCTCTTTACTCCCATTACGACACTTCTTCGGATGGCGTTGGAGGGATACTGTGAACCGGCCAAGGGTACAAAAGGGAGAACTATCTACAAGGTGGTCGTCACTAGTATTTCCATCTTGTGCTTGTTGCTGCTAGTATTTTGGGTTGCTATTGCAGTGTGGTTAATGGCGTACTATTTCACGAATGTGACAAAAAGATCCAAGATTCAGACATTCCTAACTACTCTGGTCTCCTGGATTTTGACGATAACAATTGTAGAGTTAGCATATGGCTTTGTAACTTCAGTTATTTGGTATCCGAAGCCCATACTCTGGAGAATAGAACCAGGAAGTGAAGAAGAAATTACCGAGGTCGTGCCCTTCGAGGAACCCAAAGAAGAGGAGCAAGAAAAGAATGAGGAATGACTTTATTTTTTCTCATAGTAATCACCAAGCATCTCCACCGTTCTTTTCCAGAGTTCTTTAGCTGGCTCGGTGTCATAAGTAGCAAATGTTGCTTTGCTTACCTTACAATCAGCAAAATACTCTCCAGCGTTTTCCTCGATTCCAGGCTTGACAGACAAGAAAATGCTGGTTTGAGCTCCTTCATATGGCTCTTTTAGAATGAACCACTTTGTTAGCCGCGTAGGGATCATCAATATAGTGGGAACATGCCTGGGCAGCTCGGTTAGAACACAACCTGGATGCAATGAGTAAGTTGTTGCTTTAGATGAACCATGAGACTGAATTCTTCGCTGAAGCTCGCGCGTGAACAACATCATAGCCCACTTGCTCTGTGAGTAAAGATCAACCTTAAACCAATTTCTTCCATCACCTTTCACAGAGTCATAGTGAATGTATTGTGATCTAAACGGATTGGTAAACCAATAGAAGCTGTGAGCAATCGATCCCGTGTTTATAATCCTAGCATTGTTCCGCAGCAAATTATCCATCAACTTGTGCGTCAACAGAAAATGGCCCAGATAATTGACACCAAATTGTACTTCGAACCCTTGTTTGGTCACATTGTGAGGTGGCATCATCTGTCCCGCATTATTCAACAGAACAGAAATCTTCAAGCCTCTTTGGTTGATCGTATTGGCACACTTCACAACAGAATCTAGATCAGCCAGGTCCATGATCATGTATTCGATGGTTGCATTTCTGAGCTTTCTGGTACTATGGTTGTTTCTATTGTTCTCGTCTTGCACAATCTGCTGCACAGCTCGTTTCGTCTTTTGTTCATCGCGACACAACAGAATGACATGTGCACCCAAGCGGTAGAACACACGTGCACTCTCAAAACCGATACCACTGTTTCCACCTGTGATCACAATAATTTTGCCAGTCAGATCTGTTGATTCGAGCAGATCAATAGGCACCTTTCCCCCAGCGACAAACTCTCGGTAGCTCTGTGCATATTGAGACAGAGTCTGTGATTGTTGTAGTACGAGTGCCAATATCAGTGACAGTACTGTCAGTAACGACAACACCACAACAGTGGAGCAAAACGGCTTACGTGATTTCATAATGTTCTTTGTCTGTTGTTTAGCTGGAGTGATTTGTGTTGAGAGGGAGAATATTTGTTTGATGCAGTCCGGAACAAAGGATCTGGAAAATAAAAGCAAAGTCCGCAATAATTGATACAATCACGCCATGATGGGTGCTTGTGGTCATTTATTCATAGTCTTTCATTCTTGGCATCACAGCAACCAAACCGAGGAGACGAATGAGTTCATTGACAGCATTCTTCTGGGTTTTGGCTGTGGAGTCTGCAGGGGCAGCAGGTGAAACAGGAGTTCTCTTCTTTGAACCCTTACCCTTGATTTGCACGGATGAGGCATCGACGCTTTCCTTCACTTCCTGCAACGTCACTCTCAAATCCTTCACCTGTGGTGACATTATGTATTGAGATTCAGCCTCAGACAGGGTGGTAGTCTTGTTGTGCACCTTTGCAAACTGTTCAAAGTAAGTCAAAGCTGAAGTAACATCCATCTCGAACAAAAAGGTTTGGCATTGACGAGAAACAATGTGGAAATCAATAATGCCGTACCACTCAGATTGCTTGTAGGCTGGGAATGATTCGATCAAAGAGTTCCAAATCGCCTGAGCATCACTCAATTCACTTCTGCACTTTTCCAATTGATCATCAATCAAGCACTGTTCAGCAGCATGAATGTGCTTGTACACTTCTTGACGCAACCAGGAAGGAGGTTCCTGAAGGCTCGGATTCAACACGAGAAACACCAACGGTATAGAGAAGAACAAGACACCGAGCAGTGCATAAATCAAGAGGAACGTCTGACCAGGGTTCATGATCCATGAAGGAAATGTCACAAACAACCACTTTGGATCCGGATCACCATACTCGTCATAATTCTTTCTCTTGGTGTCATCGGTCAAAATTTCATGAGAGGTTTGAATCTTGATATAGAATTGCTTTGCTAGATCCTTGTTGGTCTCCTTGGCCACATCTGGATGATACACTTGAGACAATTTTCTATATTGTTTCTTGATTTCCTTCTTTGTGGCATCTTGAGGAACACTGAGAATTTCGTATGGATTGAATCCGAGTGCACCACCACGGCCACTCAATCCCTTATCACTGGACGAGAAGAACAAGAGTGCCAAAACGACGACAATCGCAGCAATCAAACCGTATAGGAGAGTCTTGTTGTTCTTGATCTTGATAATGGTGGACCATATGGACAGCAGGGTATGAGTGAACTTGAATTGAAGGCTAGTGCTCACCATGGTTTGTTATGTTGTTGTGAGTGATTGGCGTGTGTGTCAAGAAAAAGGTGTGAATAATAATATGATTTTGGAGGAGTGTGAAGAGTGAAATTTTTGGTTCTTCAATTTCGAAGGTTAGTCCGATAGATTTGGGCGCTCAATACGTCAGGTGATGCATTTACAGAAAAAAACAGTATCAAGAGATGGGAGTGATCCAGCATCAACAAGCGCTTGTAATTGACAATGGATGTGGATCTGTGAAATCAGGTCTCAATTCAGAATCACAACCAAAATGTATCATCCCAACGGTGGTCGGCTTGACCAAAAAGCTCGATGTGAGAACTCAGAGCAAGAAGGCCTACGTCGGATACGATGCATGGTCCAAGAGCGAGTTGTTAGACAGTATTGTTAGTCCCATTGAAAAAGGAATAGTAAGTAAATCATGTTGAGCACAGAACGTTGGTTAACCACCATCTGACTCCATTTTGTACTGATCAGATTGTGGACTTTGATAAGATGGATAAGATATGGAACCATACATTTACAAGTGAGTTAAAAGTAAAAACCGCAAATTATCCTGTTCTTATGACTGAATCACCGAATAATCCATTGAAAAATCGGGAAACAACCACCGAAATTCTGTTCGAAAAGTACGAAGTTCCAGCCATGTACCTGGCCATACAATCAGTGTTAGCTCTCTATGAAAGTGGACGAACAACTGGTATTGTGGTTGATAGTGGTGATGGTATTACTGATGTTTGTCCGATCTATGAAGGATATGCTCTACCGCATGGGATTTTGTCTTCTCATATCGCTGGAAATGACCTCACTAGATATTTGTTAAAACTTCTCTCAGACTCTGAAGAGCGATCAAAGAACGACCAAAGCTGTTCCTATCCCTTTTCGGAATCGAACCAAAACGATGTTTTAGCTGTTAGGAACATGAAGGAGAAGGTCTGCTATTGCGCAGTGGATTATGAATCGGAAGGAAGTGATAGCAGAGAGAATTGGAAGATCACCAAGGAGCAGTATGTTCTACCCGACAAAACAGTTATATATCTTGGAAAGGAGAGAATTAAATGCCCTGAAGCCATGTTCAAACCCTCTCTGATCGGTTGGGAACAGGAAGGAATTCACTATACAGTGATTCAGAGTATACAGAAGTGTGATCCAGATGTTACCAAAGAACTACAGGGAAATATTGTCATGAGTGGAGGTAACACAATGTTTAATCACATGAATCAAAGATTAGGTAAAGAGTTGGAGAACCTATCTGCCCCCACAGCAAAGATATCGGTCCATGCTCCTCCAGAAAGAAAACACAGTGTATGGATTGGAGGAGCCATCTTGAGCTCTATTGCCCAATTCAATCGAATATGGATGACAAGTCAACAATACAAAGAATTTGGATCAAGTGCTCTGGTCCATGCCAAATGTTTCTAAGTATTGGCCAACCACCTAGCGGGGAAAATTCTCATCATCCAATAAACTTGTCCACACAAAAAACAACAACACGACACCAATGCACGCAAAGAGAAACAGAGAAGTTGACGAAACACAACCCACTCACGAGTTGAATGAAAGCAAAAAGAGAAAAACCGAAGAAAGCAATGACAACCTACATGGTCAATTATTGGCTCGATTGGGTTTCGGTACGGATGAAACTGCAATCGTCACTGACAAGTTTGTCATTGATCATTGGAATGAATTTCAAGAGTTGTACGATCTCATCCACGCAAAAATTATTCATTCTCGACCAATGGAGGAGAAATTGTTTCTCAATGGTGGACAATTTTGCTTAAAGTGCTGCGGGCACGTGTCTGATGTTCGATATCGGAGGTGTCAGAATCAAGCATGCTCTTGGAAAGGAATTGGATCGAAATCGGCATGTCGTCTATGCAAACGAATATTGTCTGCTTCTGCTCTGGAGAGACACTCGCCAATATGCAGCAAATTGAGTAGAGTTTGGAACAAGTATTGTGGATCAATTCCATTCTATTTTGCATGGATCATGTATTTGAATGAAGCATACGGAAACATGGAAAAGTTTAAAGCACTAGTGAAATCGAGGTATTATCCCATTGTGAAGCCGATTGAGTTCTTGGAGGTTGAATCAACCGAACGTTGTGGACACTCAAAAATTTATGCATGTCTCAACTTTTCTCATCAATTGTCGAGCGTTGGAAGGCTTTTGTTTCACCCAATGATGAAATCATTGAACATAGTAGCAACAAATGAGGACAATCAAGAGTCGATATCATGCGAAATTCTTAATATTAAATATCAAGGGGATACGGTGAGAGTAGCTTTGAGTTTTCCATACAGGGAAGAGATGAGATGCACTTTGAAGCTGACATTGGACGGTAGTATTATATTTTCAAGTTCTTCGAGTCAATCCATTAGAATTGAAACAGACTCAGAAACAAGCAACGTCCCAGATTCATTTATTTCTCCTGATTCACTCTCAACACTCGTTCAGTGCTCTCCGGTGGATGAATTAACACCAGATCTGAGAGACTATCTTGGCAGTAATGCCTTAATCCATGCATGCTCTCGCAATAATTTAACTATTGTTCACTACTTGCTTGATAACGGACATAATCCTTTTGTGACAGATTTCCTTGGAAACAACGCCTTCTATTGGAGCCAATACTATGGTTCGTATGATTGTTTTTTGAGTTTACAAAATTTTACAAAAGGTAGCTCTGATCTGAGTGCTCTTTTCGAGAGTCAATCAAATCCAATCCATCCTCCCAACAACGCTTTGATTGATGTGTCCTCGATGAGTGCCCCTCCACCATTTCCAAAGTCATTTCCCAGGGATACTAACCGCTCAGAGTATTATTTGCTGTTCGAGTGGATCAAAGCTCATAGGGCACAGCTGTTCGAGGGCAAGGGATTCTTCTGCACTCTTTGCCTACAGCCAACCAATAATGCAACCAAATGCTCAACAAAAGACTGCCCAGGTACGATACGAAAGTTTTGTCTAACCTGCAAATGTGCCTGGTATCCACAAAAACAGCACTTTAACAAACATGTTTGTAAAAAACAGGTTGACGAGTAACTATTATTTAGATTCGATTCTTCTTGGTGGAACAAACTTTTTCTTTTTGGACACGTATTTGGGAGTGGTCTTGACTTCACAGGCACTCTTCACTTCTTTCTCGGGAGTGGCTATCTTTTGCTTCGAAACACTACTAACAGGAAGGATATCGACAATCTCGACGCTAGGGGCAATAGGAATATCCACAGGTGGCGGTGGAGGTGTAATGCTGGCCTCACTTACCACCGGAACAACCTTTCTGGGCTTACGCTTCAAAGGTTGAGCCATAGAAATACGTGTCATGACATCTACATGTAGATATACCTTGTCATCATTGAAAAGATCTGCACAGGCGTCGAATTGTGTGTAGTTCTGTGCGGAATGTGTGTTCAGCTGAAGTGGAGGTGTGGAGACCGTTTCTCCTTGAGTAGGTTCCACGGAAGAAGTTTTGTTGACCGAATCAGGAAGTTGAAAACTTGTGTTCTGGATTGGAGGAAACACAAATGGGATATCCAAGTTTTTGTGGCCAATCACTTGATCTTCATCCAATGTTGTGTGCTTTGTTAGAATAGGACTACTGTATCCATCATTGGAATCAAGACATTCAAGCAGATTATCGTCAGGAAGTTCAACAAACGTGGGCTGTGCAAAGTCCAAACTACACTGAAACTCTTGAACTAGTTTCTGACGAGATATCTGATAATTTTGATTCTCTTCTTTGCTGTCCTCTCGTCCAAAATCCAAACTATTTGAAAAATTAAGTATTGGACTGACCTTTTCATCCGGTGGTGAGCAAAGCAGAGGTTGTTCTTGCTTCGTATCAAATCCAGATAAACTGAGTGAGAGTGACAAGGAACTTTCGCTAGGAGAGAGTGTTACACCTTCGGGAATGCATGAAAACGCAGATGGAGAGCTCGTAAACCGATTTTCCATGATCGGTGAAGAGACCGGCTCCGTTACAGACTCCTTCACTGGAGATTCTTCGTTCAATTGTTGAATCAAAGGAAACTCTAACATTTTGTCGAAAGAAGATTGCTTCTCAGATTTCTTCCTCCAATGAATCGGCTCAGCCGCAGATTGAGATGGTTGAGACATCTTTGAGAGCTCTGATAAATGCTCCAGAACGTCGAGAGAGCAAAAGTCAAGGTGATTTTCAGATTGATTGTTCTCCTTATTCATAAACATGTCACTAATTTTCATTTGTCGGCCGGTTTCTGCTTCCAAATTTCGTTTTGGTTTCACCTGTATGACACCGGACGTGTCAGGTTGGTTTCTGGAGACAGAAAAGAAGAACTGTTCTGGAGGACTTATTCGCTTGAACTCTAAAGTGCGCTTTCGCTTTGCACTACTCGTGATCGATTCGCTGGACTCCACCAATGGCCGTTTGTTTCTTCTGCTCGGAGATACCCAGGGACTGGACGCACTGGAAGACGCAGATGAATTCTTGCCACGAACAGGAGTCATTTCACCCTTTCGTCTCCTCCGTGTGAACTTGCCCATACGAGCAGGATAATCATCGATACTATCATTCGAACTTTCGCTATTGATTTCAATCACCTGTGGAGGCTGTTCTTTCTTGATGCTTCGACCAGTCTTTGTGGGACTCTTCTTCTTCAATCGATTTCCCTCATAACTATCACAGCTCGAGCTGAGTTCATCTAATAACAATGAGGCTGTCACTATTTGAGATGCCATTCTGTGTACATCCAATTCTGGTTCCAGTTTGAACTTGAGTTTTTGATCGAAATCTCTCGATTCTTTCATATCAAATGTGGTAACGGTAACTTTTTTGCTCGGCCGACTTCAACCACCAAGATGAACTTTTGTCGGGTTCCAATTCATGAAACGCCGCCAGAATAATTTCCACGCGCGGACACGAAAAAAAAGCAATCCTTCTCCGTTGTTGTTGATCGAAGTTGTGAAACAAACATCCAAACATCCAATTATCATCATCATCAATCCCAATTTCATCACTCACTTATTTACGAATAACAACACATGCAGAGACCACAAGAAATTGACAAACTCATCATCACTCAACTGAAGCAATTCGGTTGTGAGTTGATTCCTGATGACATGTCACTGTTGGACCAATTTGATAAGCACTTGCTGTATCATGCATCGACAGTGTGTGTTCACCTCTTGTTCTCACTCCAACAAAAAACAATGGACTTTGAATTGCCCAATGTCTTGCCTCCTGATATGGCCTCCTGTTATCGCACATGCTCCAAATTGGCCAATGCCATTCAAGCACTCGGTTACCGAGACAAGATTCAGTTTGATCAATTCTTGTACCCCAATGAATCATCGACTCGAAAATTGTTGAGTTGGATGGCTGAACAAGTGAGTGCTCTCAAGGCCAGTGATGAAGAAGGTGATGAAGCGAATGGTGCATCGAAACAAGAAGCAAAATCAAGCATTTCACTCCAAGAACGAATCACTAGTTCATTGTCTGCACTGGCAAAGTCTACTTGGACCGTTCCGAATCCATTGAGCTCTGGTGTTGTCAAATCAGCGTACGCTGTTCGACAATATCACGAGAAGCGTCGTTTCCAATCCATTGCCATCAATTGTGATTCAAGCTTGAACAACAATAACAAGATTAGTGATGATGAGAGAGTGTACGAGTCCATGTTTAAGCCACTGGTGAGTCAACAAGTGTTTGAGAAGCATCAATTGGCACCCAGTGTGTTCGAGGACAACACTAGGCACTTGTTGTCAGCTCAATTGTCGGAAGAAGAGTGGAATGAGCACGGTATTGAATCAGGTTTGAATAGAAACGAGTTCGAACAAGCAAAGAGTCAAAGAATCATGTCCATTGTATCTCGAGCACTTGCCTCATCCAAGAGAAGTGCTCAACAAAACTATAGCAAGAACGTGATGGAGAATGTGTTGAACAAGATTGCACAACAGAATGCATCTCTCTCACTGGGACATGACGGTGATGATGAAGACGAAGAAGGTGCCTTCTCTAGACGTGTACAGTACGAGGCAGAGACTCAAGACGTGTCAAAGAAGATTGCACAGGAGAAGGAGAACCCAGAATTGGAAGAGCAAAGAAGAATCGAGGAGATTAATACACTACAAACCTACATGGACAAGGTGGGTAAGGCCATGGTGAACATTAAGCAGGATATTGAGAGAATATCGAACGAAATTCGTCAGACGGAGGAAGAATTGGAATCCGAGAAGCAAATTAAGAAGAAATCGGAGGAAAAGTACAACACTGTGCGCACATCTGTAAAATTATTGGCTGACAAGGAGAATAACATGAGAGAATTGAAGAGGATCAGCGATCTTTCTGCTGCAAAGCTGATCGAGCTTGCAACAGAGTGGGAATCTCACAGAAAACCACTAATTGATCAGATTCGTATGATCAAGTCACAAGACTATCAAAACAAATCATCTGCCAAGAATCAATATGAACAATACAAGAAGAATCGTGAGACAATGAGACAAATGGTTCACGATATCAAGAACAAGGAAGAAATTATTGCTCGTCTGAAGAAGGAGTATGACGAACTTCCAAAGGACATTGACCGCTCGATTTATGTAACTCGTATTTTGGATGTTGTGAAGAATGTTGAAAAACAAACTCAAGAAATCAACAAGATTTTGACATTGAATCGAACATTGACGAACGAAATTGCAACCACTTCAGACAAGTTGAGCCGAACATTTAGAGAGGTCGAAGAGCTGATTTACAAGGATGCCCAGACGAATGAAAGCAGCAAGAAGGTGTACAAGAGCTTGCTCACAATGAGAGAAACGTTTGAAAAGATCATTTCTTCGATTCAAGACGCTGGAGTTGCCACGAACCAGATCAGAGATATGGAGCAAGACATGGAAAGAATTAAGAGTCGTCAAGACACTGCCAATATGGAACGTGTTGCCAATGATCTCAAGATGATCAAGGAAGAAAACCAAAAGGTACTTGCTGAACTGAAGAAGTAACTTGAATGAACACATTTATTTTATCTTTCTCTTTTTCGTTTTCTTGGCAATGTTCGATGACTTTTGTGAATCCTCAAAGAAGCTATTAGTATCGGAATCCTCGGATGATTCATCATTGACCGAGACTGCTGGGACATACTTGTGCTGAGTCGACGTCCTTTTGATGAACACAACTCCTGCAATAATGACAACCAGAATCAACACTACTGCTACCAGTGACACAACAATCAGGACAACTCTCTTACGAATTCCGTCAGAGATCAGCGAGCTCTCGCAATTCTTTCCATAGTATGTAGTGTAGCACTTGCACACCTCATTTGCTGTACAGAGACCGTTGCCTGAACAAACATGAGGATCATTGGCTTTCCTCTTATGACAGACGTAGGCAGTTTGACAAGCATTTCCATAAAATTCGGCGTTGCATTTGCAAGTATCTGGACCTTCACACATACCATTTCCTGAACACACATTCTTGTCATTCGAGTCGATACCTTGGCACACCTGCAGTTGGCACTCGATACCACTGTATCCCTTGTTGCACTGGCACTTGTTCTGGGATACACAGGCACCTCTATCGTTAAAGCAATTGTGCACATTATCACAGTGATAATCTAAGATTGCAAGACTTGATGAATCAGTTGTCTCTATATCCAAGTATCTGAAGGCATCCGAAGGCACTGCAACTTTTGTAAGTTTTCTTGATGCCACGAGATTGCCTGTTCCTAGTTGACCATATGTGTTATTGCCACAAACAAAGAGTTCATTCTTATTGGATAGGAACAGTGCATGACTCGAAGAGATGGATATTTTCTTGAAATACTCTTCAGTTGATAGCGTTGCAATGACTCGAGGATATGGAACAACATCATCAGCATACTTTTCGTTACAGTACATATTAGCACCCCATGAGATGAGATTAATGGTAGTCTCATTAAACTTTGTGACGGCCATGAAAGTGTCTCCGCCACCATAGAATCCCATTGCCTTCTGTTCCTTTGGATCCAGATAGTTTCCAACTTGCTGCGGTGTCGGATAACTAATTGGATTATATACCTTACCCATTCCCAGTTGACTCTTGCTTCCATCACCCCATACAAACATTTCGCCCGTAGTTGTGGAACAGTATGAATTGGCACGCGTGGCACCAATCGATCCAATCACATACTTTTGCGAAGTAATAGGATAGGTGTTAACCAATTGAGGCTTAAACACAGATGCATACAATCCTCCATTGATGTTTCCTACTTGTTCATACTGGTTGCATCCCCATGACAACAATTTGTTTGAGCGAGTCAACACCAATGAATGACAATCGCCAGCAGCAATCTGAACCACAATTGTATCATTCGCATTGTCCTTGTACAATAGTTTTGCATCTACAATGACTGGCTGATCCATCAACAAGACATCTTTTGAATTCAATCCCAATTGTCCCCATTCGTTGCTTCCAAACATGAACAGTGTTCCATCACTGGCCAATGCCATTGAATGAGATTGACCTGCCTGTACTTGAACAATGTTCCACTTGGCCAGTGATTCAATCACCATTGGTCCTATCTTATTGTTGAGATTGTCACTATCATCATTATCATCATCATCATATTCATTCGTAGTAGTAGTAGATAGTGAGAGGTGAGGATACAAGGTCATATTGACACCTAATTGACCATGAGAATTGGATCCAATGACGTGCACTCTACCGTCATGTGATAGGAACAGAGTGTGATTGTGACTGGATGACACTTGCTTCCAAAATCCATTCACATTGTTTAGTTGTTGCTGTTGTTGTTGTTTTTTGGAGTTGTTGATGGAGAGCATGTTGTTGGGTGAGTTGTATTGCAGTGGCAGAGTTGAAAATTCACTCAATAGTCCCCATGCATAAATATTGTTGAAAGCTTCATTGTTGTTGTTGTTGTTGTTACTGTTTGTAATCAACCGACGCTGAGTGAAAGAAGGGCTTTTGGTGGTTGTGAGTGAAGCTAGAGAGGGATTTGGTTGTATTAGTAACAACAAGAGAGAAAGGAAGAGGAGAAGTGGCAGGATGAGAGATAAGAATGACATGCTTGGTGTTGAGTTGAATCTTTGTCACAAGTTGTTGTGTTCTCAGAACAGCGTGTTTCAAGAAAGAGCCACACAACTCCCCTTTCACAGCAGGATGTCGCGCTAACTACAAGAGCGAAGAATAATAAACCGCGAAAACACCATCGGATAAAAGGATGGCGGATGAAATTTCATTCGGAAAAACTAAACCCGTTTTGAGTCTCAAGGAACAAGAATTGAAGCATCATCTCTTTTGTGAAGAACAATATGTCAATCGCATTTCATGAGTGGCATCGACTGGCCCAAGATCCGTCCATCACCAACCAAATCAAAGACAATCTCAACACTCTGATTGATCAACAACTCAAGAGTGCACTCGAGACCAATCATGACATTGCATCCATGATCTCCTATTTGACGATTGATCAATTGTCACTTGGTAGTGCAGCACCTGTGATTGAATTGATGGATTTGAGTTATCCAGATGTCAATGAAGAAGATGAGTGCACTGATCATGAAAATCAACAACAACAACAACAACAAAACAATAGCAATAACAATCATAATAACAATCATAATGATAATCGTAATAGTAATCATATGAAAAAACCATCACCACCATCGATTGCATCCTCACATCAATTTCAGAGTAAAATTTGGAACAAGGCCATGTCCACATACTCTTCCAGTACAAGTGTCTTCTCACAGTACCTATTGCCATCACCATCATATTCACTACCACTCACATCAACAACAACAGTAGTAGCATCAGCATCAGCAGCACCTACAACAACATCGAGCTTGATGGACATTACAACTGTTCCCATGATTGCTATCCAACACATGAAACATTTACCATCAACAACAGGATCACACATTCCAGTCGTAGTAGCCACAACAACAACCACAGGAATATCAACATCGACATTGGCCAATCTAAAGAGCTTGGAGAGAGAACACTTGCCATCACACATTTGTTCATTCAATACACTGTGCAAGAGAAAAAGAGTGGTTGTGAGAGGTGGGGGTGCGATTGGTGCCATTAGTGGCAGTACAAGTGCCATTGGACCTACAATCGTGCACAGACAGAGCAAGAGAAGATCCGAATGGTGGAAGAAGCGATTGAATCGAATGAGACAACCAAGAGTCACCACCACATCAAAGATGAAAAAGATTTCATCCTCTCAAAAATTATCGTCAATCTCTGGTACCAGTGCTCACCCACATCATTACCATCCAACAACGATAACAACAACACCATCATCACCTCTTCACATTCATGACGTTAATAATCAAGTGACTCGATTTGATTTGAAGCAGAAACAGTCACATTTGACTCTTCCACTCCACAAGGACCATGGTGATACGCAACAACCACAAGAAACAATAACAGAGAACAAGAAGGTAGAAGAACCGTTGCTTGATCTTGGTTACTTGTTGGGAGTCACAACAGATCAACCAGAGAGTGGGCTATCTCTTCAATTGCACGTGCAGTACAATGGTGGAGATGCTCAATTGAAGCTCTCGACTCAATTGGCAGTCAATTTCCCCTGTGCACAATTCTTGACCGTGCCCATTGAAATTACGGTGAGTCGATTGGTGTTTGATGCAATCATTTGTCTCACGTACAAGTACAATGAAGAGACACGAACAGATCAAGTGTCACTCTACTTGAAGCCATATCCAAATGATGATCAATCATCATCATCCCAACAACTGCTCAAAGACTTTGGCTTTGATATCAAGATGGGTGCTCCATTGGCAATGAAACATGATCCAAACTATGTTCACGATCCAAATGAGAATGCCATCTTTAGAGACACATTGAATGTCATTGAACCGTTTGTGAGATCGACACTGCAGAGAACATTGAACCAGTTTGTATTCCCCAATCGAATCAGGGTGGATCACGTGCTAACAAGAAGTGAGACAGACGAGAGCAAGAAGACAAAAATTCATGTCGCAGGACACACATTTTCACTCTAAATAGACTGTCAATGGACAATTGAATCATTTTCAACTTTTTGTTTGTTTTATAATGCTGTACAAGTTGTCATGCACCGTTTTTTTTCTGATTGTATTCATGTATGTAGATAGAGACCTTCTGACATTACTCTTGCATTATCATATTCCTCCTCTTTCATCATCATTCACACGTATTGATCAACATTGATGATAATGTATTTGTTGTTATTAATATTGTATAATTGATATCATTTAGTGATGAGAAGTTTCTTTTGCTTCTATTGTTGTTGGAGTCACTGCACCACTCTTACTGTTCTTGTATTCTCTCTTCTTATCGTTAATCTTTTGTTCGACTTGTCTCACCCATTTTTTCTGTTCATATATTCAATCATCATCATCATTCATCCAATCATTATCCCAATGCGCATACGAAAAAAAAATAATCATCATATCCGAGAAACAAGAAGAAAAACCATGAGTCAATAATCATGCATAAATAATAGATGATAAACAATAACATTGCATCACATACCTCCTTAACACTGTGCAAGCACTCAAAATAATCTTCAAATGGTGCCTTGCATTCATCAACGTATGGAGAGCTGATGGAGCATGAGTAGAATGTTTGCCAAAAGTTGTAACATCTTCCAAACTTGGTCTGAGTACCGAAACCGGATGCCATTTTAATCAATAGATATGCGAATAGAAGCTTTTTTCTTTTTGTTGATTTGTGCGTTTTGTTCGGTGTTTTGTTGTTTTTTTGCCGCCAGCACTCATTCCTCCGACTCGGATGTCACACACCAACATCACCGCCACCACAGACACTTTTCGAGGAAAGATCTGCCCAATCAAATCATTTAGCCTCACAAACCACCACACACACACAATCCTTCTCATGTACCTCCTGTCCACATTGTTCTACTCGTATTGGGCACCACTCTGTGGTTTCATCCTATTGATCTCACTCGGTCTATACATGCTCCCCATTGTCATCACTTCATTCCTCAAGCCAGTGGACATTGCTAAAAAGTACAACACCAAGTGGGCACTCGTCACTGGTGCTAGCTCTGGTATCGGTGCTGCACTCACTGAACAATTGGCTCAACAAGGACTCAATGTCATTCTCGTTGCACTGGGTGATGCTCTGTTGGACAAGCAGACTGAAAAATTGCAAAAAAGCTATCCAAAGCAACAATTTAGAAAGATTGCTGTTGATTTGACCAATTCTCAATCTGAAGACAAGACCAATGGCTACATGCATCTCATTAGACAAGGAACCAGTGATATTCAAGTGGGTGCCGTGTTCAGCAATGCAGGTTTCTTCCTGTTTGATGCATTTGATCGCATTCCACTCGAAAAACACATTCAACACATGGAGTGCAACATGTCTGCTGCCGTCAAGCTCACTCATCACTTTTTCTCAGAGTGGAAGAAGAACAAGACGAGAGGATTGATTGTGTATACAGTGAGCTCTGCTGCCTTCTTCCCATCTCCCTATGCAGTATTGTACGGTGCAGGAAAGGCATTTTTGAAGAGTTTTGTTGACTCGTTTGCCATTGAGGCTGCACATCACAATGTCGATGTGTTGGCATTCAGTCCACAGTACACGAGAACAAACTTGTATGATAAGACGATGAAGTTGGGCATCTTGGACTTGTTTGCACTGTTTGGCAGTGAACCAAAGGATGTTGCCTACACTTGCTTGTGCAGTGCAGGAAGAGTTGTGCATCGTGAACAAGGATTCTACTCCATCTTTATCAAGATTGTAGGTGGATTGATGTTTGATTTGAATTGGCTCTCACCAATCATTGCCTTTTCTCTCAAATTTGCACCAGAGTACCAAAAGATTAAATAAACATGTTTATGTGTAATGGTGATGATGAATAAGTCAGATGGAATCAATCTCTTTGTGAGTGAGTGAGCTTTTGGCTTTTTATATGAATAAGATTTGAAAAAAATTTCACACAATGTGTGTCTGTCCTCTGTACAAAGTGAATCGATTAGAGTCACAATGACCATGTGCACTAGATGACATGAGACTGTGTATCATCATCATCATCATCATCAAATCACACTAGTGAAACACTGGTTGACCACAACCATTGTTCGTCTCTGTTGATGATGATGCTTGTGATGAAGACAACAACATGGATGAATAATCCACTTGTACCAGTGTCTTGCTCTGACTCTTCACAACTCCAAATTCAGTATCAAAGCTCACACTGCCCACAATAGCTCTCCCATTCTTATCATAGCACTTGCATCGACTGTATGGTGGAGCATAGCAGTGCAGTGTAACACTCAATTGATCCAAGTTTTCAATTCTGTGCATGCCTCGCAAATCATCAATATAACAAATGTCATTGACTTGTGCCGAGTGGATCGTAATGGGCATGCTTTCTTCATCGAGTTGTGTTCTTGTGGAATCATCATTTGGATCCACATGATAAAACACTTCATTGACATGACCGTGCAAAACTCTGAGCCAGCATTGACTTCCTCCATGTGAATGTATACAGCTGTTGTGTGTTTTTATACATGTGTCAGTATATATATGTTTGTATTTATATATATATATACATTTATATATATAAAAAGAGATGAAAACAATCATAGGAATAACATACCTGGATGCATTGGGATTCCACACGAGCATCATCAATGAAAAATCATTATTCTCATAAATGAGATTCCTCGTGTATGATGACTCTGGATCATAATAACAATAGTTCATAATGTCCTTCAATTGAAATGAGTGATTGTCATTCGAGTTGTTCACATATTGCTTAAATAGTTGTTTAATATGATTTTCATCAACAGTCTTTTCATCTGTACAAGAGTTGTGAGCACGTTCAAATTCCGTGTTGAGACATTCAATGAACCGTATGAGAGATTGAGTCGATTGAGGTGTTGATGTGTTGATGGTCATTTTCATGTCATTGCTTTGTTGTTGTTGTTCGTGTTCTATTGTGGTACTGATTTCAGTCATTTTGTTATTCTTGTTATTCTTGTTGTTGTTGTTTGATCGATTGTTGTTGATTTTTTGTGATTGAGGATAGATTTTTCAAGGGTCGTTGTTTTTAATCACAAGGCCTTTCAGAAGAATTGCACAAACCCCATCCCAGTCCAATCGGGGAGGAGATATTTCGAGGCATCCGTTCGACCTGCTGAAGATACGAATTCATTGGCGGTCCGGACGTTAATTTTGACGTTTTCCCCGACTTGGCCAATCAAAAACGGGGATATGGTTCCATTTTGGTGCAAGTCCTTCTTGAATCTGATTGGACGGTGGGCTACAATCAGTTTTCTTGTGGATGAATCGAGTACTCGACCGGTTTGTGGGAGATGGTCATGAATTGTGACCTCAGATCTACAAATGGTGAACTAGAGCCAGATTCCATGTACCACATGTTGTTCGTTGTGGTTGTCGTGTGCAAAGAAGGATCCAATGATGATGACGCTGATGTGGAGGCAGGTGCCTGAATATATTCATCCCCTGGTTCGCCTTGTGCGTCACCACTTGTCGAATCTGTTGTATATTGGCACATGACTCCAATATGAAGAGAACTGGCATGCGTCCATGACTCGATATTGAGAGACAATTCTGATCTGAACTCAACCATGTGACTGTGATTCGTGCTCAACAAGACATCACTCCGGTGAATGGGGAAAACACTGAATGAGTTGTTGGGAAATCGCACTGCAATGAACAAGTTGTGCGCACTTGGATCGTAATTGTACAACACACCTCTCACTGTTAGATTGAGCGGCACATAAGACAGGAATGCAAATGGTTTGTCAGTGTTTGTCTCTGGGTGAGTAATCCTGCATCTCAGTCTTCTCATACGCTTCATCACCCGTGTTCCATTAGTGTGTAACAAGCTTAGAGTAGGGAAGTAGGACGTAATCAGTTCATAGTCAACATCCAAGGTGCTTGAGCTGAGTTGGAGAGAAGTATCATTCAATAATCGATGAATCAATTTTCTGAGTCTTTCAGGTATCATTGAAGATTCGTGATCCGACAAATTCAATTGAGATTGCAAGTGTCTAGCTCTATGCCTTAATGATTGAATTGCAGAGTACGGCATCGACGCATGTGCAGATCTCTCCTCTTCCTGAGCAGAGGAAGAAGTGGTGCTCAGAGTGCATGCAGCACAGTGAGACATGTAATGAAGCATGAACCGGAAAATTTTCATCCATTTGCGATCATCACTCTGCTGAGAGAACAGTGTATTCATCTTGTACGATAGATAAATCATTGTGTTCACATATGATTGAATTTTTTTCAATAGTTGATTGTCAGCACTGCGAGTGCCGTGATTGACAGCCCCTCTATTCGCACTACTATTGTTGCCATGACAAGTGAGGTATGGATTCCACTCATTCATCATCCTCATGTAAATGTGAAGGCATTGAACATACAATTGATAGTAGTGAACATTGGAGTCGCTCATTCCAGATGATGAGAGTTGTCTGTGCAGTAATCGAACTGATTCATAGCAATGACTCCATTGACTCTGTTGTTGATACTGATCTTGAATAAATGACAAGTTGGATTGCAGAATAGACAGTAGAGATGTTGTTGGCTGTGATGAGAGCGACAGAACATTTTCACTTGTTCTCAAATGATCATCAGTGATGCTCACTTGCTGTTGTGCTTGTTGAGACAAGTACTGACTCAGAGAGAGTTCGTTCTCTTCTTGCTGCTGTTCGCTGATGCCATTCGGTTGTTGTGCAGGAGCGTTGTTCTGTTGCTGTTGTGGCAACGACACTGTTCTTTGTTTGAATGAATAGCTAATGGTACTTGGTCTTTGAAGATTGTGATCATGGCTATCATCACGCTGTTGAATCGATGTAATATGCAATTGAGGGAACAATTGTTGTTGATCTTGTTGATTGCGGTTCGATGGCTGATTCCATTTACTCTTCATGTATTCGTAGTGTCTCGTGTACACGTGTGGAGGCAAATGATTGAGAATATTGGGATTCAATGAAACAGCATTCATAATCACAATCAGAACACCAGTATAGTACAAATCGTCGACCATTTGTTCCGGTAGCATGTAATATCTCTCCAACTTTAACAATTCTTCAATCAACAATTCAACAATTGTGTGATGATTGAGTCCCAGGTGTTTCAATGTTTGAAAAATGTTGGGCAAATCACCTGGATACTTGCCCATGTTTGATGTGAGCAGAGCTTTGATCGCAGCATGAACACACGATGAATTACTCAAATGAACTACACTGAGCAATGAGTGGACAGATGATCGAATGTTGCCATTCAAATCCTCCAACAGAATCAAAATGACTTGAAGTTGTTCTTCGTTGAAACGAAGCATTTGATTTGGTTCTTGCTCTCTCATCACGAGTGAGCCACTGCCACCACTGCCATTATTGGAAGAGTCTTCATGAGGAGTGCCGAGTCGAGTGACAGCATCGATCGCACTCTGTCTGACTTGATCAATATCATCAGAGAAAATGTTAATGAGATGACCGAGTGCAGTGCGACTGAACGTGTAGCTCGTGTTTCTCAATTGCACGAGTGAGTCACTGCTAATACTGGTGCTACTACTGTTATCACCACTACTGCTCTCATTGTCTTCCGAAGATGTTGATGAGACGACAACATATCGTATGGCACTCAATTGTTGAATGGATCGAATGGCAGCAATTCTCACTGATTGATACTGATCTTCCAATGCCAACACAAATGTACCCACAACACCCGTGTGCAACAATTCATTGCTCTCTTCATCGTCCAGTGCAATCACAATGTCACCATCTGCAAGATCTTCAATACTCGGATCTCCACCGCTCGTACCACCAGCACTACTACTACCGGTGCTACCAGTGTTGGTAGATGAGGAGGACTTTGATGAGGCAGTGTCATGATTCGATATCGTGTCATACTTTGCAGCTGACAATTGCTTTGCAGGTTGATGATAATTCATGTTCATCTTGGAAAATGTTTCCAACAAGAGTGATTCAAAATGAACGTGATGACTCAATTTTTCAATATGTTGAGCAAATTGACCCAACAGTGCACATGCTCTCGTACGTACGGATACAACAGTGTCACGAACCATGGTGCACGTCTTTTTGAACGCATCTTCCAACAGTGTGGTGCCCGAGTGTGTTACTGTTGTGGTACCTGTTGTACCTGTTGTTGTTGTTGTTGTGGTAGAGTCCACAACAGCAGATGAAGCATCTGATGATGATGAGAGTGAAAAACTGGGGAATAGAGTACTCAGGAGAAACATGAGTTCCATGGCTTCTTCTCTCACTTGTTGAATATCATCCTGCAATCCATTCACTGCCATTTGATACAATTGAATATCAAATGATGATAAACAACTATCGGACATGGATTGATACAGTGTTCGAATGCAATGAAAACTAGTGCATCGTACACGTGCATCTCTATCATATACAAATTTCTTCATCATGTTCACTATATTTGTAGTAGTGATAGTAGTAGTAGTAGTCTTATCGGTGTGATTACTCACAACAGTGTTGAGATACAGTTGAATTTGACACAATAGTTGAATACATGTTTTTCGAATCGAGTGATTCCAATCGTTCAACAGTGATGAATGACAAATCATGTTCAACAATTGATTCACTACACCACTTGAATTCATCATCAGTGATATCCTATGATTGTTGTTATTGTCCTGTTCATGATCATCTATTGATTGAGTAGTAGTAGTAGTAGTAGTAGTAGAAACTATGGTTTGATTCAACTTGTTAAACAAGAGAATCAATTGATTCAATATGCATGATAGAATGAAATGATCACTACTATTTTCATCACTCATCATTGTCATCATCATTCCATGACTACTACTGCTACTATTACTACTATTGTTACTACTATTGTTACTATTGCTACTCGTAGTATTGTTATTATTGTTACCATTGTTGTGATACAATAGAGTAATGTGTGATGAGAGACATTGTATCAATTGAACATAAATGTTATCGTTTGATGATGATGAAATTGGTGATGATTGATAGTGCATCACTACATGGCACACAAATGAAATGATTTTTTGAATCAATAGTTCATTTGAGAATAGAGACTGCAGTGCCCTCTCATTACTACTACTACTACTACTACTACTGCTACTGCTACTACTATTGTTAATGTTGTTACTACTGTTCGCATTATTATTGTTATTACTACCACCACTACTACTACTACTACTACTGTTCATGTATTGAGAGAGAGCATGTTGAACCAGTGAAATCAGTTGATTTTGATCCACATGTTGTTGTGATGATGAATCAAGAGCATCAGGCAAGTGATTCATGATCCATGTCATACTCTATATGATCACAACAACACAACAAACAATATTAAAAAAAAAAAGAGAACCAACAATTCATGATGAGTCACATGTTTTTTCATCAATAGATAATCACAAAATGCTGAGCTGCAAAAACAAAAGAGAGAAAACGTACATTTGAAATGTCTACTGTTGATGGCAATGATGAATTGTCATTCTCATTATTCCTCAATAGAGATAGAATGCGATTCCAATGAGTTTCCAATAGTGTATGATGGGAATATGGTTGTTGTTGATTGTGATCAGTTTCATAGGACAGTCTAGATCGTTTATTCCTTTGATCTTCATGTTGTTGATATTGTTCATCTTCATCTTCTTGGGTAGTGGTGATAGTTGTAGTTGTTGGTGGTGCTCTTCTCTTCATTTTTTTCTGAATGGTTCTGCGAGCAGATGGAATTGTTTGTGCTTCTTTGATTTTTGTTGGTTTTTTGACGACAGATGATCGAGCGACGCAATGAAGAGCTTTTTGTTTGCATGAAGCAATGTTTTGTATTCACTGTGGTGGACAGTGTATGAATGATAAATAGAAAATACAGTTACAGTTACTAGTGAGTTTGGGCAGCAGCAGACAACTTTGCCAATTCCTTCTCCTTGAGAACTCTTCTCAAAATCTTACCGGCGGCAGACTTTGGAATCTCGGTCACAAATTCAATTTGTCTCAACTTCTTGTAAGGAGCCACCTTGGCAGCCACATACTCGTAAATTTCCTTCTTCAATTCTTCCTCATCCGTTTCATTGTCGTTATCAGTTGGGGATGCCTTGACGAGAACAATAAATGCCTTTGGAAGCTCGCCAGCCTCATCATCAGGCACACCAATCACAGCTGCATCAGCAATCTTGTCATGATTCACAAGAATAGCTTCCAATTCAGCAGGTGGAACTTGGAAGCCCTTGAACTTGATCAACTCTTTCAATCGATCCGTAATGAACACATGACCGTCCTCATAATAGCCAATATCCCCCGTGTGCAACCATCCTTCCTCATCAATCGTTTCTCTTGTTGCTTGTTCATTGTTCAAGTAGCCCTTCATGACTTGAGGACCACGGAAACACAGTTCACCTTCAAATTTCTCTGTTTGTGTCGATATTGGCAATGCCTCACCAGTCTCCACGCTCACAACCTTGAGCTCCGTATGACTCAACAGTGCACCAGAGCTCTCATGTTTATTGTCATCTGATGGGTTGATGCAAGTGACAGGTGATGACTCTGTCATACCATATCCCTGCTTCACCGTGATGTTAAACTTGTTTTTCATTTCGACAGCGAGTGAGGGAGCCAATGGAGCAGCACCACTGATAATGAATTGAACACTGGAGAGATCGAATTGAGCAACGATAGGGTGCTTTGCCATGGCAAGAATAATGGGTGGAACAATGTGCAATCCGTTGAAACGATGCTTTTGCACCAGAGTCAAAAAGGCAACAAAGTCAAACTTGGCCATCGAAACAAGTGTACCACCCACTTCCAATGCCTTGTTCAAGATGAGAGTGAGACCATAAATGTGAAACATTGGCAATATGCCAATCAATTTCAAGTTGTGATCATAATGGCTCTCAATGCTCTGAATCTGGATGAGATTGGCCACGAGATTATAATGAGTGAGTTGCACGCCTTTGCTCACACCTGTTGTACCGCTGCTGTATGGGAGTACAACGACATCTTCTCTCGGATTGAATTCGATATTCAATGGTTCCATGTCACTTGGCTTGCACAACAAGTGTTCTTTGGCACAGAGAGTAGCAGTCACTGTCACTGCATCATCAGTAGTCGTAGCAGCAGTAGTAGTCGTAGTAGGTTCTTGAGGAGTCAACAAAAAGACGTGTTCCACTTTGGTGTTCTCATTGGATGATGATGATGATGATGATGATGATGATGATGCTTCTTGTTGTTGCTGTTGATTCATAATGTGATTCACCTTGTCCATAAACATGGGAATGGTCAACAAGAATCGAGCACCACTGTCCAACAATTGCTTTCTCAATTCAGTTTCAGTGTACAGTGGATTAATGGTCGTAATGGTCAATCCTGCAGCAACTGCTCCATGGAAAAAGGCTGCATACAGTGGATGATTGGGCATCATGATACCCAGCACTTGTCCCTTTTGTGCTCCAAACTTGCTCACCAGGTTCTTTGAAATGGCAAACATCATTTGATGCAATTGTTGATAGGTGAGAGAAAAGTCTGTGGCTCCATCAATCAGTGCCACCTTGTTGGCATGTTCCTTGAGAATGCGTTGATTGAGAACGTATTGGTGCAGTGGGATCTCTGGAATCTCTACTTCTGGTCTTGTGCTCTTGTGAATCATTTTGATGGGCAACTGTATACAGTCTATTGTTGTTTGTTGTAGTGGGTTGGTTTTGTTTTGTGTCGTTGGTAGTTTTCTCTCTGCTGCGACAAGTTCTCTTTCAACTCCGCGGTAGTTCGGGTCAGTGAAAGGATGTGTGACTCCACGTCAGCGTTCTGAACGATGAATCGATGTCATACCGACAGGAATTTCTATTATCGCGGAACGGATTGTCGTCATCGCACCATCGCATCCACTTCCCATATGAGAAGCTTTATGTTCTGCGATGGGCGCCAGCTTTGCGAAGCAACAAAGTTTGGGTGCCTAAAAGGCCACGGACGAACAAAAAGTTCTCCTAGGTGGAATCGAACCACCGTCAACGGATTCAAAGTCCGCTATCATACCACTAGACCATAGGAGATCGGTGGTAGCATTTCGTTGTATAAATTCCCAGTGGTAATTTTTTTCCAGACAGAAAGAATTCAAGTGTGTATTCCTGAACCTGTGCTCTACAAGGGAAGTGTGCAGATAGAGAGCAGAAAGCATCTACAATGCTCGATCAATAGAGGATAGGAGAGTGGATGCATGTGAACTATGGTGGTTGCAGAGGCAAGCAAATGACAGTGGAGTCGACTTTGGTTTCTTGAAGTTGTCGACCGAAAGCTGGAATGGTTCCAAGCACAGGTTCGAAGTGGCACATTACACACAGAAGAAGTGGTAAATTACCTTTACTACATCTGGGAAGTCCAAAAAGTGTGTGGTGTCAGATTGAAGCTGAAAGTGTCCTTCACTGTCTGCCCCAGAGCAGTGAAATGTCGAAGATTACTTGCAATGACAGTAGGAGACGAGTTAGTGGAGTTAGGAGTGGCACGACAGAGTTATATCGACATATGTTATGAAGTCAATAGCCGCAAAAAAAGCAAAAACATTCGTGAGCAGGGTGAAGCGGAGATTGGGAAATAATGTTAATAACAGAGAACCCGAACGCCCAGCGACCGCCGGCTAATGTAAACGAAACACAATAAAAAATGTTGTCCAACAACAGCCAGCACAGAAAGCTCTAATTAAAAAGCACACCGATGATAACGAAATAAACTAGTGTCGATACCCACACATAAATCAGTGTCCAGTTAATAAAACACGAAAGTTAAATTCATAAGAGCTTGTGAATATTTAATTTTACATTAATTCGTAACCTTAATCATTCTTTGTGAATTTTGGATAAAGTAACTCACACTAAAACGAGAAATAGAGTCTCACTAAGGGTCTGCGCAGGTGTCGAAAAAATCTGTTATCACATCTCTTCTCTCATTCGAGAGATGGTTTTTCATAGTTTATTTTGGCGGCGCTTGTTTCAATATTTGGTCGGTGGTTAGTTGCGTCATTGGCTTCTCGCACACCTTCACACGGACTTGAGCCCCAATGGGAGCTCAAAGGTGAAGGAGTGTATTTGAGAAATCACATGATCGATTTGCTTGCCAGCAATTCGAAGGATCGAAGAGCAATCAGGGCTTCGCACTTTTAGTCCATGTTGATGGACGGATGGGTATCCCTTGAGACGTCAGAAAACCCGCATAATGGCTGGATAGTGTTGCAAAGATTACGACAAGTCGATTCTGCTAGGCTTTACAATCATTTTTTATTTCTCAGAGCCCACTTAGCACTTCTCGCATCTCGTCCTCGGCATCAGATTCGTCAGATGCTGCGGATTCATTGTTCTTCTCGAGAGCCACCTTGAGCTTCTTCCGTCTCTCTTCCTCTGCCTCTCTCTTTCTCTTCTTTTGAGACTCCTTCCATGAGGATTCCTTGACTTCAAATGTCAGTGTTTCCCTTTCTGCGGTATCATTCTCGCCCTCTCGTGGCAAGAAGCTGTCGAGCATACCTTGGAACCTTCCCTTCTTTGGCTTTGTCTTCTTGGACTTGCTTGCCTCCTTCTCCTCTTGATCCTTCTTGTACTTTGCTTGTTCTCTCTGCTTTTCTCTGTAGGAGAGAACGCGTTGAGTCTGCTGCACCGAATGGACATGCGAGACGACTTGATCATTGAACTCTCTAAACTCAAGTTCGTTTCGGATGTGATTCTTGACGAATCCGAGAGCAGCAATGTTGAGTCCCATGACTTCCTTCTCACGCATCAACACCAGTCTCATTCCCTGACTCAACGTGTGAATCAGTGGGAAAATCTTGTGATCCAGTAGAATGGTCTTTTGATGAATGTGGATGAGAATGAGAGCAACACGACTCGCATACTCGACATGTGATGTCTCCGAGTGTTGAGAGAAGAGCGTGCTCAACTTTTGTAGCACGTACAGTGCATAATTGTAGGGCAGGATAGCCATGACCATGTCCAATTCAGAGTGGGCAATCTTGGTGAGACAGCGCCACACGTAGTCATTGACTGATAGACCCAGGAGCAGTGGATTGACTTCCATGGGAGTGTTGGAGTCATTGTTCAATGATGCACCCTTCTCGGCCATTGCTTGCTCATGCTCCATGGCCACTCTCAGATTGTCCATTAGTTTTTCACCGTCTCTAATGGTTTCAATGGTACGTTTGCCCGCATGTGTCGATTCATTGTTTGGATCGGCCAAGTTGACAAATTGTTGAGAATTGACCAAATCTCTCTCATATTCCTCCTCTTGACGCTTCTCTTCTTCTTCTTCAATAAAGAGCAACGCGTCGGATGAAGTGTTTTGTTCATAGGATAGAATGACACGATCATGACCAGCGACAATCAATTTGACTTGATCGTGAACTTCTTCCTCTTCTTCTTCTTCCTCATAGCCACCACCATAACCATTGCCACCACCATAACGATTATTGCTTCTGTTGTTATTGTGTCGTTCAAAGTATTGGTCCAGAGCACCACCACCGCCACCGCCACCGCCACCACCGCTGTGATGACTGCGACGTTGTGGTGGTGTGACACTGCACAGTGCCATACTCCACAATGGAGAATCCAATCTCACACTTCTCAACACTTGAATCAGTTGATACGTGTCAGCGTCCCAGTACTTGATGGCACCATCTTTGCTGCATGTGAAAAAGTAGTGAGTGTCACGTACGAATGCAATTTGAGTAATGCTTGCTTCATGAGCAAATAAACTCTTGTGGCAATCACCAAAGTCCAATCCCCAAATCTTTACATTCTTGTCTGCACTTGCTGTAGCAATCAACTGTTCATCACTGCTGATGGCAATGGAATTGACTGGCAGTTTGTGACCATAGAGAGACAAGAAGAATTTGAGAGTGTCCAGATAAAAGATTTTGACCGTGTTGTCCAAGAGACTGATGGCCAAGTATTTGCCACGTGGACTCACAGCAATCGAAATGACATCTTCATTCATCTTGAGTGTGTGTTCCAATGAGAGAGACAATTGCTTTGTTTTGGAATCGAGTTCAAAGTCCCAAAACTTGACAGTCATATCAGAACTGGCAGTAATGATACCACGTGAATCAGGTTTGAGAACCATGCTCCACACAGCACCTGAATGAGCATCTGTTACATGTTGAATCATTTGACCACTGGAAATGTCAAACAATTCCAATTGACCCTTCTTTGTTCCAATAATCACATGCTTGTCACCTGGGACAAACAGACTACTGAGACCATATTGACTGTCGAGTACACGAATGCATTGAGTACTGCTGCTGCTATTATTCACTTGACTGCTGCTATTGTTGCTATTGTTTCGATCACTAATGTTCCACACTCGCGCATGTTTTCCACTCGTGGAGAGCATCATGTTTGCATTCTTGGATAGACTGAGAGAACGAATAGGTGTATCATGTCCATGCCTATCCAATCGATTCAACAATTTGTGTTCCACACCACTCTTGTTATCACTGTTTGTTGTTGTTGTTGTTGTTGTGGGAACAATAGAGTATTCCATGATGCAATTTCTCAGTGTAGAGACAATGCATCTCACTTCAGCAGGTTGTTGTTGTTGTGATGCGGTTGTTGCAGTTGTTGCTGTTGTTGTCCATTGACCATTCTCATTCTGAACAAATGGATACATGGGATGGAAACCAATGCTCTTGACATTGGCATCAATAGTAAATGAATAAAAGGGAGCAAACAAGAGTTGAGCCTTGATTCGATTCACTTCTTCTTCACTAATCACCAATGATTCATCATCATCATTCACATCACTATCCATCATTGTTGTTTCATCTTCTTGTTCATCTTCTGCTGCATCATCTGCCTGTTCATCATCCTCACCATTCTTTTCTTCTTCTTGTTGTTGTTGTTGTTGTTGCTTCTTCTTCAATCGTCTCATCTTGTCCCTCTTTTTCAACTTTAATCGATTGTTGAGTTCAGTTTCTGGTCTTAATCGAAACAATTCAATCATTTTATCATCACTAATGACAGCCATCATTTGACCACTGGCATCCATGTTCATACCAATGATTCTCTCTTGACTCTGTTTGAACAGTGTACCCATGTAGATGGGATCCAATTGATACAATGGCTTATCTTCTTCTCCATCTTCTGTTGTTGCTGTTGTTGCTGTTGCTTCTGCTTCTGTACTTGTACGATTGCTCTTGTTTGGTAATTGTTGCTGTTGCTTCTTCAATAGAGGTCTCATGTCCCACACTCTCAACTCATTACCCGTGCTACCAGCAATCAAATAATGTTCATTCAACGTCTTCAACAATCCATAAATTTCACTTCTACTGCCAATCAATGTCTGAACACAATGCTGTGTATCCAATTCCCACAATTTAATCAACATGTCCTTGCTACTGGAGACAAGAACAGGTGATACAGTGTGTTGGAAGAATAGGAGACTAGTGATGCGAGATTTGTGACCACGCAATCGATACAATGATCTACAACCAACAATATCCCACATGACAATATCACTGTCATCACCACCAGATGCCAATAGACTGTCTGATGAGTCAAATGCAAGACTGGTGACTGATGAGTTGTGACCCATGGAATTGATGAGAATAGTGACATGAGATGTATTGTTGTTGTTGATGGATGGTTTAGAGTTTCTATTCTTGTTGTTGCTATTGTTGTTGTTGTTGTGATTCTTATTCTTGTTGCTGCTCCATGATGATTGATTGATGTTATTATTGTTATTGTTATTCTTGTTGGGATAGAGTCTATACACGATAATTCTTCCTGTTTGATAACCAATGGCAATCATGTTTTGTTGTTCATTCATGGTCATGCACGTAATGTGACCATACTTTGTATCATCAATCCATTGATATTGATTCTGATTGTCAATGTTGACATGAATCACAGAGTGCAATTGATTGGTTTTCATATTCCATTGCAATATGTGTTCCAATCCTGCAACAGTCACAATATTGGATGATGATTGATGAGAGATGGTTGTTGTTGATGGTTGTTGTTGTTGATAGTAGATTTGATTGACAAATGGAGATGCAATCATACCAATGGTACCATCCAAGTGAGGAGTATGATGAATGGAACCTGATGGTTCAAACTTGTAATAGTTTTGTACCATTGTTTTTCTATGTCTTCTTCTTCTCTTGTTGTTGTTGTTGTTGTTGGTTTGTGAATTTGTTCTTCTCGTGTGTTAAAATTTGACCATTCATTTTTTGTGTTGAACCTTCAACAAAGAATGGCGGAGAAATGATGATGATATACAACGAGTGAAATAGTCTTGACTATCTTGACTCTTTTTCAATACAAGATGTGTAGTTTTCCAGGTCATGGATTTTTGGTCGCGAGAATCATTCGATGGGAAACGAAATGAACACAACCTCCGCAACGGCGTGTTAGGCTACACAAAGAACAAGAGCAGGATGACCACCAGGCATATGATGAACTTGTTCGATCAACAATGCGAGGTAATAATAAGCAGGGAAATATCCTAGCAGTGATTCAGCTTGTTTGTAGTGTTTCTCTGCTTCTTTAAATTGCAATTTGCGATTTCCATCTGCAAAAGTCCCTAAAATCAACAATGCTCGACCACCATTTTCCCCAATTCTTCCAATATTTTGGGCACTTTTAGCTCGAGGGAACACCTTTCATCGAAAGGATCTCCCTTCAAGAAGTGCTCTCTTGCTTCATTGTATCGATACAGGTTCGCAAGAAGAAAACCGATCTGAAACCATGGCTGTTTTAACTCGGTTCATTGCAGTTGGTAGTACAGAGTGGAGTGTACTTGTTTGAGAAGATTAGAGGGAGTTGTTGGAGTCTCAAGAGATGTGGTTCACATTTTTGTTTCTTTTTAGGTGGTCCTCCTTACTTTCTTCATCCGATTCATCACAATCTTCTACTAACCATTTCTTCAGTGTTTTTGGAGATAAAAATTGGCGAGAGGGCTCTGATGCTTCACAGAATATGCAATTTTATGCTGGATGTGAGGCATTGAATAAAGAAGAACCAATGAAGTACTCCGTTCAATAACCTCTTCCGGAAAGAACAAAGTGGACAGTATGGCATCTTGGAGAGATTGACAACTCCATCAATCTAAAGTCCTATCTGTTCCAGGTATTAAAAACTCGAGATCACAGCGAAGGATTGTTCATATGAAAGTTGAACTGTGTCTGCGGTTCTAATTGCCTTAATCTCTCCTCTCGGAGCGAAGTCAACAGGGTTGATGGGTCTCGAGACAGAACAGCACTTTGAAAAACAACTTCATGGAAGAGTTTTCAATAACTTGATTAAGGTCAGTTCCATGGTTGCTCTCCGGGTAATTGACTCTCTAATTGCCCAGAACACCTGAGGAACAGATGATGAACTCTTGAGATGAATTCCTTTCTTTGACCCTCTATCACTCATTTAAGAAGGTACAGCACCTTCCTTAATTGATATGTTTGGCTTGCAAGTTTGTGTAGTCGCGGGAGAACAAGTGTTTCATCTTTTTACAGTCGGAATTCACAGCTTCACCTTCAACCAGGCTAAAAAGAAATGGGCCAATCACTTGTTCTAGATGAACCATCCTTTTATCTCCTTTCATCAGCTACACGATCAACATTTTGTCTGACCTTAATAATGTGTCAAACAAAATCGACCTTAATCTGTTTGGTGATTGTTTATAATATCATACTAATTTATTCACTTGTGTTGTGTCGTTTTTTAGAACAGTCTTCCATTCCATTCCTTCAACTTCTTTTCGTGGTTCTTTGCTCCACTCTCCAGCAATGATCTTCTCTTGTCCTTCAATGGATATTGATCAGTGAGGAATCTCATGTAATCTCTGTCCTTCTCACTGAGAGCATCCTGTATGAGGATACCATCAGTCTCCGATACCAATCCTCTGGCCATTGCGTCTCTCAAGATTTCAATAATGGTAAATGTGGATCTCTGAGCTCCACTGGCGTACTGTGGACTAATGATGGACTCGGCCTTGATGTTGGCTCCCATGTTCAACAAGTATTGCACAACTTTGACATGGCCTCTGGCAATGGCAGCGTGCAGTGGTGTGGCTCTATCGACAGGTGAGAAGCAATCCTCGACACCACCAAAGTAGTGCTTGATGGAGTCGTTGACCGTGGAGTATCCATTGACAATCTCGTACATTCTCTGTCTCGAATTGACATGATCGTATCCCATCATTTCATCACCACCATTCTGTTGATTGACACCACCGCCGTTTCTCATGTCATCGTCCATGACACTGGCAGTGCTCGTATCATTGCTCACACTTTCATCATCCACACTGATATTCTTCTTTTTCCAGTTGCCAAACTTGAATGCAGAGCCGCTGCTATTTGGCGTAGCATTCTTTTTTGACTTTTGGGCAGAAGTAGGTGTCTGTTGTTGCTGCTGCTGCTGCTGCTGTTGTTGTTGGGACTTTGGATTGCTGAGAATCATGGAGCTCGATGGATCAAACAAGTGATTCTGATGATGACCATACTCTACGAGTGTCTTCAAGAATTGCAAGTTTCCACTCCATGCAGCCATGAACACTGGTGTACCGAGTTCAGAGTCCTGTGAAACATTGATGCCGGCGTCAATGAGACACTTGATGGCTTCAATGCTACAATCGTTGCCATACTCGTACAACAAGTGATGCAAAATGTTTCCAACGCTCTCATTGTTGTGATAACTCATGTACTTCATATTGAGCAACAATCGACTCGTGTGTCTCACACCGACATAGTCATTGTTGTACGAGTTGTTGACTTGTTCGAGCAGAATGGTGGCAATGCGGAATGATTTGAGATGCAGACTAATGAGCAGTGGTGTGTGACCGTGAAAGTCTGGCAATGTAATGTCCGATCCACTCATCAACAGTGCCTTGAGTGTCAATACGGCACTCTTGTTCTCCAGTGTGTGACGACCAGGGTTGTTGATGATGAGAGAGACGAGTGGAGTGAATCCGAGACGATCACGAGTGTTGATGTTGGCACCGTGTTCAATCAGGAATTGCACTAGGAATCGCACGTGATACACTGGTGCATATGACTTGCTAATCAATGTGGTGGTGGTACTAGTACTAGTGATACTGGTGGTGGTAGTTGGTGATAGAGTCGTAGATTCACTGCCACTGTGTCTACTGCTGGTAGTGTCATCTGCAGCACCATCTTGATTCAACGTTGGAATATCCATGCTGTTCACTAGATAGTGCAGTACACTTCTACCTGATCCGACATCTCTGTCATTGACATTGAAATCAGCACCAGAGAGATTATTGTAGGAACAAATGGCCTTTTGGATCAACTGTGTCTGATCATAGTAGTACTCGTCATTGGTGGAGGAGCAGTTGTTGCCTTGTGGTTGATAGTACAATCGATAGAATTGCAATTGTTCACTGGTCATTTGAGCAATAAATGTGACGAGGTACAGCTTGAGAAACAGGCAGTGGAATGGACTCATGCCATTGAACAGTGATTCTCTCTGGACGGATCGTGTAATGAGTTTTGCACCGTGTGCCATGGCATAGTCGTGCAAGTCAATGGATTGATTGTGCAGGCAGAGCATGTGAAAGGCAGAGGATTCACACTTTTTGTTGTTCAGTTGTTGTTGTTGTTGTTGTTGAGAAGATGTTGAAGTGTTGTTAGTCTTGTTAATGTTGGCAGAGATGATAGAGTTGGTCTTTTGATGAGAACCATGGTTCTGAATGGGCCTCACTTCAAACAAGTGACTCAAGCAGTACTTGTTGTCGACTGGCACGAGTGCATTAAAGTCAGCGTTGCCTCTCTCGACCAGTGATTCGACAATGGACACGTTGATTTCTGGTTGGCAACATGCTTCAAACAGTGCTTGATTCACAATGGCTGGTGTGTTCTTGTGTTGATCAATCAATTGATTCAACGATTGGATGTTGTTGTCTCTGACAGCGAGTGTAATCATACCAATTGGTGATGATGATGATGCAGTGCTATCACTTGTAGTCATGTTGTTGATGATGATGATGATATGTTTGTATTGATTGGTGATAAATACGACGTGTGTGGTGTTGTTGTTTGTTGTTGTTGCTGGTGGGTGGTGTGATTGTGTTTTGCTGATTGGTTAACCGATTGTGTAAGCAGGGCTGGCACGTGATGGCAGGAGAGAGCGTTTGATGTTGTGAGTTGCTCTGTTTGTTTGATTGAAACAACGGAGGCAACTGTCACTCGTATCGATAGGTGAAATGAATCTGCTTTGAATTTTTGTTTTCCATTAAAAATGGTATGCGTTCCCAATTCGCACATTTCAATCCTCTTTAGGGTTTATTTTGACGGGTCTTGACATTTTTTGACGTATTGGACTCTTAATTGACAATCAAGCCGTTCGTTTATTAAGGCGAAAATGGACTTTAAATGGGAGGTTTACTGCACCACATCGGACAGCAGAGCTACACCGGCCATTACCCATTTGCTCGGAGGATGCTTTGCAGTCTTCAGTTTACAACTAAATATAAAATCGGGGCCTCTTTCTTGCGTCTTATACACTGGACAATCATAGAATGTCTTTGTATCCGTTTTATCGATTTGTACGGCCTTGATGAGCATAATTGGCATTTTCGGGAAGAGCTCCTTGAGTTTGCTCTCCTCCAGAGAGTTCTTCTTTGTTTCCCAAGTGGCTCCCTCGAGGAAGAAGCCAGTGATATATGCTCCATCTCTCGCAGGAGCATCAATCTCGTCTGGATTGAACTTTTTGGTCACTTCAGCAACAAGTGTCATTTTATCGAGAGGCCAAGCCATTCTTCTTGCTGTGGATTGCATAATGGCAGTGAGGAATGATTGGGGATTGAATAGCCCACTGATCCATACTACTTTTGGCGTCTGCAAGTCACTCACCCAGGTCAATAATTGATTGTTTCTTGCTTGCAGGTCCTGAACCCAGAGGTCCAATGGTCTCATGGACGGATATGACACCGATCTCCATGAATCTGGAATCTTATTCGTTGCGAGGGCGTTGCTCAACTCTTGCATTTTATCCGAGATGGCAAGTTCTCCATCTAAACCTCTTCTCAACTCTTTCAATGACCTATCGATTTCAGCTAATAAAATATTCATGTATTCACATTCTTGATAGAAGGAATTCTGGAATGGAGTCCGTTCTTCGTCCAATCTTTCTGCAATTTCCGCTAGTGGATAAAGTTCTGGTAAAATTGACAAGATATTGGAGATGGTGTCCTTGACAATGTCATCTACCGTTTTACCTTCTCCGCTCACAGCTGTCTGTGGTTGCATTTCAAGTATTGTACTGAAGAGGTTCTCTCCTTGGGTAGTTCTAAAGCCAATTTCAGCATTTGGATGCAACCCAAATGAAGTTGGACTCTCAGCAGGAAGACTTGTCTCAATAAATTCAATATATTGCTTGTAAGAAAAACCTGTCGAAGGACTGTTGAATCCCGGACATAATTCAATCGATTCGACGACCTCTTCTTTGATATACTCTTGAAGATATGTCATACAAACACGTCGATCCCAGTCGTCGGTAATGTGACCTCCATACATGATTTCTCCAAATACATATCGTAAATCATCCCATGGCACCTTCGGTCTATCTTCAAGATAATTATTCAACACAGCAATGCATGTTGTCAAGTCTCCGAGATTGAATGGATAACTACGATTCCATCCTTGAGCACCAAATTTCTTTCTTTCAACAATTACTGAATGGAAGAATGAGAGAGAGAAAAGAATTCCCTTAAATTCAGTTTGCTTAGAACTACTCTCCCACACCGATTCATCAAATTGAGAGAAAGCTTTGAGTAAATTAGGTTTCAGACCACTTGGAGGTTCGTTTGTCAACTTAATTGAACGTTGCAAAATACCTAGAGGAATTCGATTCGATGGTTCTGCGGACAAAAACACCCTGAAGTTAGGATTGCCTTTGATCTCTTCGTCTTCCTCCTCTTCTTCATATACTTCTGTATCATTACTCATTGATTCTTCTATTGTTTCGATATTATGCTCTTCTACGCTACGCACGGATTTATTGCGCTCGTTATTCTCTTCGACTCGTCCCTTTTCTTCCTCTGTAGAATCTTCAGCTTTCTCTCGCATTTCCCCATCGGTTGTATTTTGGGATTCTTGCTTGATAGATACAGGCTTTTTGTTCATCGCCTTCTTCTGTTCTTTTAATTTCTGTCGACTGAATACCTCAGAGTAATTTTCTAGTATCTTTTCGAGCGTTCCTAACCATTCTGGTGTGAGATGTAGATTGTTGAGCATTACCCATCCACCTTCTCTAAAGCAATACTCTAATGCTTTTTCAGCAACAATTTCTTGGCCTTGTCCAAGTGATACATTCTTGAATTTTTCATTTGCTTCCGTGTAGTCCAACTGTCTTCCTAAGGATTCGACCGACTTTACTGGATCAACTCCAGGAGATAAAATAAAGAATATTGGTGTTGTTGAATCAGAATCAGCAAATGTAGTTGCTGTATCTGCTTGAACATCTTGAACATATTTTGTACCAATTTGTTCTTCCACAAATTTTGTCACGGCCATTGTTAAACGGTCCGGACGTAAACATCTGATCACAAGAAGCTTTTGGAATGTTGTGAGATTTTTCCATTCAAGGGGAAGAGGCTTCTCTTCTGGTTTCTCAAATTCACACCACTCTTTCCATCTTCTCCAACTACCGTTCATATCATCGGGTAAAGTAGAGAATGCAGGTGTTGTTCCCTCAATCTCAGTCAATGCTTGTACAAGGTTATAACCAACTTCGGTACACCAGCCAATTACATTCTCTGGCCGTTCTTTCGTTTTTGTTTTGTCTGGCCGGAGTAAGAAGTTGAGTTGATGAAGATCAACTGCCTGTTGTTTCTTCAGAATTTCGAAGCACAACATGGTACTAAAGATAAGTTTGTGTCTCTCAAATAAACCTCTGCTCACATAACTGAAGAGAGTCTCTGTGATACAGTCCGTAATATTGACGACTCTCTGGTCGACAGTCTCTGCTTCCATAGCCTTCGCGAGTGCCTTGTTAAACACTACCATGAACGCTTCCAAAGAATACTGATACATATGATCAATATTGTTCAACTTGTCAATCAAGAAGTACAAAAGGGATCCTCGGACAGACACTGGTGTGTATACTTTTCTGCTTGTATCAATTTTCTTGTTGTTCTCGATTGTTTCTGCTACAGATATTTGAATTTGCTTGGCTTTCTTTTTAGTCAACTCTAAATGCTCAATCAAGTTCTTATTTTCTAGAATGTCACCTTTTGCATTCGTTAATTCATACAACAAGTTGTCTTCGCAAGCTTTTAGTTCGATCTTAAATTGACGCATCTGTCTCAGATAAGTAACTCTGAGTTCTTCTAGATCAGGTCTTTCTTTATTCACTACCACAGCCAATAATTGATCCTCTAGACCACTCTCAGTTACCATAAAGTTCAATAATGTAGTTTGAGCAACAATTTCAGGGCGGTAGTGAGGATTGGATAATTTAGTTTGCAAATAAAGTTTGAATTTGGAGTCGTACTCAATTTCTTTCTCTCCCAATCTAATATATATAGCTCTACCTCTCTGAATAAAAGATCGAGATAATAGTGGTTCCAGAATTGAGTCGATAGTCTCCCCAATATTTTCGATTAGGACTGGATAACCAAATTGAATAGCATTTTCAATTTTGTCAAGATATTTCTTCTGTGTCAGCTGAATCACTTGCAGATTGTTTTTGCTTTCTCTATTTTTGATCCACTTTACACCTTGTAATTGTGGATCTATTAACAATGGCCATCTCTTGCAGTTGGTAACAATAGCACCATTTTCAATTGAAGATCTATCTGAAGGTAAACCTTCATTGTTCCATTGAGCAACCTGAGCTTCATCCGTTAGTACATGATACAGTGGATCTATTTGCTCTGTGATTGATATTTTCCTTTCAATCAAATCAGGTATCCACTTGTCTTCCAATAGATTTTGTCGATAATTCTTTGTGAAAGGACCTACATATGACAAGAAAGCAGCAGCGAGTAATACATCTCCCACTAGAGATTTTTCTCTGAATTGAAGATCTTGAATAGACTGAGCCCATCTAACATTTTCGTCGGCAAGACCATTAATCAAACGTTTTGCCAGTTCAAGTTTTTCTTGGGTTCGACGAGCTCGTTCTTCATTTGCTAGCTTTTCATTGTTTGCCGCCTCATACTCTGACATTAGAGTATTTAACTTTTTCTTTAAGTCTCTTTCTTTGTCCTGAATCTTCTTCAAATTAGCACGCGATACAGTCAACTTTTCACCTGCTTGTTCAGTGAGCTTTCTCTTAGGTTCAACTTCGCAATAAATCTCGTGGAATCTAACCATGTTCACGACCCAACTACAGAGACCAGCTGCAGCAGTTGAAACTGACATAACTGCATCCTTATTAAATTTCTCTTTTTTAAGATACGGTTTAACAGCTTCGATATTTTGTGGAGGAATATTTTCTCTATCAAATTCTAACAGTTCGTTGATAAAGCCTTGTACGTTTTGCATTCGTTTTTTGACATCGGGCCATGTAACATTCTTTGGAGGACCTCTCTTTGGATCAGCTGTCAGAACCATAACTGCAGCTCCAATATCTAAAATTTCATCCTTCGGAGTTACAAAAGACTTCATCACACCCAAGTCAGTCTTGTTGAGAGTTTTCAATGCGGCAATAGCTTCATCCACAATCGGTTGGGCTTTCTCTAACTCTTCACGACACTGTCTTTCAAACTCTTCAACTTCAGCAACCAGCTTGTTTGTTTTTTCTGTTTCTGCTCGAGCTACCTTGGATTGTTCTTCAACTACAGCTCGGTCCTTACTCACCCGTTTCAAAAGCTCTTCGGTTGACTTGGCCTTTTCTTCAACCAAAACTTGTTCTTCTTTAAGTAGCTCTTGAAGTTGAGCAACATTTGAACTAGATTCACGCAACTTTCTCAAACCGTTTTGCAAACGACCAATTTTTTCATTGAGATCAGTTCTCTTAGTGTGAAGAAGTTGCTTGTACAACTCAATTAACTCTAAGTAACTCTTTGGAGTTGTATAGTTGTATCTCTTATCAACTTGGGCAAATAATTTTGATGCATCACCAACCGTCTTATGCACATAGGCCATGTGCTCAGCGACATGAGATCTCACCCTCTCGGCTTCTTCTTTGTTCTTTTCGCTCGCTTCAAGTTTCGGATTTGGATCGTCGTCAATTTCTAACGAGCTGCCAAAGTCAATGGATTTCAAAAATCTGTGAGCAACAGATATGAGGGCATCTTTTGGCCAAGCATGGAACCAATCAATTACTGTGCAGTTAATTATGGCAGGGAATTTACGACACCACACTCGAAACTGCTCACCAATGGGAGAGAAACAAAGAACTACGTGAAGTTTGTTTCTAACCTTCTCAATGAAGTGATTCCAGCATATCTTCTTATCATTATGGTCTTTTCCAGCGAGTCTAACTTCAGATTGAATGGAGGAAATGATGCTATCTTTTTCATCATTAGCAAATAATTCAGGGATATAGCCTGAAGAGAGCAAGTCGTTGATAAAAACTAACATCTTCTCGTGCACAATCTGAGAGTCAGTAAGAATGAAAGTGAAGTCTTGTCCCTTCAAACCAGTGTTCTTGTATAATGCTATGAGAGAGTTCTTAAAATCAATCATGCTGTATGAAGAGGTAACAGTGATCTGGTAGGTGTCGTATCCATTGATGAATGAAGCAAGCCTGGACAAACTTTGTTTGCCACTACCTCCCACCCCCACTAACAGTGCGTTACCTCTCGGATTGGCAATGATTCTACTAATTCGACTTACATGCTGAACGGCTTGGGTGAAGAGTTCTAGATTCATGACTGCATGATCTGAATTGTATTCGTCTAACTTCTTGTTTAACAATTGTTTCAGTTGTTCCATCTCTGTTGCCTCGGCGTAAACCTTCTCATTGGTCTCACTTGCTTCCATGAATGATGTGAAAGTTAGAGTTTGGACATCTGCTTTATCAGCATCGAAGGCAAAACTTTCTTTCGCGACATTCTTTACAAGAGTACTGAACTCATTAATATCTTCCTCGAACATCATTCTATCGGAGAACACACGCATACATTCATGCATCCACAATCGTATCATCTGGTCTGGCTCAGTAAACTTGTTGCCAGCAGAAAGACAGAGACCCTGAAACACATTAGACAGCTCTCTTAAATTGAACTGATAATGGAACTTTATAGCGGTTGGCATAAATGTTTCGCTTGTTTTCTTGTGTAGGCTTATCGATGCTTCGACTAGTTTGGGAGCCAATTCGCGTATAGCGCTCATGAAATGCTTAAAATGACCTGTCATAATTTGAAGATAAATTGTTGCCAAATCCTGCTTACCGGGGAACGAACAAGCAAATATTCCGAAGTGCCTTTGTAGTCGATCATCAACTGTGAAGGATCCAGCCTTTGGGTTCATTGCTGCGATATACTGAGTATTGCCAATCTCTTTAATCACCATTTTCGTGCGATCGAACCAAAATCCATAGTCAATGTGTTGTCTCATGAGGGCAATAGCAGATTGGGTATTGTATTTGTCTGGAGTAGGCATATTCAAGTCGTCAATGAAGTATATCAACTTCTTAATTCCGGAAGGAGCAAACCTTCTGCCTGCCTTCTTCTCCAGAGATTGCTCGAGAATAACTTGCAGAGTTTGTGAATCCGTGTTACTATTAAAGTTAATCGCCGAGTACATTGTATTCTCATTCAAATGATTCAGCTTCTCCTTTGCCATCGTGGTTTTTCCTGTACCTGCAGTTCCTACAAACAAGACAGGTTTCTTGTTGTCAACGAGTAAACTTGTCACATAATTCAAGCGCACAGTCTCTTCTGTATGAACGACAACCTCACTAAATGGTACATCATAGTCGTGCACATACTTCGGTACAATTTCGGACCAAGGAGTAAGATTCTTGCCCTCCGTGATATAGAAATCAAAGACTGACGAATTTTCTGGGAATTTGATGGCAGCAAATGTTTTCTTGAACCAACCACTGAAAATTTGTCTGTCTTCTTGCTCTAGAGCTCCTCCGAAAGCGTAAATAGCAGCAAACGCAAAATAGTTTTCAAAGATATCATTTGTAGTACCGTTAGGACAAGTCTCTTCTGTGACGAGTCCCTCCAATAAATAGCATAGAGTTTGTATCATGTTGATGTCTGAGACAGGGATAATGGTTTTGATGTTGTTCCTTAGCCACTCTAGTGCTGGTGGAGCATATTTCTCAAACAGTTGTTCGAGATAATGTTTTTCTCGATCATTCGAGCGAGTTTCGATCCAGCTTTCCTTGAATGGCGACCATCCGATATCCGTTTCATTCAAAAAGAGAATACCAGCACGAGATACGGTTGCGGGTGTTGCATTCTTTAGATGAGAAATTTCGAACACCATTCTCATGGCTGGAGTGAGGGGAATACGCTCATTAGATGCCAAGGTGAGAACTTTGTTGTCATCCATCACAGTATTCATGGACTCAATCCACTCCGCATCAATATCACCATCCAAAATGATCCATTTTGGAGAATCAACATGTACATGCTCTGATTTTGACATTTCTCTCATAAAGTACGAAAGAATTCCATCTTTCCAATCGCGAGTTGCTCTGTGCATATATCCATAAAGCTCATCACTGGACACTGCTTTTGGATCCATGATGTGAGTCCATACTTTCTTGTCTAGTAACTCCATTGCTTTCGCCAATGTCTTCCAAACACTGGATTTTGCTGAACCTGCTGGCCCTAATATAAAAACTGAATGTCTCACGTCTAACAATTCCTTAAACTGAACTGCTTTCAATATGAAAATATTATTTTCTCCCACTTGATAATTGAGTTGTTGAGCTGCTTTGTTGAGAGAATCTTCCAATTGGGCATCCTTTTTTGTTGGAACTTCGAGCATTGGGAAGAGATCCAAGATTAGTCTCTTAAAGATTTCTACGTCATCTTTTGATAGCTTAGCCAGGTTTGTGTCTCTCAGCGCTCTCATTAAAATCTTCTCTTCTGAAATATGAGGCTCAGCTCTCTTCAAGCTACCTGCGATAACAAGCACAGATTTTATCGCTCTCAAACCCCAATCATAGTGATCTTGTTTGGACAGAAGTTCTTTGTTCAGTTTGTACAGCGTGACAAATTTCTTGGCAAGTGGCTTAGCATCAACGAATCCTTCAGAAGCCAACATAATTTCACAAATATTTAAGAAATCGGGAACAACCATCGCACACGGACGGAAAAGAGCTTTCAAGTTCTCGGGAAGTTCTGCTCTGCCCTTATAACCTGGATTCATGGTGATAAAGGCACCACAAGTTGGGATGAGGGGGATGATCTCATTTTGGAAATTAAATTCCTTCTTTTGTGCTCTAATGGCATCGAGAATGGACTTGAATTGAGTTGCCACAACAGATAGCACTCCTACTTGAATACGATTAAATTCATCAAAACATCCCCAAGTGCCAGTCATTGCAAGTCCCTTGAATATATTTCCTAGCGAGAGATAATCCATTTGATCTGTGCAATTGAAAACATACACTGCCGTTCCCAACGCCCTACCGAGATCTTTTGTCGTTTCTGTCTTGCCTGTACCTGCAGGTCCAGCTGGGGCACCACCCATGATCAGTCTTAATGACTGAGTTAGTGTGATATAACAACGATCAGTCAGAGGAGTAATGACAAGGCAACCGCAATTACCAATGTACTCATAACCATATGTGAACTCAGCATCAGCAATGTTAATCATACAACCCTTTTTTTCATCCCAAGTGTATCTTAATTGAGATTGCCATGTGAATACACCAGCATTCTCGGCTTTTTCATCAATAAGCTTCAGAACAATATCTCTGTTATGAACATCCACCGTAATGAGAGTGATAATCTTCGCGCGGTCTCCTTTTGTGAGCTTTCCTTGAACAAGATGAGACAGTTTGGCAAGTTGTTCGACTTGTTGTTTGTTGTAATCCTTGAGAGCATTCTTATCTCCTTCCTCTTGTCTATCAAAGGCAGAATTAACTTCGCTTGTATACCAGATTCTGGCCGCTACTATGACTAATTGAGCAGGAAAATGTAAAATCCAAGCATCCCGAGGTTGTTCTAGATATGAAACATGAGCCTCTGCCAATATCGTTGACAGAGTATCCTTGATATTATCTAACACTCCACCTAGCCAAGTCTCTACAGGTCCCTTGCATTCGAAAGGTTTAGAGAAAGGAACAATCTCGCCAGCAGTGTTACTAATGATACCTGTTGACACGTCTGTATCATCTTCAAAGGAAAGAGTTTGAATTCCATCAACAAGCTTCGCCATATGTTTCATAACTTGTCTAGGAAAGCTTCCCTTACTGAGGATATCTACTAAATCAGCTGGAGCAACAAAGTAGAAACGAGGGAATGCTTTCCGTTTCGTTTCAAGATAATCAGCAAGCGACTTTTCACACATCTCGAGATCCTCCTGCATACTTCCTAACATTACATAAACACCAACATCAGACTGGAGACGTTGTTGGATTGTAGCTGAAGAACATGCCTCGACCACGTTAGGGATATCCTTAGCCACTATCATTAACCCTCTCCACCTTTTATCCACATTTTCAAATCGTTTTGCATCATCCTGTAATTGGGTTCTTATGTCTTCGGAAAGTACAAAGATAGGATATAAGTTGGACCAGGTTTTTTGTACTTGTGTCCAAAGACTTACGACACTTTCTACAGCAGCCAAGGTATTTTGCCAAGAATTTAAACGGTCAAAAAAGTACTCCACATATCGGACGGTAGACATATTTTGAAGTTGGACCAAATTATCTTCCAAATTTTCAATAACTTCTTCAACTGAACCAAGTACCATACAATCATATTTGTCATGTTGTTCAAAGATGAAATTTAAACCCTTCCAAATTCCTTCAATTTTGTTTAAACTATTTTCGATGGTCAATTGTTTTGAAGCTTTGTCTACAATTGTCTGCACATTCTCAACATAAGCGTGTAGTCCAAGTTCTAAGAGCTGTTCCAAGCTAAAAGAATCATCTTGAGGGTCAACTACGCCAGTCTTTCCAGTTTCCTCAAGAAGTTGCTCCCAATGTCTGGTTCTCATTGCTGGGTTTCTCAATTCTTGAACAAGAGGAAGAGAAACTAACATATTAGTAACAGCATCAGACACCCCATTATAGCAATCCCACGATTTTGTTTTGCTATTAAATGATTGAATTTGTTTTTTAAGTTTTTTGGTTTCATCCACAAGAAAGTCAACATCCACCTTCAAAAATGACGTCTTCATCCAATCTTTGAACAGAGAAAGAACATGAGATGCCATATCCCACAACGTTTTCAATAACGTCATGTTCAATCGCATGGTATCAATTGACTTATACTCCATAACTGTTAATTCGAAGAGTGCTTGCATACGCTTGAGACCCTTTGCTTCTTCTTCGATCGCATGAAGTAATCTATGCCATTTATCCAACTCCAAATATGCTGTCTTAACTCCAGTTGCCCAGAAGAAAGCGCCCATTTGATTATAATCGGATTGGAAGTGTTGTAATTTCTCATTGAAATCAATTACTTTGTCTTTCATCTTTTTGGCTTCCTCGTCCTGCAGTGAAGAAAGGTTGGCTCGCTTATTGAGCGCCTCTTTTGACAGGTGGTCCCATAGTGATGGAGATTCTTCCAATTGAGTGAGAGTATTCGCTTTCAATGCTGTATCATGTTTAGCCAACAAGAATGCAATTTCTTTTAACGGTTCAAACATTCCCTTCTCGCTCGCAGAATCAGTTTTCTCTCTGACATCTCTGATATAACCGATAACTTCCTTGAGAGTCTCTACATCTCCTTGTTCGACCTCTTTTTTCAAACCTTCTTGGGCTGTATTCATAAACCGATACAACTCGTCCAAACTAGATGTCACTTTGGTGGTAAGATAGCCAGTAAATAGAGATTTCCATGAATCGGCCAACCGAAGCAACTCGTTCTTCATAGGTCTTGCATCAATTCTCATCCAAGAAATGGTATCATAATTGGGTAACGTCGATATTTGATCAGCAATCTCCTTGTATTTTTGAATTTGTGTGTCATATTGATCTAGTTGCTCGCCTGGATACTCAGCAAGGAATGAAGAAAATGACTTCTTTCTATCCATCTCCCACAAATCACAAAACTTTGTATATTGTTGCTTGAACATATTGGCCTTTTGTGTCCCTAGAGTAATTGATTGCTTGACGACCTTACGCAATTGGGCTATCTCCTTGTTCCCTCCGACAGACATCAAGTAGCCTTCTGCACTACCGTCCAGCCGAGGTACAAGACCACAGATGGATAGAAAATCGTCAAACCATCCATCAATGATTTGCCCTATGGAATAATCTGGCTCTTGTCCATGCTCGACGCTTAAATGAGGTTTAAAAACTGTTGTTTTTTCAGCCTCCAACTTCAAATTGATTTCCAAAAACGGCGATAACTCATTCTTCGCCAGATATGACTCATCTAGCTGCTCTCTTATTGCATTCATTGATGCCAATACCGTCTTCGTCAGACCCTCAATTACAATGGCATCAGCATAAGCAACATAATTTTTCCATTCTACTGATGTTTCGACAACTTCTCCATTCAATGCAGCGAATGATTGTTGAAGCTGTTTATGAATCGTCTCACCTCCTTTTCGAATATTCTTCTCACATAGGTTCTTCATTTCAGTGTATCGGCCCTTGAACTCCATGAGAGTGAGAGTTCTAGTTTCCTTTCTGACAAACATTGGAGATCTCTCCCATTTTGCCAAAATCTTCTGTATCTCTTCAATACAACCCTTCAATGTTTGTAACATGGTACTTGCACGCTTAGCAAGTTCAAAACTCTCTGTTGTAAACGCATCAATAGATAGAGAATTCCAGTTGAGGCTCGACAATCCTCTTTCTAGTTTTTGATCAATGGTTCGTAACTGCGATAAGAGCAATGGTTTTTCCACATCCAACATTGTCAATTGCATGTTGTTGTACATATTTACAATTATACTCAAACTTCCTGTTTGGGTTCTAAATGTTTCTGCTTTCTCAAAGATATCAAGAGCCTCTTGTGGAATTTGCAAATCAGAACTGTGGTGCGTATTCAACTTATCCAGGTAACTGACCTCTCTAAGCAACCGAACAAGGGCTGAATCAAAGTTCACAAATAGCATATTATCACTTGCTTTTCCTAATAGATACTGGTTCAACTTCTCATTCGAAATAGCACTTATTTCTTGGGCCCACTCGGTGTACTTTTGATTTTGATACTTTCTAATGTTGACAAGAATACTTTCATGAAGAGTCACACACTCCTTTCCCTCGAGAGTTTTAAAAACAGAATCGTTGAACTGTTTGAGCCGGTTCATTGGATCATCTGTTCGGTCAATCAATCCTTGGGACCACAAGAGTGCACCAGCTGTTGGGGGTGTGTTGTGATACAATGGTGGATTATCCTTCTTCTCCTGAAAGAGTTGTTGGACAGTCTTTAGATCTCTCTTGTAGGACAGGACAAGGTCATTTTGTTTTTTTTCTAATTCTTGTTGAATTATTTCACGCTGCAACAGAGATTGGAAGCTTTCAATGAGCTTGAACGCGCTGAAAATCGTATTGCAGTCTTCAAAACCTTTGGACAGGATTGAGCCTATTTTCCTCTCGCACTCCTTTGTGGTTGACTTGAATTTGTAAAAGGTTTCGTCAAACTTTTTCATGTCAATATCCAATGCATCATAGTCAATCTCCTTGAATTGTTGGAACTGTCTCTGGAAATCTCTGTGAATTTCTCGGATTTCTCTCGTCAAGGATTCACCCTTAGTACCACCAACTTCTATGATTGCCAATTTTTCGAATAGTCTTACCAATTCACAAACCTCCAAGCAATCTCTCACTCTCTCTAAAAAGTTGTCTAGTCTGTGGAAGAGCGCATTGGGTTGAATTCTCCATGGATGTTTTGGCATTCTTTCCCTAGTGAATGATTTATACGCAAAGTAATACTTCTTAAAAAGTGCACATACAGATAACACTGAAGTAAGTTTCAATATAGATTCAGAAATTTCACCCGTGAATATCTCCTTTCCTCCTACTTGGAATCTTGCATGATCTATTAAATTGTTGCAAATTTCACGAATCAAAGTGACAAGTCGTTTTGGTTGTCGGTAGGATTCACAGTTTTTCCAAACTAACCAAATTAAGTGGAATAAACTTCTGAACACCGAGGCGAGTTCATTCCATTCAGCTTTTCCAGAGCTTTCCCATTGTATCTTTTCAAAATAAGAGACCAAAGGGTTTAAAAATTTATCTGACTGCTCTGATTCGAAAATTGCATCATCAACATCCTTCATCAACTTTTCAAAAGCTGGTATGTATGTCGAATTAGTGTTCCGTAAAGAGTTTAGTATTGCTTGAATTTGAGTAGACTGTAGTTGACCTCTGATCGACACTAGATCTCGATGCTTGCGCTTCCAGAAGGCCACTTCATCGAGAGGTCCAGGGTGCTTAATCGTTTTGAATAAACTTTCCGGATCATCCTTCAACACTTCTTTAATTTGGTTTGTCCAAGTTACTAGTGCTGTTTCTAGAGTGTGAATTCTATCCTTTCCTCTTTCATTTTCTTTTTTAGAATCTTCCTGCTCCCCGTCTTCGTTTAGCTCCAGGGGGAGAGGTAGAAGAGTTTTTCCTTCTGTTTGACCTATGGTAACATAAATATTGCTTAAAAACTTTCCAAAGAAACTTCTGACTTTTTCATCCTTATCACTATCGTTTATCACTGGAAGTACAACATCTCTTGCGAGTAAATCCAAGCTTTGGAGAGGTTGTGAATCTATATCTCCAAATACACACACATTCACAATATTCTCTTGAGTAATCTTCGTCTTGGATGTTTTCATTACAAAGAAGGTTTTCTTCAGAGAAACACCAGGAGGAGTAAGGGAGAGAGATAGAGCATTGGGGGAAGTATCCGAAAAGAAGAAGAACAAACAGCGAGTATCAGCAGTTTCTAAGAAAATTTGAACCGATTTCCTATCGTGAATCATTTCTTTCAGTTAGAAAGCTGAAAACTAAAGACAGATAGATCAAAGATACATACTTGTAATCATCTGTCTCCACGAGCTTCTTTAAATCCTTCTCTGTCAATTTGAAGCTTGTTCGTACATGTTTTTCAATCCAAGCTTGTCGCTCATCAATTGGAGGTAACTTTGACTTGTCTTCTTCTGGCATTCCTCTGTAACAAAGTGTCTTTCAAATTGCAGAAATGTTTGTCCACAATTTTTATTGCAGCAATTGGGTTCCCAAAGTTGTTTTTTGAAACCGTAGACAACCGCCGATCGGCGGGAGAGTTTCGAGCTTGAGCACCCTCATCATCGGCCATGTGGTTGGAATTGAGGTTTCATAGTAGTGATATCCCTCATCATACAAATTTTTATAAATGAATCACGACTTCGGCGAGATCTTATAATGTTTTACACGCTGGTTTTTGAGCTCCAATGCTGGAGAATGCACTCGTGCTCGTTTTCTTGGAGAATGAGAAAACTCTGGACCATTCAAAGTTACCAATCTGTGGCGCCATGAGCAACGGTATCGATACACTAATGGCCAAGAATGGTACACCTGGGAAATAGAGCAAGATGACAAAATTATGGAATTGCATATCCAGGAATCGATCAATCAAAAAGCATATAAAATTCGCAGAGAATTGAACATAGCAAACACACTTGAGCTTGAATAAAGTGTTTTGGTCCATGTGAGTGTACATGATAAGTATCAAATAAAATACAATCTCTGAGCAATGATCAATCACAAAGAAAATTTTCTGAGTGTATGGATGATAGTAATAGATGTGAAAGAGATGCAACTGAGGCAATTCATAGAAGAACACCTTCTGTGTCCATGGCCACATCATTTTTACACCCTTGAGATAGATGGTATCAGCCAATACGTGAACAATAGCACCGATAGACAGTCCGAGTGCAAATTGAACCCAACAATGACACTTTTCTAGTTGCAACACTCGTTTGCTTTTAACGATACTGACTTGATCCTCACTGCGAGGATGATGACGATGACTCACATTACTATTCGATCGTCCACTCCTTATACTATCAGTTGCAACGCTGGTATTGCTACTGCTTCTGTTACGACGACTTGTTTGTTGATCGTTGGATGTGCACGATCGTGCATTGTTGATGCATGCAGTGATGGCACCAGATAATAAAACAGTGAAAATCACCATGGGCACCCACAGGAGCAACGTATGAGTCGCACTTCTGTGAACAAGATCGGCAATCTCAACAAAATCATTGGTTGTTCCACCCATGAGATAAGAGTAAATAATGGCAGCAACAGCCACCAGAACATCGATATCAGGAACAACAGAACCGAAGACTAGACCGACCTTAAAGTATTGATGTGAATGGGAGATGGCATTGATGATGGATGTTTCTTCAGCTGAAGAGTCATCATCATGATTTGATTTCTTTTGTTGTTGTTGATTATTGTTGTTGTTGTTGAAAATGCTGAAAAAGTAAATGAGAAACAATCCCAGTAGATAATGAACACCTCCTGGCATATTTTGATATTAGGTTGATTATTGTGGTTGTTGTTGTAGTTGTGTTGTGCCTGACACAATATTGTTGTTTATATGAAAGTCTGGTCAGAATCGTCGTTTCAATGTGTGATACTCTCTTCTTTTTGTACGAAATCGTTTGTGCACAAACTCTTCAGACGCTTTCACTCTTTCCAATTTTCTTGTGCAGTGAATCGACTTCTATTTTCTGGTGTGAAAGGAAGGATGGCTTTTTTGGATGTCGTTCGTTCATCGGACAAAAATTCCCGGGATTTTGGTATTGGACGGATCAAATGGAGGAGTTATTCTTGAATGCGCCGATTCAGCTTAATTGTGCCGTTCTTGAAGGAGCTTTCGCATCATCAGATAAATTCCTTCGCAATCTATCCTATACCAACGGTATGATTGTTGTTTGATATACATCCTCTTCATTTTTTAATCCAGTGACAGTTTCATAAAAGACAATGCATTTGGTGCCACTTTCTGTCCGTTCCATTGCAGGGACCAACTGAGATCCAATCATTTGCCGCGCAGCTCCATTCATTACAAAATGGATGAGACTACAATTCCGGGTATCAACAGTGCAAAGAATGATACCATCCGAGCACTGTTGCGCAAAACGAGTGGCATGAATAGAAAATCCCAACTGATCACTCACCAACATTCCGATATATCGTTTCTCATTGTTGTTATAGTTCGTATCGGTCGTTGTTGTCGAGAGAGTTGAACATGAAGAAGCATCACCAACAACATCAGACGACACAGTCAATTGTTGATTGTTGAACTGTGAGAGTGTTCCCTGTAGTTCTCTAATGTGACTGACACTGATGGATTTGGACTCCCGCTTGCACTGACCCAGTATATGAACCATTTTGGGAGTGTTATTGTTGTTGTCAGAGTGACTTACTCTCCACGTTCCATAGAAATCAACACCTTGATCATGAGATTGCTTCGACGTGTTCTTCACATGAAATCCATACTTGCCATTCAACAATTGCACTGTTTCTTTCTCGAATTGAAAACCGAGTTCTACTTGTGATGATCTTCTCGAACTGCTGTAATTGGGAACAGTTCTCTTGTCGGAAGAGCCATCATGGGTTGTTGTTGTTGGTGTTGGTGCTGAACATGTCATCAACAGATGTTGTCGTCGAGTGTGAAAGGAGTGGGATGAAACCACCATCATGGATGATGACTGATGAGTGACCATGTGCGTTGCAAGTCTCGAACCGCACCGGTGCCGCAAATTTCTCTTCAGAATACTTGTTGTTGTTCTGGTGATGTTCATTTTTTGATTTTCAGCATGGTTTTTGTGCGAGTTTCTGGTGAAGCTTCAAACAAAATCCAATAACGATTGAGTATACAATGGTCAAACTTTTTTTTATACACATAGATTATTATCAGGATTAATCGAGAGGAGAGGTACTTGTACCTTCCCTCTTTCAAGCACTCAAAAAAATAAAAGAAAACTTTGATATCGCGTGATCTTTTAATCTCTCTTGAGTTCTAGTGTTTCGGTTTGATATCCACCGTCTTTTGAAATGATGACAATCTCGACAGAATCACCAGTGTAAATATCTCTCTCGCCAGCACTCGTGAATGCATCCTTCACCAGTGTCTTTGCTTGTTCGAGTGACAAATTGTCTGATCCATACTTTGGTACCAACAATTGATTTCTGAATGATTTTTGACTGTCCAACAATGGTTGAATCAATGATTGACCTGTACCGGAGGCTCCAGCATCGACAGACTGATAGGAACCAATGGCATCATAACTGTACACAACTCCTCTGCCTTCATCATCCAATCCTGCCACCATATTGAAAGTGTAGTATGGGAAGAATCTTCTCTGATACAACATGTTCATCAGCATTTGACCAACAGCAACAGTGCTCATTGGTTTGTTGTGTTGAAATTGGTAGTGCGTTAGACGAGTTTTCATTGTTTTGTGCAATGTGGCCGCATCAGATTGCATTCCAGCTGTGCTAATGACACACTTTTCAGTACTATTGTACGTACGCAGAAAATAAAATGACCGTATATCGTGTGTGTGTGTGATTATTATGATTCATCGTTCATATTGATTGGATAGAGATCAACAACAAATTCAGTCAAAACAAGAAATGATGTGTGTTAGTTTCTTCAATAAAGGAGGAACGGCAAATGAGTGAGAAATCAAAACAAATGGCAATAACATACAGTTTACATAATTTGGTTGAATGTCTGGTTTGAATCGAATATCCGAGTGATAAACGAGTATCACCAGCGACGACAACAAAATCCTTGCCGGGAATTGCGAGTGTTGTTCCTCCGTTGTTTTGGTATGGTTCAAATCTGCCCATTGTTATTTACTGAATAGTGGCGTGCGTTGTTGTTTATGGATCGATTTGCGATGTTTGTTTTGGAGATTGCAAATTTTTGCTGCCTCTGTTTTCCTCCGTCAGCTTGATCAAGTTAATAATAGATTGAGTTTCGATGGAAATTTACAACAAGGTTACAACGAGTCGGTAAAATAATTGTAATTCTCCTTCGAGAGGCTAAGAAACAAAACGAAGAGGCAAGGCCAGAGTTTTTGGTGTGCTTATGAACACGCATGCTTCTTTGTGACAAGGGCGAGGAGTTGACGGTTTGTCTTCCAATGTGTAAAAAAAGAACTTTCAGACACCCCTTTTGGAATGTCGCTGTCCGACTGTGATCCAACTATTATTGTAGTCGCCATCAGACAAGCTCTTTTTTCTGGTGCTAGCTGCATACTCTGAGACCCATCAAACCTACAACAAACAAACAAACCAACGCCACTCTCTTGTAATATATATCCTACTACTTTGTACATTACCAACATCATGTCTCTTGTCAACCGAAGTTTACCTGTTGCCCACCACGCTCGATTCAACAGACGACACATGAACAATCTTGTTCTGTTAGCCATGTTCAAGAGATCCATCCACATGAGTGTCAATAACAAGCCCAACATCAATAAGAAGAGTTCATTGTTGCTGAACAATTACTCGCACAACAGTATCATTGGCAACCATCGTCTGATGGATTCTGTTCGTGTCCGAGAGTATCAATCTGCAAAGAAGTGGGCCAACGCTGGCTATTTGGACACACTTACTGGTGTTTATGAAGATCCAAACTACAAACTTGACTTGAAGCCGGAGGAGGTCAGAGATGGACAACCATTGCACTACGTCTCCGAGTTTGGTGTCATGATTGTTGCTGTTCCTGCTACGCTTGCCATTTTGCTTGGCGTTTCCTTTTTAACCTTTTACACCCTATTTGATTCGCAGCCCACTTTCCTCAGAGGCAACCCCAATCCTTTCATGCTGATTCGTGATGGACGAGATGCTCAACAAACGAGAAATCCAATCATGTCATGGACTTATCCATACGGACCACATGCTACCAATCTCAAGCTCGCTTTCTATTATGAGATCAAGGACGCTTTAAACAGAAAAGAAAAAGTTTCGACTCTCAAGAATAGAGCTTAAGTTCTTGCCGGGGAATGATAACGACGACCAACAAGAATCGTAATTTTCTATTCCTACGTGTATTGATTGATCAGGCATAGATTCATGTATTGTAACACTAACATATTTCGACACAATCTCAGGAGGGGAGTGTTATTCAAGTCATTGACAGTTCATATGATTCGTAACAGTAGGAGGGTTTATTGTAGTTGACATTGTGGATCGAACTGCTGTATTGTGCGTATAAATAAAAGAAAAACTTAATCGATAGTTCAATCCACTTTCTCTTGAAAGGTTGGTTGGCCATGGGATGGAATGGCCAGATGTTCAAAAATTGACATGGGAGGAAGACTGAGAGGAGATAAGTGTCGTCCTACTGGCGGATCAGGGACTACATAGCTTGTAGAACATAAAGGAGAGGGGAGAGTACACTCGACAGGCGAGTTTCCTTCGTACACACTACTATCAAAACTGCTCTTTCCTGGTCGGGGAGATAAGGGTTCTAAACACACTTTGTTACTAACTGAATTCGATGAATCCTTGAGCTTGGAATTCAAGGATTTTTTCTTTTCCGCCATCCTCCCCTTCAATTGAGTAATGAGAACGAATCGATCAATGAGAGGAATTTTAGTTTCTGATTCAATGGAGTAACACCCTTCTGAGGAAGCAACTACTTCAAGTTTTTCAACATTTAGCGAAGATTGATCCATGATAACCCATGGATGAACTAACAATTCCTCCAAAGATATTCGGAGAGATGGTTCCTTTGCGAACACTCTTCGAAAGAGATCTTTTAACTCCTCAGTTACATCGAAAGGAAGTTGAATGGGAGAGTGTTGGATTGCCTGGTAGAGAGAGAACAATTTACCAGGACCTATTCCACTTCCCTTGAAAGGAACTTCCCCGAATATCATCGTGAATAGAGTGACTCCACAAGACCAAACATCAGCAGATCTGCCAGAGACAATTCCGACCCCACAAGCTTCAGGGGGAAGGAAAGCTGGCGTTCCAAGACTATCTGAACACGTATCGTCAATACCAGAGAAAGATCGCGACACTCCAAAATCACTGATCTTCAAACATCCACTCTTCGAAATTAATATGTTCGAAGGTTTGATATCTCTGTGCAGTATTTGATTAGAATGAAGATACTGGAGTCCCTTTAGAAGTTGTACAAAATAGGTACGAGCTGAATTTTCAGGCATAGGTTCTGCTTCTACACTACCATCCATCTTCACTTCTCTGAGCACACCACCATCGACATACTCGAAGACTAGATACAGTTTTTCTTCAATGGGATCGTCAATCACTTCCTTAAGGGTGACAACATTTTCATGCTCTAAACTCCTCAAAATCGATATTTCTCTTGCAACACAATTCATCTCTCGTTCGTTTGGACAACCGTTCCTTCGTTTATCCTTGAGATTAGATTTTCGTATTATTTTAATTGCAACTAACTCTCCATTGTTTACATCACTCCCCAATTTCACTTTTCCAAAATTTCCTGTGCCCAATAATCGAAGCATGGAGTACTGGTTTAGTGTTTTTCGACCATCTTTATCCCTACTTTTTGTCAGAGTTCTGGTTTCATTAAATTCTGTCCTCGTTGATCGGTATTTTCTGTTAAGGTCGGCAGGCTCAGTGGATCTAGGCGCTGAATGAATCATCGATTTTGATCTTAGTCTATTTCGTAACAGTTTCTCCTCTTCTGGATATCTTGATCTATTCCATGGTAAATTAACGACGGGAGAAGCTCCTTGTCCTCCACTTCTACGATACCCAATGAGTCTGTCATCATTTTCACAGTTCATACTTACAAATGGTTTCTTAATAGAAAGAAATCGTGATCGAGAAGATACAATCTTATTGTAGTGTACAGTATGGCTTCCGATCGGTGAGTTCGGCAATGAAACGCTCGACGGGACTTCCTCATAGCGAGTATCTGTGTCATTTGTCAATTCCTTTCCTGTATCTGATCCATCGACCACACCTTGATGAGGTATCAGTATGTTTCGGATCGGAGTGTTTGGGTTATCAATGATATGAATTGGAGTAGACTTTGGTGAAACATTCAAACTTGATAGTTCGGGATTCCTTCTCTTGTTAATGTGCTGGTTGTAGATCAAGGGGATCTTTTCTTCGGGTTCACTCGCTCGACGGATTTGATGCCTCGAGTGTTCCGGTTTTCTTGCATAATGATCAAGACAATCGAATGAGTTGTAACCACGATGAATGAAACTTCGATGAATGGAATTTGGGACCACAACTAACTCTTTGCTGATCTTATGAGCATTTGAAAGGGGAGGGAGTTCGATAGTGGTTCCTCCTTTGTTGCTGTCGTACTCTTCGTCTTTATCCTTGCTATTTGCATCGCAAGAAGACTTGACAAAATGGAGAGAATGACGAGAAACATTCACTCCCATTTTTGTGGGATTGAATTTTACTTAAACTAAATGATTGAGTGGTGTCTTATAGAACTGATTTTATTGGTGATTCAGGTTCTTGATGGAGAAATTGGGACTGTAAAAATAAGCAAGAGAGATATCCGCTTGGAAACAGTATTGACCCAGTTCAAACAAAAAGAATTTCCCTGGCTTGACTGTACAATCATTTAATTCACCCCCTTCATGTTATTCCTCATTTGAATTCTAAGTTTCCGAAGCTCTTCCCTTTTGAGAGACAGGGGGGACAGCGAGTGTTCATGTATAGAGGTATCTTCTCGTTCGTCGGTAAGAATTTCAGCTTGGGATACCATTGAGGATCCGTAGTAAATTCTCTTCTGTGAACTGTCATTTGTTCTTTCATATTTGACCACACTTTCAGCAACCTTCCTTTGTGTAACTCCCTCTGTAAACACCTCCACTAGCAATGAGCACCCTAGTAAATCTTCGGGTTTGGATACCCAAGGTAATCTCGAAACCGGGTCAAACACACATGTATCAGGTTCTTCCAATATTAAAGTATTAGATGGATTGACTCTTATATTATGGAATGAAAATGTCCTCAGAGGATTGGAATCTTGGATGACCCTCATAAAAAAAGTGTCACCTGATATGAGAGATTCACCGGATTGAATAGTGACAGAAAAGTTATAGAAACCCTTTGTCTTGTAGATATCTACTGTCTTTTCTGGTATTTTAGATGCTTGAAGAGAATTGAGAAGTAAATCTGGAAGGGAAAAATCTCTTTGTTTCCATCGTCTCTTTCTTTCCCGAGTTGTAGAACTATCATTGGTGGAAGATGCATCATTCACTTCATGTCCTTCGTTATGACTCCTCTTATGCATCTCTGACTCAATATGATTCGCTGATTCTTCAGCCATCGCTCTAACCATAATTTCAAACTTTGAATGGCTCTCCTGTCCTGGTGCTTGTGACTTCTGCTCCTCCTCGGGATGTTCATACTCTCTAAGTATGAGAGGAGTAGTTAGAGAACGAGCGCCAGTGTGAGAAGAACTCTTTTTCTTCGCCACATGACGTCTGGCGGTGCTCTGAAAGGTTGCTGGAAACACGCAGGAGTTGGTGCCATTTCCCCTTACTTTAAGATCATGTTTAGGTTGGAGCACATTGAAGAAACTGTGGATGAACTTGGTAAGAACGCTCCAAACAAGTTTAATTACCATAGTACTTACTCTGGCTCCTTGAAGCACTTCACTCCTCCAACAACTTTAAATACACTCTGAGTAGAGTCATTAATCCTATCTTTGTCGTAGAACTGGTTGATCCTCCCTTCCTGTTCATCTAATTCTCGGAACTTTGTTTCGATCTGTTTGAGTGTGAGTCTTGATGTCATTCTGCCGTTTTGTCGAAGAAAAACTGTACTCTACAGTAGTCAAGGTCGAATCGACTTGTTCCTGTTTTTCTTGGACAAAACGGCAGAACCGTAGAACGCGAATCACACTCAAAAAGGAATAAGGTTACTGTTTATTTTGTACATGTAGATCGTTTGTGGTCGCTTGGGACTTACACGGATATGGCAGACTTTGTGATCGTGATGTCAGCGTACGGTGCGTCTTGTTTGACATCGACAAAGTTCTTTGTTTTCAAAACAAGCACCTCGTAGAAGCATCTGGCTGCTGTAATTCTCTTCTTGCCCGCCACCATCTTATTCAAGTCGATCTCACTCTGTGTTTTGAAGGTTTCGTTGAAGATGTTCATCACCTTGAGTGTTCTCTCGGTCATCGACTTGTCCGTGTATGTTCTTCTGAGTTCTTCCTGATCTCTCTTGCTCTTCTCTCTTAACTCACGCTCTCTTTCCAACTCCTCTTCGATGATCTTAGTCCTCTCCGCCTCTGATATCAGTGGAGCTGCCTCCTGGGTACCCAAAGCAGTTGACACTCTCGATCGTTGCTCAGGTGTTCTATACGCATCAATAATGATATCATCGATATCATCCTCGACGGTTGAGATCGGAGAAGGCATTGTAGAAATTCGTCTTTCAGTAGGTGGGAACTCTTCAAACTCTTCGAATCCAGTTAAGCCTGCTTCGGCACCAAATTCATGTTCAGGGAAGAACTCTGGTTGAATTTCAGCAGCCTCTCTAGGTATTTCAACAGGTGGTACGGCCTGTCTAACATTGATTTGCTCCAGGTTTCTTCTGAAGACAGTAAGGAATGAAGCAGGCAGATCAGCACCACTTGCAGGTTGTGACATCAAATCTTGAAGACTTGGTAGAGCATCAATTGATGCATTGTGAAGTGCTTCCAACTCGGCCGGAGTCTTAGGAGCAGATCGCGTCTCTCTAAGAGGTGCTTGAGTAAGAGTTGCCTTGTATCTCTTTGGAGCAATTTCTATCCTGGCATCGATCTGAACACCACGAGGTCTCTTTTGTGGACGTGGTACCTCAGCCTCGACTCTTGCAACCTCCTCGGTAGGTGCACCGGTGATTGGTGTCACAAAAGGTGTACCAATTTCTGAGATGGCAGTGCTCAGTCGGGAAACCTCCTCTCGTCGAGGTGAGGTTGGAAGGTATTCTTCTCCGCCAAAGCCAACTTCGGCACCCATTCCCATAAACTCTTCCTCCGTTCCAGGCATGGGGAAAGCAATACCAGTTGTAAATACTTCTTGTTCACCAAATGTTGGAGCAGCTCTTCTCAATTGGTCAACAGAAGCAGGTGTTGGTGCAGTAGTAGGTGTAGGACGCACAGTTTCAGCAGGAGTCTGAGTGAGACCAAACGGTGCAGTGAAGGAAGGCATTCCCACAGATTCATCCTCTGCGTACCAATTATCAAAATCGTCCAATGTGATATCTTGCATTCTGGCAAACAATCTTCCTCTTCCAATTTCTTCCTCCTCTTCTTCAACAGTGTCAGCAATAAATCCAGATACTCCACCAGCTGTTGTCATGAGTGTTGATAGATCGTACTCTGGAATAATGAGATCCAACTCGGATACTCTCTCTGGGAGAGTAATGGCATTAATGTTGGCCATGAGAGATCTCTCTGGCAAATCGACTTTGGTCTCAGGAACAACTTGCTAATAAGTGATGATTACATGTGTGTGTGAATCATTGATTCAAAAACAAGAAACAATGTTTCAAAGAGTGTCAGATCAACAACAAGGATATCGCAATTTTTCCTATCTGTGTGTAAAGGACTGTGCACATACCAACTTGATTCGTGTCAACGTTTCATTACAATCAGCCAACACGTACTTGACTTTTCTGGAATAAATTTTGACGACACCCAACAGCAAATGACCAGATGTACGCAATGCCAATGGTACAACAGGTTGAATAATACCCTTGACAGCATCCTTAATATCTGTGTCTGTAATTTGATTCTTTGTCAATCTTCTATCCCAATGAGCAGCAAGCCAAATCTTGGCAAATGGACCCTTTTTGGTCAGAACAAACTCTGAGTAGAACATGTTGTTGTTGTTGTGGAGTTCGTTTGATTACTACGATCGTTGTAAGTATATTTATTGTGCTCTAGAGTCCTTTTTTGTTTTCCAGTTCACAAAACGGAGTTTTCGTCAAAATTTTCTCTTTGGCCAAATTTCGAGTTTTTTGAGTAACGGATTTTCTTGTGATTGAACTTTCAATCGGAAGAGGGGTATCATCAAACGGGGAAAATTGTCAACGACACTCGCGTCACCAATCACAGATGGCGGAACAATACATCAGCCGTTCCTTGAGTCAAAGTAAGTGAAACTGTGGCGCAAGCAATGTTTGTAGAAGCAGCAAAAAATTTCGCCTTGCCAGTTTTTCCACGGGCACACAACAAACGTCATCGCTCGAATACCCGCAACCCATTGTTCTTTGTCACCCACACAGCAACAACAACCAGCTTTGTCACCCACTCACAAACAACACAAGGGAAGAAGAGAGAAGCGACAACAAAACCCGAAGCAAGTAACAAAAAAAAACAGCAGCAAACACCAACGAGAGGTGACACCAAAAAAAATACCTCCTCCAACAACAACCATTATTCAAAATGTCCACAACAACAACAACAGCAACAACAGCAACGACAACACCAACACCACATGTACCATCACTCAACAACAACAACAACACCAACAATCATCAACGTTCCTACAGCGATGCTCAACTAAAAATATTGGATATATGTAGTAAGCCGTTGCAATCTCTACCAGTGTCCAAAGACTTGCCCCGTCTCGCCAAAAAATTCTCACTGCACGTCAACAGACAAGAATTGTCATGGATACCACACACGATACTATCAGACGATTATCCTTCTCCTACGACTCCATCGATCGCCTCACCAACCACACCCATCGACACGAATGCTATCACCAATAACAATAGTAGTAGTAGTAGTGAATCAGAGTGTGAAGAAACGGCACTTGCCATGATTGTGTATCACTTGTTGGCTCACATGCATCAATCGATATTGCCAACGAAAAAATTTCAAACATGTGCACAAGTACCATCATTCACACAGTTCAATCATCAAGTCAACATGAACGACCATGTCACCATCAATCAATTCCTGTTGAGTCATTTTGGTGAGAGCGATACGGTGACTCAAATATTGAAAGCGTGTCATCAAACTGTGATTATTCATGTCTTGTTTGGTGCACGTGCCAGTCTCATGAAACAAATGATTCATTTCAAGGACGTGAGAGGTGCATGGAAAATTATCATTCATTTTCCATTGAATCACAATAGTAGTAGTCTGACTGATCATCATAACAATACGAGTACTGAGAATAGTTATCGATTGAGTAATGCAGCAGATGGATTTGTTCACGTAGAGGACGAAGAGTGCATCACAGTGTCTCACAAGAGAAGAGAACAAGTGTACATGAAATCAACTGACTATGCAAAGATTGTGGACGAGTACAATAGCAAGCATCAGATACAGGCTGCCAATGGACCTACTGTCGATCGAAAACAACCCTTTACTCAACTGTTTCAGTTCGAGTGGCAGATTCGAGTCGTATTCGATGCTTCTTCCACGTCAGATGTCGATGCTCAAACAACAACATCTACTGCTTCATCTTCTTCGGAGATGAAAGTCGTTCGTGTAGATATTGAACTGTTGGACATTTTGTACAAGAATGAAGATGGAACAACGAATGCCTATCCAGAGTACAGCATGAATCAAGTCATGGAGATTCGAAAGTTTTTCACATCGGTTGATGCGTATGCTGCAGCAAGATTGGAGTCTGCGTCTTCGTCGACCGATGGTTCCACGAGCGCACGGTTCCATCATCCGAATGCCAACCTCAGAGGAGGACCAAACAACAATAGCAATGGACTTCATTTGATGAAACGGTATGACAGTGCAAGTCAATTGACAGCCACAAGGGACTCTGATGCGTCCTACAATGAAGAAAACAATCTGATGACACCATTGTCCAGAGGAGATGACAGCGGCAGTAACAACAAGAATGCACCATTGGCTCAACAGGACACTCTGGGCACACCGACTCAAACGATGGATCAGGCTAGTGAATCGACTTCTTCGTTCTGGAGGAGACTCTTGTGCTTTATGCACATTCGTTGAATGAAGCACATGTCTATTTGATGAAGTGATTTTCAACTGTGTGTCCACGAGCCAGCACGGGTTGAGTTTTTGTTACCTAACGTTTTTTCCTCTAACTTTTTATTTATTAACCATAGCAATAATACTACTTGCACCACCTTAAACCATAGCAATCACATGCATTTGAGAGAGAGAGATAGAAGAGAGATCGATTGTATATATATAGATATCTGCTGAGTCCACACATCGCGAATGTTTTCCTCCTACTACTACTACCCCAGATCTGTTATTAGGCCCCTAGTCATATCATGTATGAATCATAATCCAAAAACAATAAATTATTGTTTGCTCACTAATTAAACGAACAAGTTTATTTTGATGTTGTTGTTTCAGATGTCTTGCTGCTGCCATCCTCTTTCGGTGGTACAATACCCAGAGCAGTACCCATAATCAGATTCATATTCGTCAGCACTTCCTGCATACCGACATCGACCAACCTCGTATCCAAATTGTGCAACGCAATGGAACCGAGTTGTGTGCCTGCTCCACCGACCACAGGTGACGGTGCACTCACCGGAGACGAACTAGAGCTGTTCGACAGTGAATGATGATGATGATGAATTCCACCACCACCACCACCACCATACTCATCAGACGATGCCAACAAACCAACAGAATGATTGTTCATCATTGGTTGCATATCTCTATCGTACAGTGCAAAGAATGCTACAGTAAAGTGTTGATCCAGTTTGGCTTGATAACACGAAAAGAGTGTCACATTGGATTTGATGTGAACCGAATTGGATTGTTTCATCTCGGGGAAGAAACTGACGAGTGATGCGACAGTCATTTGTAAGTTGTGTAATTTGATGGCAAACACATGTTGATCACCACTTCGATTACTCTTACTATTACTACTATTGTTATTACTATTACTATTGTTACTATAAGGATTCGTATTATTGTTATTCGTGTGACTAAAACTTCCACTTGAATGACCATTGCTGTTGTTGTTGTTGTTGTTGTTGTTGTTGTTATTATTGTTGAAATTCGGTACAACACCAGAGAAACTTCCACTCGATGTTCCACTACCAATACTACTACTACTATTACTGAGATAATCACTGCTACTACTGCTCGTTAATTTCCACTCTGACAAGTAGTCCTTCATGTTTTGATTCATGTAAATGGGTTGTTCACTAATCATACATCCATGGTGTGAGTGAATATTGTTGAAACAACATGAATATGTAGTTGGACAAAACAAACAACAAAGATTCACAAGTACTTTTGTCTGTCAATGAGAATGACTCTGACGTTGGAAGAGTTGACGAGTTTGCCAATGACTGCAATTTCTCTTTCCAAGTCTTTGATCACTTGAGCCGATAGACCACTAGAGCCTGGTCTTCCACACTTTTTTCTCATCATTGTTTTTATTGATGTTGTTGCTCGATATTTGGTTGTTTGCTGAGCTTTCTTTGGTTTCTTGGAACGCACTTGACACGAGAGGAGAAACTGTTACTGACAGGTAGATTCTCCTCTTCCGACATGAACGAAAAATCGACTTGCATTTTGTTTTTCGCATCTCCAACAACATAACAATCAACTCTGTAGCAATCTACACTCTATACTAAAACGTCATATGACTATCAATCAACCCATGTTCAAAACAGCGAGATCCCATGTCAAACGAAAATTTGCCATCATTTGTGGCTACGTAGGCACTCATTTCAACGGTTCTCAATATCAACCAACACTCTCACTCAACAGCACAGTCGAAGGATCACTATTGTACGCTCTACACAAATCCAATTTAATATCCGAGTCAAACAAGCATGATCCATCCAAGGTTCAACTCTCTCGTAGCTCTCGAACAGACAAGAAGGTTCATTCACTGTGTTCTGTGTTTAGCTTGAAACTAGAAGTGGAAAAACAGTTGGCAGAAAAGGTCATGTCCCATAGATGCGATGAAAATGATGGTGATGAAGAGTTTGGAAATGAAATGCATCACAATAATCATGTCACACTAATTTTGCGAGCTTGAAGGACTTTCCGAGTGAAAAAGTAACAGGTCTCATGTTCGAATCCGTCATTCAACTAAAGTCAAAGGAAGAAAGAGTGGCAGCATATCAAAAGTTGCATGCCACAAAGGTTTTGTCAAACATGTCAAGATTTATTTACAAGTTTGAAGGAGAGGAAGTGATCGAATTGGGCGGAGAAAAGTACTTGCTGGTTCAAATTGTTGCCAATTCATTTGTCTACAATCAAATCAGAAACATGATGTCGTCTGTGCTATGTCAAGTGAATGGTTGGTTGCCAGATGATTATATCAAATTGATGCTCGGATATCCAAGATACTGTCAGAGACCTGTACTGGCACCTGCTGAACCATTGATTGTCAATTCATGTGGTGGCTATGGAGCTACTCCTGACCCTACTGTACGGACAATTAACTTGGATCATCCTAGTATCACAAACAAGCAAAATGATTTCCGGTATTCCAAGCTCTATCCACATATGCACTCTGAGTTGACTCAGAATGATGTTTTTTCACAGTTCGAAACTCAGTTTAATGAAACGTATGAGAAAAAGTTTGATGCAGAGCAATATCGTCAAATACAGGAGTTGAATCACGAATACGACGAACATGTCGCAACTCGGATATCACAATGGAAACAGAAAGAGTTTTCAATCATGTCAGAAAAGTTGGCTGAGTATCAAGCCAACATTCGTGACAACATTAAGCAAAAATCACGAGATTTCCTACCTGCTAACCTGGTCAACGAACTGAGTGTCAAATATAAGGAAAAGCCATTTAGTCCCTCAGTGCTTAAAGTCTATGATTATCTATCGAAACAGCTATCAACAGGTGCCATTCCATTCAGTATGGACATAGAGCCATTTATTGAGATTGTAGAACGCATGGGTGGTCTCGCACAAGCCACACAATACATTATGGACAACAACACAACAAAAACACAACCAATCCAACAACACCAAGCAGAATAAACAAAAATAGCTTATTCCCGATATCGCCAATGCTTTTTCAGCCGCAAAAAAGTTCCAAGCTGCTCATCGAAAGAAACAACAACAAGAACAGAGTGCAACTATATATCAACAACAACAACAACATTAAACATCAACCAACAAAACATCAATAATATGAGCAATTCAAAAGTCTCTGTCTTGGTCCAAAAAGTGACCAACCCAAAAAACGAGTATGAAGATTGGGACTCTATTCTTCAAATTTGTGATCTCATGGCACAGAAACCAGATGAAACGTATGTCATGCAATCGTACTTGTGTGTGTGTATAGTTGTGCGAACAATTGTTGTTTAACACTTGTTGATTGATCACCTATAAATGTGTGATCTGTATGTATCGATTGATGACTGATGACTGATGACTGATGAAACTGCACTTGACAAAATAGATGTGCAACTGTAGTGCATCAAATCTTTTCAACAATTTCTCATCCACATCCAAAGACTCGATACTTTTCTGTTGCTGTATGTCATTTCATTCATTCATTCATTCATTCATAGTAGTTATACTTTGTTGTTCTGTGTCATGACGAACAAACTCACACTTGTTGTACTTGTATGGATTGGATTGGATTGGACTGGATTGAATAGCTATTGGATGCATGTGTCAAGAATAGTAATCAATTCTTTCAGAATGCACTCATTCGTCAACCAACAATGAACCAGTTGGATTCAATGCTCAAGAACGATTCTGACTCGTCTGTCGTTGAAAAGTGGGAGGAGATGAGTGAGGCATGGAAGAGAGAGTATCCATCACTGTACAGAGCAGCTACGACTGGCACGAGCAATCAATTGTACAGCACTAGTCCATCATCACCACCCTCTCAACAACAGAAATCTCCATCGCCACCACCAGCATCATCGCTAACCTTTCATCATTTTGATGACAAGCAACAGAGTCAAGCATCAACAAGACCATCGCCAAAGCAAAAGAGTCAAGCGTCATCCAAGCGATCAAAGACTGATCGCATTCAAAACGATTTGACAGTGGTTCTCGATAATTGTACACTGATGATTCAGTTTATTCAAAATGCAGTCTCGGTGCAATCGTTGAGAAAGGATGATGCTGCACAGCAAATTCATGTCAATATGCAAGAAATGAATCGAAGATTGGTTGCTCTGATTGATCAGATACCAGATGAGTCACTATTGATGAGAACATTGGAAGTTCATGAGCACTTGTTTGCCGTGCTGGACTGCTATGAACATTATTTGAAGACGGGTGAGAAGAATATGCCGAGTGATACCATGTCGACATCTTCTCCACTTGATCATCCCGCAGCAACTACTACTACTCAGAGTAGTACTAATTTGATTGACGATATGGATCTGTTCTTTGACACACCTGTTGCAGCTCCTGCATCTACCACTAGATTCAAGGGCAAAGGTCATGTCAATAGTCCTATTGTGGAGACGTCGAGACAGGGTGCAGAAACCATGTCATTGGACGATTTCTTGTCCGCTCCTCCACAGTCTCAGCAGCAATCATCCAACTATGATGATCCGTTTGGTATGGATATGATGCAACAAGAGATTCACAACGCTCAACAAGGTTCAAGTTCAGACCGCAGCAGTGGTGGTGGATTTGCTGCTCTCGCCAGAAGAAAGAATCCTCAGCAGAATGCTTCCTTTGCTTCCTCTCCCAATCCATTTAGTCCAGTTTCTGATTCGACACAAGCAGAGCCCAATCCATTCGATATTGGACCACAAACTCAACAACAACCATCCAGGTTGTTTACACCAAGAAGTGAGACGATGCAAGAGTCACCACAATCTCTGTATCCTTCCTCCAACAATAATCTCAACAATGAAGGAGCAGGATTTGCTGCTCTTGCCAGACGGAGAAAGGTGACGCCTGATGCTGACTCTACACAACAATCGAAATCAAGTGCCGACGATATCAACTCCTTTTTCGAGTAAATAAATAGAAATAAATTCGTCGCACGGGCGAGATGAGGAGAGCTCGAGCAACCAGGTATGAGACTTTTCAAAATGAGAGCAACAATCGATTGGTTAGCTCTAATGGCTCAACGAGTAGAAGAATAATTGTCCATTTTGAAAGGTCACAAACCCGAGCTGGTCCGTCTGAAAGTACGGACCACCGATTCGCCTTACAGCTTCAGGACGAACAGAGAATCGATAACCACGAGAACATGCCAATTCTTCTTGAACAGAGACACAATAACAGCGAATTTGACAGTGCCCAAATGGCCCTTGCCTTAGCTCGTTCTCTCCGGGAACATCAGTCAAACAGAGGTTCAGAGGACACTGTAGATGCTGGCGGACAAGAATGGCCCGACATGTCCTATGAAGCTCTTGTCGAACTGGAGGATGTAAAGGTAGGACTGACACAACCTCAAATGGAAGAATTGTGTCTCTCCGTAAACCCCGTTGTCGACTCTTCACAAAGGTGTCCCATTTGCTGGCGAAAGATGAAGTCATCTATTCGACAAATCAGGGCATGCAAACACAACTTCCACGAGGATTGTTTGTTTCGTTGGTGGTCTCAGTCAAAGAAGTGTCCACTGTGCAATGAACGACCACACTCCACAGAGGAATCAATATGAGAGTAATGATGAGCTAATCTTATCAATATTCGATATCAGAATAAACAAGTCGAATCTGTGTACAGAAAAGCATTTAGTGTATTTTTTTAAGAGTGTAGGATGAGTTACAAATGCGCGATTAAGCGTCGTCTTCTTGGTCAATGTCTTCAACCTTAACGTCACCAACCTTGTCATCACCTTCACCTTGCATATCAGATGTCCAAAGGGTCAAGTTGTCTCTCAACAATTGCAGGATAAGAGTTGAATCTTTGTATGATTCTTCGGTCAATGTGTCAAGATCAGCGATAGCATCATCAAAGGCATGCTTGGCGAGTTGACATGCTCTTTCTGGGGAGTTCAAGATTTCATAGTAGAAGACAGAGAAGTTCAGAGCCAAACCAAGACGGATTGGATGGGTGGAAGCCAACTCAGCATTAGCAATATCAGAAGCACTTTGGTATGCGCTCAAAGAGTTGTTTGCTGCTTTCTTTCTCTCATCACCAACAGTGAATTCAGCCATGTATCTGTGATAATCCCCCTTCATCTTGTAGTGGAAGACCTTGGATTCACCAGACTTGCTGGAAGGAATCAAATGTTCATCCAAAATATTCAAAATGTCTTGACAGATGCCCATCAATTCAGCCTCAACCTTAGCTCTGTAGCTTCTGATCTTTTGAACATGGTGGTCGTTACCCTTATTTTCTTCCTTTTGCTCAATGGATGAGATAATTCTCCATGAGGCACGTCTGGCACCAATGACGTTTTTATAGGCAACAGACAACAAATTTCTTTCTTCAACGGTCAATTCAATATCCATCTTTGCAACAGCCTTCATTGCCTCAACCATTTCTATAGAGAGAAATAGAAAAAAAAAAGTATTGTCAGTCAAGAGCTCACATAAAAACTGAGGTACTTTGATGGGAAGCAACCTCAGAAGCGAGTGAAGAGAGCTTTATGCTATAAATAACTTACCGTCGTATCTCTCAGCTTGTTCAGCCAACTTGGCCATGAACACATTGTCTTCTCTTTGATCTTCAACTTGACTCATTTTGTTTCTATTTTTTTATTGATAATGTTTTTGTTGTTGTGTTTGTGTTTTTTTGTAGCAAAAAAATTCGGTGTGTTAGATCGAGAGAACCTTTTTTTTTGGGATGGTGGGGATTGATGATTTGCGACACAAAGTTTGATGATGAATGTCATCAGCAAAAGTACAAGATCCACACCCCACAGAGCAACAAACAAACAGCGTTGGATAACATACCGTTTGACTCAATATATAATGATGCGAACTTGTTTGTTTTGATGCGACTGTCTTCTCAAGACCGGTGAAATTTTGGTCAACTGGACTTTACAATTTAACGTTGAAAGGTTGGCGGTGAAACGTCGGAAATGAAGATTCCGTGATCTGCAACAACAAACACAAGGTCGCCACAATCCATCAAGGTTCACAAGAGCTGTCTGAAGTTTCACACACAAGTAAACAACATACTCTTGTAATAACCACTGAACAACAGGACATTTCGAGATACTAAATTTTCGCCCGACGTCTCAAAGGAGAAAATCGTAAATCTGTCACCTGTCTGTCATCTCAGGCTGTCACAAAATCCCAAAACTGCCTTGGACGAATCACGAGTTTCCTTGAACTGACGGAGAACTTTTCCGCCCACACACCGAAAAACACCCCTCTTCAACCATCACCTCCAATCTTGGTTTAGGACCTCACAGTTGCACCGAACTGCCAAAGTCCCAAAAAAACGAACGATACCCCAAAATTTGGTTTTATTGGCAGAACTGCTGTACATTATTATCACACACACAACAAACAAAAAAACATCAATTCCTTCAACGAATTCAACAACAAACTATAATATCAAATAAATAAAATCATGGCCAACATTGTCAATTTGAAGATTGCCGTTGTCGGTGGCGGAGGTGTCGGAAAGAGTTGTCTGACGATTCAATTTGTTCAAAATCAATTCATGGAAACTTGGGGTATGTTTGTTTGTTTGCCAATGATGTTCTTTCTTCTATTTTGTTATTGTTGTTGTTGTAAAGATTTGAGTTTGGTGGTGCTGGTAGTAGTGGTAGTGATTTTTTCAAAGTAAAAATCAAATGGTGGTTGCAGCAACCATAGCAATCATAACAACAGCATCCAAAACGAACGATACATGTGTTGTCATGACTCGAATCATCAACTATAGTGGAAGATGCAGTATTGTTCTGAGAGGGGAAAAAGCGCCAAAAGAAATGACTGCAACACACAACATCAACGAGCACACAATGAATCAAATCATAATCATAATGAACATAATAATGAGATAATAATCATCATCATCATCAGAAAGTGAAAGTTTTACTAGCAAATTATTATTTCTTGAAAATAATCGACACAGGATGACGAATTGCTACTGCTACTGCCTTATAGCTACTGCCAACACACAACAAACAAACAAACAACACATTCAACAAAAAAACAACATGAAACATTCAATGAATGCTAACACAACACACACCAATTCGTATTTATTTATTAGATCCTACCATTGAAGATTCTTATCAAAAGCAACTCAAGGTCATGGACACTATGATTATGCTTGATATTCTAGATACTGCCGGTCAGGAGGAATACAAGGCCCTAAGAGACGAATATATGCGAACAGCTGATGGATTCTTGCTCGTGTTCGATCTCTCCAACAGGAAGTCATTCCAAGAATTGTCCGATTTCCACCGACAAATTACGAGAAGCAAGGATAATGATTTCCCGCCTCTGATGATGGCGGGAAACAAGAGCGATTTGGCCGATAACTTGAAGGTGGTCAACTCGCAAGAAGCTTTGGAGTTGTGCAAAGGTTGGAAGTGTGAGTATTTGGAGACATCGGCCAAGGAGAGAAGGAACATTGATGAATGTTTCCACAAGATTGTAGAGAAGATAGTGTTGGACAAGAAGAAGCGAGAGGAAGCAAACAGCAACAACGCAGACAGTGCCAACAAAGGTGACAAGCCTAAGCCTCAACAGAAAAAGAAGTGTATCATATGCTAAGACGATTGTGACTCTCTTACTATCCCTCCCTCCAAAGCTCCTTTCAACCTTCCTTACTTACCGACAACAACAACAACAGAAAAATATATATTAGATTATTGCGAAAGTTTCAATATACATCATAGAGTTTTTTTCACGATGGGTGTGCTTGTTATTGTTCTTTTTGTCGGTCGCTGCTACTACTTACTGCTGTTGAATAGTAGCTTTTGACCCTTTTCATTGAACCATTGATAGTACTTGTTGAGAATCTCGCGGTGATCAAACGCCAAGTCATACTCATTGTTCTCATTGGACAGCACACTATTCAAGGGAAAGAAGCCTGCATCTGCTGCGTCATCTCCAAACTGTAGTTCCTTCAAGTGTTCCGACGAGACCTGAACAGCATACGCAATCGTAACAACGTGCTTTCTCTTGTCTCTGTTTGGATCTCCTTGGACTGCAATCAAATGGACCAACGGTTCACCAGTCAAATTTGTTTCTTCTTTGAGCTCTCTAAGGACTCCCTTTTCTGGGTCCTCTCCGTAGTCCACAAAACCGCCGGGGAAAGCATAATGTCCTTTGAACGGATCATTCTTTCTCTTGATCAACAAGATTTCGAATCCTTCTTTCTGGTCAGTTGTTGTTTGCTGACTTCGAACGACAATGGCATCTGTGGTGAGTGAAGGGTTTCTGTACTGCTTTGGTGCTTGAGATGTGGTGCTCATGAATCGTGATGATGCTTGATCTCTTGGTTGATGTTGTTTTTGTTGATGGATTTTGCATGGATGATTAATTTGAACATGGCCAGAGTTGAAGGAATGCACTTGGTGAACATTTGTTGCCTGGCAGAGAGTTCTCTGGATTGTTGATCTGTTCAACCTTGGCAGTATTTTCCATCCACTCGCTCGTATCATACTCTTGTCTTCTTGTTTTTTGGAAGAGCACGGGTTTCGTGGTAGGCTAGGACAAGCGAATGAAGAGGGATAAAATCATACAATGCTTACAACAGGGCTTTATTCTTTGGGAGTTGGAATGGTATTGCCTGTGGAATCAAAACACCTTCAGGGATCATTACAGACAGTATTGATGTGTCCGGTATTGCCTGACGGAACACAGTTCGGTTTTCTCTTTCGTATCTCTGTTCAAGTCTCTTGGTTTCCATTTGGACTTCCTTTACATATGATGTCAACAAGTCAAAGTCGTGCAAAACGATACCGGCACTCTTGATATGAACTTGTTGGAACACGTTCATCTCATCTAATTGTCTACTGGCAATACAGATGAGCATGACAGCGACGCCACTATTCTCCTTCTTGTTCTCATCTCTGGCCAAGTACTGGAGAGTCAATGCACGATACAGTAACCTATAATTCGTTGCGAGTATTCGAAAGTTATCCGAGAATCTTGCTTGTTTGACAGCTTGATCCGAACACTGCCTAGCAGAGTCAAACAATTGCACTGCTTGTACACAGAGCCTCGAGAGAGCAGTCGATGTGTATGCCTCTGATATGATGGCTGCTTGAATGGCAATCAATTGACCAATTCCCAAACAATAATATTGTACAGATTCACAACTGAACAGTGACAATTCAGGTATTCGGATCGAATCACTGTTTGACGTCTTGTGAACACCACCACCATGATGACTGTTTTGATGATTTGTGGAGTGACTGCTGTGATGATTCAACTCGTCCAACAACCGATCCGCATCACACAAGTACGTCTGTTGAATGTGCTGCAACACACCATAGGCTTTTCGCAAGAATACGGAACACTCTCTCATCTCTTCGTCATATTCGTTGCTGCGTGGTTGTTCTCCACTTCCATTGCCTCCACCATTCGAAGCAGCATAATCTTGATTTTTAGATGTCAATTGAGATTGTTGTTGTTGTGGATTGGTATTGGTCATGGTTGCCAACGATTGATTCTTCAAATAATTACACTGTGCCACATAGTTGCACATGCAGTAGACATACGTGTACAATATCATGATACATTCGAATTTTTCGTTTGAGCTCTGCATCTTCTTGCTCTTGGAGTGAGAAGACGATGTTAACGATGTCATGACACTCCTTGATTTTTCATGATCGGACGCGAGACCACTGGTCCATGAGAATGTGTTGGTCTTTGACGATGGTAGTTTCAAACTGGGGTTTTTTGTTCTCTGCAGTTCCAACGTGTTCACAAACTGGTGCATGTACGGCAAATAATTCTCAATGCACTTGATGGTGTACTTGTACTTGTTTTTGAGGTCGAGTTGTTTCATGATGGTGGTTCGATGATGATTGAGAGAGGTGTTGGCCGTGCTGGGTGCGTGACCAGAGAGACACTTGACGATAATGTCTCTCATTTCGGTTCCTTTTTTGATGACGAGCTTCATCTCTGTGCTCAAACTTTTCATGTCGATCCATTTTTCGAGTGAGATGGATTTGGTTTGAGGTATTTGAAAATGGTGCGTTGCAATGTTCATTGTTGTTACTGTTGTTCTCTATGTTTGTTGTTGTTGTTGTTGTTGTTGGACTCGATTATATTTTAAAAAGAAAAGGAGAGCAGTATGTAGTTTGGATGTTGGTTTGTTGGTTGGGTATTGGAGTGATGATGTCAAACAAGTTCGCAAGTTTTTTCAATATTGTGTTGGCAAGAAGCTGATTTTTTGTCGCCAACAGAAGGGGATTCGTTCAAACGTTTGTGTTGATGACACGAAAGCTCTGTATTTTTTCAAGTTGAACAATGGGTTATCCTCTCAGCCACTGTGCAATTATCAGTCGTTTGATGATTGTGGTCGAATTCGGTGAGGATGTTGATGTCGTTGTTGTGTTGGGATTTGTCAACAACAAGAAACAAAAGGCGAAAATGATTGTTCCGACAGGGTTGTCTGACTGTTGACAGGTGAAATTGGCAGCTGTTCTACGACAGATGTGTTTTTTGGCGCGAGAAAAAAAGTGGTTCGAGAAAAAGCGAGAAGTTTCTCACTCTCCACAAGCAACAACGAACAGAGCAGAACAAAATACAAAACAAACATAGCAGGAGCACAATCAACTTGTACATCTCAAATGGTTCGCAAAAAGTTTATTCCTCCTCTTGCGAACAAGGATCTGCTCCCAAAGCCTGTAGTGATTGCAACGAAAGCATCATCATCCCAAACCATCAACAAACAAGCAAATGACAAGGAAATTGATAACAATGGCTCAACAACGACGCAAGACTCATCACAAAAGACAACCAGTAGTGGAGCTAAACCATCTGACTCTCTCAAGAGAAAGTTCAAGCCTCCCACAATGATCAATTCCTCCAAGCTTCCACCGAACACAACATCAAGTAAGAATCAATCGTCATCATCGTCAAGCACGACCAAAAATGATGACAAAGAGTCGGCAGACGGTGAAGAGACTGGTGAAGTCTGGAGTGTCATGTTCTGCAAAACTAGCAACAAGAAACACAAGTCGTATGATGATGGAGTGTTGCTCGTTCTGAAGAAGAGATATATTTTGCATGATTCTAATGGTAAGGTTGTGATAAATCGATTAGTACCAAACACATTGAATGATTTGAGAGAGGGACATGTGATTGTTATTGGTACAAAGGAATGTGAAATGATGAACAAGATCGCTTATGAGGAATATTCGAGTGGAAGAGTATTTTTGCCAACATCAATGAAAAAACCATTGAGCAAGGAGTCTAGCTCTCGAGTCAAGAAGCCGAGTCCTGCGGCAGCATCGAAATTTAAGGCTCACGATGCGAATTCAGTGCAAACTGGAGGCTTGGGAGTAAACAATGCGAAAAAGAATGTCAAGGTACCCCAGGGATCTTATGTACTGAATACTGGTCATCCAGAAACGGATTCAAACGGCAAATACATGTATCCCGTGTACATTGATTCCCATTTGTCACAATTATTGAGACCGCATCAGGTGGAGGGTATTCAGTTCATGTATGACTGTATTATGGGTATTAAGAACACAGGGTACGGATGCTTGTTGGCTGATGAGATGGGATTGGGCAAAACACTTCAATCCATTGCGTTGATATGGACACTACTGTCTCGTGGGCCTTACTATTCACCTGTGTTGAAAAAAGTGATCATTGTGACCAATTCGTCGCTGGTGCAGAATTGGAGAAGAGAAATTCAAAAATGGTTAGGTGATGAGCGAGTAAAGCCAATGTGTTGTACAGCAAAGGCCGGTAAGAAGGGGCCCGAGGATACGATATCAGAGTTCGCAACGGGTCATAAGCAGGTCATGATCATTTCATACAATTTATGCACAAATTATGCATCACTACTCAAGGATACAAAATGTGATTTATTAATTTGTGATGAGGGTCACAAATTGAAGAACTCGAACAATCAAATTTTCAAGGCACTGAAGCAGGTTGGAACACCAAAGCGAATTGTGCTGAGTGGTACTCCAATTCAAAATGATTTGGCAGAGTTTTATTGTATTGCAGATTTTTTGAATCCTGGAATATTGGGTGAACCTGCAGGATTTAAGAGTTTGTTTACCGATCCAATCAACTTGAGCAGAGAGCCATCGGCCACAGCCTCACAGAAGTCAATGGGTATGCGTCGTTTCCAAGAGTTAACCAGAATCATTAATTCATTTGTTCTCAGAAGAACCAACGATGTTCTAAAAGCTCATTTGCCACCAAAGCACGAGTTTGTGGTGTTTTGTCAGATGGCAGAGTTACAAGAGACTTTGTACAGCAAATTCTTAAAATCAAAGTATATGGCAAAAATGTTTGTTGGACAGAATGGAAGTATCAGCACCCAGAACGCTCTCTCTTGCATACAGAACCTAAAGAAACTTTTAACGCATCCTGATATGATCTACAAGAAGTTATCTGATGAGAATTACGAAGAGGGAGATGATGACTCAATGGACAACTTCAGAGACCAATGGGGACATTGCCTTGATTGTTTCCCAGAGGAGTATTCCATGGATCCATTTGATCCAACAGTGTCTGGCAAGATGAAGATTTTAGATTGTGTTCTTAAGAAGGTTAAGAAGACAGGTGATCGTATTGTCGTCGTATCCAACTTTACATCTATTTTGAATCAGATTGAAAGTTTGTGCAGTTTGCGGGATTACACATGGGTGAGATTGGATGGATCTACAGCGTCTGACAAAAGAATGCAGATTGTCGAGTCTTACAACAATCCAAAATCTAATGATTTTATTTTCCTCCTCAGTTCCAAGGCAGGAGGAGCTGGATTGAACATTATTGGTGCGAATCGTTTAATTCTATTTGATCCTGATTGGAATCCATCAAACGATCTTCAGGCAATGGCTCGTGTGTGGAGAGATGGGCAGAAGAAGGATGTTTTCATTTATCGATTCGTTACAACTGGTACAATCGAAGAAAAGATATTTCAGAGACAAATTGTGAAAACTGGTTTAAGCAAGACTGTTGTGGATGAAAAGACAACCAAGGCTGCATTTAGCAAGGATATGTTAAAACAGTTGTTCAACTACAAGCCTGATCATTCGATATGTGAAACTTTTGCTAAAGAAGCAGAGAGCGGTGATAATATAGACAAGGTGCAGATTGTTGATCCAGTACTTTATAAAGCTATTCACGAGCAAGGCATTGTTTCATTCGTGAAAATTCAGGATGATAATGATGACCACAAGCTCTTACTTGATGTCTCGGAGGGAATCTCCGATGAAGACAAAGAGGCAATGGACACGGAAGAGGGAGAAGATGAGTATGAATTCGGAAATGAAACAGCTGATGACGCTTCAGAGGATGATGAGTATCAGAGCGAGACAGAAGAAGAGGAACGTCCGACAAAGAGGTCTAGAAAAAAGTAAACAACTATTCTGTTTCATAGATGAAAGTTATGATTAGTTGCGCAATTTGACATATCATCCATCACTTGAGATTTTCTTGAAAGGAACTTATGATAACAATTTTTGCCAATACAACCTAAAATAAGGAGAAGGGAAATCGAGTTAAAAAAAAGAAAAGTCCCCGGAAGGAATTTGTACGAGGAGAACCATCAATTCACGACTCGCTTAAGCAGCATAGGACGGGATGGTTAGCAAAAGATAATCACTACTATTGAACCCAAGCCCTAATGCAAACCGAGCAGATTGTTATCGATATTTCAGCTCAAGAGGATTTATCTTCTGGTCAGAGATCGGAATCGTTTCTTCTGGATGACTTTGCAGAATCTCATCCAAACAGTTCTAACAATGTGATTAACTTCATAAAGAGAAAGGATGAAATAATTCAAAGAACTCTTAGCTGTGTAACCTCGGATTGGTGGAGCTTCCAGAAACAAGTGGATCTCAAAGCAAGAAATCACCTCAAAAACTTACTATTAGACAACTGGGAGATTAGTGAGTCTTCATCAAAGGCTTTCACTTTTCGAAAGCGATCCACTTCTACTGAAGAAAAGGTGGTGACAGATACTGAGCTTGAGCAAATGTTTGAGCGAAGTGTCAACTGTACATACAAGGAGATGCTACGAGAGTATAAGAAATGGTGTATTGTAAGCAAGCAAAAGAAGAGAACACATCCTAAAAATGACACCAAACTTAAAGTTGCTGACATGCTACTGTTGCTCAATGTATTCGGAGAGATTGATATCGCAAGAACTCAAAATCATGTTTCCTTACTTTTGTTTCATGTTTCTTTGGGAATAGTGTTTGCTGAAGATAACATGGGGCGGTTGTTTCAGGATGATGCATCTCTCTCGAGTTCTATTCAACACCCGAAACCAATGATCACTCTTTCTGCGACTGGAAGTTGCCGTCACAGACAAGCTGCTCCATTAGAGGAGATGGATTCCCTTGTTTGTTCAGCAGGAGCTTTAGTTCGTCAAGAATCGAAAAAGTTGTATTTGCTCATGGTTGAGATGTTTGATGTTCATAAGAGGAACGATGAGTTTTTCGATTGGGATGATATAAATGACCTATGCTGGACTCCTGGTTTTGTGCAGAATTTTCTTAAAAGTAAAGGTGAAGGTCTGGTGTATGAGATTGGAGGATTTGAGAGATCATTCGCCTTAGAGAAATACCCTCTATTAAAGGCTGTAACCCTGGAGGAAATTGCAGAACTTAAGAAGGATGAAAAATCGCGGAAGGATTTGGAGAAACAAAAGAACAAGTTTACTCGTCGATGGAAGACATATGTTGACCATGCTGGAGGTTGGTTTGGCTGGAGAGGCCTGATAACATATTTTTCTACCTGGAGTCGACCGGTCTATTATCAGTTGATATGTCTCTCTGTTGCGCTTCTGTGGTTGTTCGACTTTCAAGTTCAGAATTATGTTTATGTGGGAATAGCTGGAGCTCCTATCGCAGTCATGGCTCTATATTTTCTACTCAATCACACAGTATTCTTATTTTGGACAAGTCCTTCATGTTTTCATTCTCACCGTTTCTCTATACCCAGACGAGATACATTGTACAGAGATTTTGAGATGAAGAGAGGATTCTGCCTTTTCAATTTCCTAACAGGACATCTATTGAAGATCTTTCATTGGCACCACATTTACTCTCTGCTACTCATCTTTCTAGTCTCAGCTTCCTACATTGCTACGATGAGATATGTTCTACTGGGGCCTATTAAGGATGTGACGAAATTTACTATCGATTTGACTCTCGATCTTGTTCGGAAAAAGATTAACATCAACGGATTGAAAACAATAGATTGGGTGAATATGGTTCTGTCATATCTCGCTTTCCTATTGTTGTGGGTTGCCACTCTCTTTGTCTGTGCCATTTTACCACCTATCTTAATTAATATTTGGGTTGGAGTCATGGGATTCATTAGAGGTTATTGTTTGCGAGTGAATCGAGTGAATTCTTGGACTGATCTGCAAAGATGTTTTTTCGATAAGAAACTTATACTTGATAATTTTCAAACAAAGATATTAGCAAATTTAGGGCACAAAAGCTCCAAGGACAGTGATCTTGTCGAATGTGCTTTTGCTACGGTTTGGAATGCAATCATAGAAGACTTTTTTGAGAATCACCAGCTCTCGAAAGCAGAGAAGCTACGTTTCTCTTATGTGATGAACACTGACTCTCTCTCGGTCCAGATTACAAAAAGACCTGATCTTAAACTGAGACCTGTGAATTCTGAAGTCAGACATCATTTAATCAAGTTTGTGAACAATTTATATATGAAAATGCCAACAAAGAACACGAGAGTGATAGACATGAAGCGCTTGTGTGTTTTTACTCCAATCTTCAAAGAAAAGGTTTTCTACAGTTGGGAGGAGCTAGTGAAGCCTGGTAATACTGGTTCTAGCTTTTTGAGAACTCTCATCATGAGGTCTCCTGAGGATTGGAAGTGCTTCAAGGAGTTGGAATTTCCTTCAGGTAGCCGTCTTCGAACAACACTAGACTACGTTGAAGCAAAAATTCTAGCTGGAATTGATTTAACGAATCATAAGATTCACACTTCTTCTACCTCAACATTTGTTAAAGACATGATTAGCTCCTGGGCATCACAACGCTTTCAACCGGTTAGCAGGACTGTCAAAGGTTTCATGAAGATTCCCAAAGCACTATCAATTTTACTTCGCCTTCAAAACCCAGAACTCTCTGATGAAGAAGTTCGCTCATTGGTTAGGCAAAAGTTTTCATTTGTTTGTGGTGCTCAGCTTTATGATCGCAAGGTCTGGAAGAAAGCAACACAACATCATACATTAGCACCCAAAGATAAGAAACGTAACCGTGAAGAACATCGACAATATGTGAGTGGATTGGATGAATTGTGCAAAACAAGAGGTGATACCATGCTTAAAATTGCGTTTGTTAAGCAAGAGTCTGATTCTTCGAATTCTGCCAACAGGTATACAGCTGTATTGAGATCCTTCAATGGAGACACTGTCGAAGATGCATATGAGATTAATTCGTTTGGTCATTTCAGTAGCGTGGGTCAAGGAAAACCAACTAACCAAGGTTTTATGCTCCAATTTTTTGACGGTTCTTTTTGTCAAACAGTGGATTGTAATATGGATAATACTCTGTGCCAAGCATTCTTTGTCCCGAATCTAATGAAGGAGTTTGATGATCCAAAAGTGAAAATGGTTGGATTCCCAGAGTTTGTTTTTACGAAATCATGGTCGAGAGCTGGGTTTGCCGCAGCGTTCACCGAAAGAGTATTTGGCAGTTTGGTTCAACGTGTATGGTCTCTCTTGAACCTCAGATTTCACTATGGACATCCTGATGTGATGAGAGGGATGTTCGTCATGTTTACGAGCGGGTTATCAAAGTTAAGTTACATCTCTGAGGATATTTTTAATGGTTTCGATGTTTTACTGAACAACGGAACAAGCAAGCATGTGGATTATATCGAAGTGGGAAAAGCTCGAGATGTGTGCATGGTGTCTACTACAAAATTCAATAGAAAGATCGCTGGCGGAGGAGCTCAAATTGCATGTTCGAGATATGCTTCGTGGATTTTGTCCTCTCGGCATTTGACATTCACAGACAAGCTCTTGTTCTGTTACTCTGTGCTATCTCATTATTCCAATACTCTAATAGCTGTAGCAGCGGCCTTCATTCTGTATCTCTGCCGTGATATTGTTTTGATTGCTACTTTTGTAGTATCAAAGCATCTACCAAAAGAGGGAGGATCCAAGTTGCAAGTGGCCATGTTAGACATTTCCAAAACTCTTGCTTTATTTTCGGACTCAGTGTTTTTGCTCCAAATTGGCATGGCTCTATCGGTTCCTGGAATTCTGCAAAGCATTCTTGATAGAGGGGTCGTACGAGGTGTATGGGAGTATATCAACAACTTTTTATGGCTTCTGACTTACTCTCTCTTTCAGCTCATGAACACTGCTTTTTACTTCCTCTTTGGATTCAATCAATCTGCAAAGTACATAGCATCTGGTAGATCTCACGGTTTGCAACACGTTTCTATCATTGATAGTTACAGGATGTTCAGGTCGACTCATTTCATTCCCGCAGGATTGATTATTTTGTTGAGTTTGGTATCTGTGACTACAAGCAAAAATTATGGCTTTGTCGTCTTCCATTGCTTTCTGGTGTTTGTGTGGTTGTTCAGCCCATTCATTTTCAATAGTGGTTCAACTCCTCTCGATGTTAGTATCGCCATCTGGAAACAGCTATATGCAGAGGATTTGTTTCGAGTTAAAACCTGGATTAGAAACCGATGTAAGGCAAAAGATGTTGAGAGTATTATGCAAAACAATCGAAGTGAAAGACACATGGGGTTAGAGTACGATTTTATGGTGGGAGATGAGTCTGAATCGACTCATTTAGAGCTGGATTGGGAATCTGGCTATGGGTATCAGGAGGTCTCTTTTTCTCGAAGTAGGGCTCCATATGACCTTGAGTTCTCCTTCATGCAGCTTCAATCAAGTATGTTGAGAGATAGAAATAAGCCTGAACCAACAAAATTGAAGAGAAGAAGAAGGAAGAAGGAGAAAGCAATACCTGAGACTGAAGCAGAACCTACTATCATGACTCAACCTCTTGTGAACTATGGAAAGAGAAGGAAACTATTTCACGTTTTATTCAAGTTGCCGTTTCGTATCCTACGATTCTTGATTCGAACCATTCCAAAGATACTATTGCTATTTATCTTGTTTGGTACCAAGCTTCTTTCATACTTCATAATTATCTACAAAGCGATAGCTCCTTGGACATCACCCCCAGACTACATGCAGACATATCACGATCAATATTTGTCAAAGATTACAGAGATTAGACTGATGAACATCCAGCAATTGATTGCAAAAGTACAAAGTAATGTTGATCAACGAAGAGGAAATGAAATGAATAGAAGAGTGGAAACCTATGCTCCTCCTAACAATAATTCAGGGTCATTAACGATAAGATGCACCGAGATTGAAGAACAATTTAATGCCCTCAATACATCTGATCCAGAAAGCTACCAACAAGTCATGAATTTGGTCACTCTGTCATCCAGATCAACCAAGAAGAATTTGTTCCCTCTGTACAAGAATGCTTTCAATAGACTTAAAGGATCACATGTTGTGAGACAGATATGCATTGATGCAACAAGTGCATCGTACGAACCAACATCAAACAGCTTAATATCCACTCTAGGATTACTCTATCTCGTTGAGGAGTATGACACATTCACGACATCTGTCAATGAAATGATTTATAAGGTGAATGATGTCCTAGCTTGTAGTGATAAGACAAGATTCGAGACAGCATCGACATATGTGACTGATGTATGCAAGTACATGGCTGTTGAACAGAATCATGTTCTCAATCATCTTCTACTATCAACGAATCCTATGAGGAACGATCTCCAAAAGTTATGTTTTAATCTCCTGACTATCGTAACTGACCAAATATGCAAAATAATCGAAAGAAGAATGACGGACGCCAAGTCACAATTTAGAGCTTACTTGCATCATGAGAGAAGCAACAAAATATTCAATCCTACACATGTGAATAATGTTGAACACTGTTCCTCTTGTGTAATGACAAGTAGTCTGAATCAAGTGATGTCCGGTTTGAGAGAATCATTGTATCTCGTGGATCGATTGAAGGACAGTCATGAAGCACCACTAACGAATGACACATCTTTCCTCGAGCAAATGGTTAACTCAATACCACTCAAATGCTTCGGATTCAAGGGCTCTCCACGACATGAAGTACTGTCAAACGCCATGCAAGAACACGTACTAAAACATGTGAATAGCCATAACTTTGACGAGCTAAGAACGGAGTGTCAAGATATGTTGGGATACCTTGAGAGGAGAAGGGCCAATGTTGCCTCTTGTGCTCACAATTCATCATCGATAGAAGAAAGTAGTAGCAGCAATCAGGGAATAGAGACCAGTGAGTCAAACGATTCTGACAGCGATAGGGACGATATCATTGTTTCATTGCCATAATAAAGATAATAGAGGTGTTTTATATATTTTCTTGATTACCGTGGTTCAGCGGAAATCTTGTTGATAGTCTCTTTGATAGAGTAACACTGGCTCTTGAGAGACTGGCTCTGAGTCTACTCACTGCTTTCATTTTCTTCTTTTCAACATCAGTGCACTGTTCATCCGTTAGGACTGTAGTGAGCAACTGAGCAACATTGGAATAGTTGTATGTGATTGCATAGTGCAATGGAGAGTGGTTACGGGCACAAACCTTATGGATATGAACATTCTTAATCGTTACTAAGAACTGAATAATTTGATGTCTTCCAGCAATGGTTGCACAGTGCAACGGTGAGAGGCCATCTGTGCTCAATTCATTCAGTTTCTGATCCAAGTAGGAGTCAATCTGAACGATGTCAGATGCCTTATTGCATAGTGACTCTAAAATTGTCAAAAGACTCTCGAGGTAACCCTTTTCACAGCACTCATGAAACACTGTTCTTCCCTTGTTGTTCTTCATTGCAACTAGTTTTCCTAGTATGCTTGAGTTGTTTGCGTGGTCACAAATTTTGTGTACCACTGGTGGATTGGCCAGAGCACAAAACAACACTGACTCATGGCTGTCATTGACTCTGAGAAGTGAAGCGTTGAATTCTCCGGCCAAAATATCTACATGATTGACGTTACCATTACTAGCTGCAGTGTGTAGGGCTGTGTTGCCTCTCTTGCCCTTAAGGTGAACATCTGCTTGATTGAGAATAAGCATGCGAACAATGCTCAAGTAATCTCTCTTGAGTGCCAGTAGCAGTGGAAAAGTGTCATAAGTGTCCTTTGCGTGCACATTTGCTCCATTCATGAGCAAAAATACGACTGCTTCATTGGCACCACTAGAGCACGCATAGTGCAATGGAGTGGCTTCGATAGAGTCCTTTGAGTCAATGATAGCACCATTATTCATCAGTACTTGCATGCATTCAACATTGTTGGCCCTTGCAGCAAGGTGAAGCAAGGAACATGCTGGGCTTTCACTGCTGTTCCGCACGACTTCGTTCACTCTTCTCCTTTCGAATGATCCATCATCCAACATTTTGCATAGAGTGGGAGCTCCTGCATCATTTGGCTTGGTGATCATTGACAAGATGAACTCGGCCTGTGAGACTCGAGTCGGTGCAGCAGCAGGAGTAACCTTCTTCCGATTGGCTAGGATCGAAGCGACTCCGTTTCTGGGTGGGACAGGAGGTGGAGATCCCACTCGTTCATTCTTCTGGCCAACAGATAATGATGATGTCTGTTGTGTCAAGGAAGTTGAACGATGTCTTCTCAGTGCTTCAAAATTGTTTTTCAGGGAGGATGGACCGTCTTCTTCAATGTCTGACATTTCATCGAATTCCATTGCTTCAGAGAATGTGTCAAAATCAGTGTCATCTTCTCCCTTGGGAATCACCTTCTTGTTCCTCCAGTTGAGAAGAGCTTCATTGATGGAGTGACGAGGGATGACTTGAATAGCACAACTCATGGTGGACATGATGGAGGACTGCTGTTGATGATCGATCTTGTAGTCGGCATTGATGGTACCAGTGCTCCAATTCTTCCTTATTTGCTTCAGTTTCAACATTGTGTTTTATGATGGTATAGAGAAAGTTAGTGTGCTTGTTGGTTTAGGAAGGGTAGATGGAGATGGGTTTTTCTTTCGTTTTGTTTTGTGGTGAGTGGGTATATGCAAGATAGAAGGAGCAGGGATGAAGTTTCTTTAGTTTGGCTAAAGTTGTGTTGTGACTCTTCGAAAGGGCCCTCAAGTTCGAGAAGAGCTTATCTTGTACACCCACACGTTCACCACATCACAAAAAAACCTTGCGAACTTTGTGCAAAAAAGGAATTTTGCTTTGTGTGAAACATCCACGGGTATTTTTAGCGCTGGTCTCATGTCTGTTGTTGGTGTTTCAGCCAAACTGTACCTTAGCCTCTTATCTGTGGTACATCAAAGGCGATTTGGAAGCGCCATATTTTGACCTCGTGCCCTTCAATAATCGTTCCATTCAGCTTAATTGGCCTGAACACTCGCTCTTGGTCTAGTACTCTGTGTTGACGTCATGCTTGTGTGTTAGTGGATGAGATTCGACATGATTCAAAGTGAAAATACATCAGATATTGAAAAAAGCTTGCAGTCCGGGAGATTCGCTACATACACTTTATATCCTCTCTCCAGCAAGATATCAAGCATCATATCGACAGCTAATTTTTCATTTAGCAATGGATTTTGTGTTCGGATGATGGCTGCACCTGTCAAGCTCTGCCTTTGCATGATGTGCAGAAATTCATTGTGAAGAACATCCAACACTTGCTTGAACAGTGTTGTGTGCTCCAATGCATACGTATCTAATCGTCTAACGAGTGACTGCCGTGCATGACGAGTCAATCTCTCGGCTGTGGGAAACGTTGTGATCATGTCAAACGTTTCCTTGCCAAGCTCTAACGAAGATTGATACTTCATTTCGTTCTTTACATTCTCTGCCACTTGTTGTTTTACGCCACTTGCGTCAATGAAATTGTAATTAAACTTTGGTTGTAGCAACTTGACAGACTTCCAGATATGATCCTTGAAATACTTGTACCGTGATTTTGCAAAATCTTCTGATAAATCTGTTGGACGCACTTCAATCATGTGTCCCAAGCCTGTTTGATTAATTCTTTCATTGTGTTCCAGTGCCATTCGGCCTCTTGCCAATTGACGTTCCACAGATAATTCCTCTGGTATGTAGAGGACAGTGATTCTGAACTTTGGTCTTCTGAAAGCTCTACCATGTCTCACTCTCTGCTCTTCCATCCAGTCCCACAATAGACTCAAGCATCGTGCTTGAATCTCTGTCCTGGGAAATCCGTCCACAATCACACCCATTTCATTCTCATTCCTCAACAATTCTTTGAACAGCGCTCTTAATACTATACCATCTCCCACCAGTGCGCCCTTGGCCTTAATTTCCTTAAACTCTGCACCCTGTAAAATATCAGACACCACAATGGGTTTGGCAGTGAGCCCTCGAGTCTTTTGAATATACATGGTCATTGTGCCCTTGCCGCTGCCCGGAGCACCCAGCAAGAAGATGATCTCTTTGGGAAATTTGAGTGGAACTCCATTGGACTCTTGAATCAACTCCTGCATCACTTGATCAAACAACAGTTTTGCATCCTTGTCTTCATCACTCAAGGTCTTTGTCGCAACAGTAGTCGTCGTGCTTGTTGTTGCTGTTGTCGTTGTCGCTCCTGCTACTGAAGAAGAAGATGGCGTGACGATACTGGAAGCAGAACTAGTTGCTGAAAAGGCAGTTGCAGCCACAACAGGATCCATTCCACTCTCCTCATCAATCACGACTTTGCTGTCAGTGGACGGTTGATCATCGAGCAAGGAAGGAGTAGCACCAACATTGGTGTTTGTAACCATGGATGAGTGTTGTGGTTTCTTCTTGTTGCTGTCTAGTAGGATCTTGGATGACACGTGTCGATAGTAGTTCCTCCATTGCTGTTGTTGATGAGAGGACGCAAAGTAATGTGGTGAGAATGCGATATGTCTAGATGGAATGTTGATGGAAGCTTGCATTGTTCTGGTGAGAACAGAGGAAGAGCACAGACGTTTGGCGATCATTCTTCTTCTTGTTGCGATTGTTGCTGTTGTTGTGAGAACAAGCATGTTTCTTGAGCATGTGTTTTTTGGCCTTGGTGTTTTTTGTCCGCTAACATCCGAACAACGGACAGAACATCGGGATGACATTGAGAAGTTCACCCAAAAGAGGAGCCGATCGACTATTTACAATGGATCTTTATTTACAACGAGCTGGTAAAAGGAGAGAAAGGAGGATTGAGATGGTTCTCGACCTAGGAATTGGTGAATCATATCTGAAGCATCGCGAGTGTTTCCACTCTCAAGGATGATCGAGCGGTAATCTGTGGAGGTTTGAGACTTGCCGGTCAGTGATCCTTCATCTTCAAATCTCTTGAATGCATCACAACTGAACACCTGAGACCATAAGTAACTATAAAATCCAGCATCATAGGTTCTCATGATATGACCAAATGAAGCGCTAGCATTAGTACCCTCAGGTGCCGCAATGAGACAAATTTCCTTCTTAAGATCAGAGTACAATTCTGAAGTGTAGTTGGAGGGAAGTGAATGAACATTGGGATCACTGTGTACGATCATATCATACATGGAGTGATGTAATCGAGCTAAAATCTGGTGAGAAACATAGAGGTTCTTAGTTTCGAGAATGGAATTGATCACCTCTCTGGGTATCACTTCTCCTGTCTTATAGTGACCAGAGAGTAGCTGTAGTGTTTCAGCGTTCCAACACCAATTCTCTAGTAATTGTGAGGGAAATTCTGCAAAATCCTTCTCGACCTGAGTGCCAGAAAATCTTCCATAGGGTGATCTGCTGCAAACATTGTGACAAAAGTGACCAAATTCATGCAACAAAGATTTCAATTCATGATGCCTTAGCAATCTCTGTTTCAGATTCTTGCATATTGAATAATTAAGAACTATACAAGCAGCAGGCAATTGTCGCGTTCCATCTTTACGGATGTAGTGCTGTTGCAGGTTGAAACAAGCATTGGTCATGTACTTTCCTGGTCGAGTAAATACATCCAGAAACAAGTAGCCCATAATTTTGCGATCTGTAGAGTCAACACAACTCGTATCATAAACGCAAAAGAGTCTTACATCTTCATGCCACAGATATTTCGCATGAGTCTCTGTAATTTCCTTGAATGACAATCCAAACATCTCACCAAACAATTTAAACATCCGCCGTAATGTTTGATCCAGTGGAAAATACTGTCGAATCACAGAGTCGTCACGATTACACTCATTCTTCATGGCCAGGTTTTTGTAAAACTCCAAATCCCATGCGTTCAATTTTCCATCAAACTCTTGCTTTGTTTCCGTGCAGTGCAGTTTCTTTAGAGCTAGCAGGTGACCAATTTCCTTGCGAGCAGCATCAGTCACCTTTTCACGCAATGAATGCAGAAAATCAAACACGGTCTCTGTGTTTTGAGCCATCCTATTGCTCAAAACATAATCTGCATGGTTCTGATACCCTAAAAGTTGAGCACATTCTGTTCTCAAGCGAATAATTTGCTCTGCAATCGGTGTATTGATCTCTTGACACTTGCTTGCAAGAGCAATCTCAACTGCTTTCCGAACATGAGTCAATTCAGCGTTCGTCCGTATTGGCAGAACATCCGAAGGCTTCAGTGTCACTCTATACCGTTCACTCGAACTGTCAGAAGATCCCTCTTCTGTTACCTTGTCCAGACTGTTCAAGAGCTCGTCCGATAGTCCAACAAGATCTCTCTTGTCAAACACGAGACAAGTCTTGTCCTCAATCAAATTTTTATTGAACTCAATCTTCAATTGAGCAATCTGTTTCTTCTTTTGTACAATGAGAGACCGCTTGGTATCGTTATCCGTGATCTGCATGCCATTCCGCACACAGTCCTGAAGCATCTTGCACAACAACCGTTGTTCCAAGTGATTCAGTGAGTTCCATTCGGTATCTCTCACGTGACACAACATTTGATAATTGTCAATGTTGCAAAACAAGTCTAATTTGTGCTCTTCAATCTTCTTGTTTGCACAGGAAGCTGATTTTCGCACCTGAGCATTAGGATGCAATAGACTCAATGCTCTCAAGCTGTTGCCCATGGTAATCATGTTGGATTCATTTATGCTCAATGGAAGCACCAGTGAATGAAACAACAGAGGACTGTTACTACCACTGCTGCTGCTATGACTTGGTTGTTGTTGAATATGTGTTTGAAACACTTGTTTTTGAAGTGAGAGGTTGTTGGTCGATTGATGCAACTGTTCATGCACAACAGACTCAATCTTTGGACCATCTCTCAACAATAGAAAAGGATGAATGTGCGATAAGAAATCTTTACTGCTCTTCTTCTTTACAAGTCTCATATTTAGTCTTGAAGGATATTGCAATCTGAAAAAAGAAAGATATGAGATATTAACGTTAATAGAAGTTTGTGAGGGGTTGTGAGTTGGTTTTTTCGTTTGGGGTGCAGGTCTCAGGGAGAAAACACGAAAAGAGGCAGTGGTGCGACGAGCGAACCCACGAACTAAAATTGTTCCGTTGATGACGGATTCGGAGTAACGGTTCAGTGACAAGAGCACAAATGGATCATGACATTTTATTGACGATCCTGCAGAATGCTTGTGAAGGCACTCAACCATTGCTCATTCACTTTGCAAAATTGGGTTTCATGATTGCTACCACAGTAGAACATGGTGGCGAGTATTGCTAGAGCTGACAGAACCAGAATGACGAAGATAAAGCGGAAGAAGGCACCTACGATGGAACTTTCGGCATTGGTTATCTTGTAGGACTTGAGCTGCTCTTGGAGTGCTTGAATATGTGGAGCACTCTTGTCCGAAGACTGAATGATCGAAGAGATTTGCTTAGAGATGCGCTCATTGCCCTTCACTCCTTGCAATCCTCCATGTTTGTTAATGTGCTCCAGAAGCATCGTGCTTTCCTTGATGTACTTGCTCATATTGTTGACCCACAACGTGATGCACTCCTCATCAATCTTTAAACTCTTACTGAGAATTGAAGCAATTTCTTCTCTTCTCTCTTCGGCGGAGGTTGCTTTCAATGCCTCGAGTTGTTGGATGAAAAATAGAGACGGCGAATTGTTTGTCAGGAATATAGAGGCAGCAACGACATCCTGATACAAACTTTGAATATTCTCATTCTTGCTTGAGAAAGCAAAGTTCTGGAAGTTGAAAAATTGCTTCTTATCAACCAGAGAAGGAACTTCAGGATTCTGCTCTGTGTGGCGCATAATTCTATCAGTTTCGATCAATGATCTCAAGTAAGTGATCGCTTCTTGCTCTTCCTTTGATTTCAATTTCTTTGACAAGATATGAGTAAGGATGACAGCAGTTGCAGCCTTGATACCAGCAAGCTCGTTTTGGGACAATAATGAATCCAATAGAACCTTCAGATTTTGAAGCGAAACAGCACCATTTGCAAACTTGGATGAGCATGCAGCAATACCATCAGCAGCAGGCATTGGACGAGAATGGAAAATAAACTGAAGAAACACTCTTGTTCCAACTGACTTTCCTGGGTGTCTTTCAATACCCTTGTCACTGTAAATTTCACCAATGAAAAGGGTGACTGCTTCGGTCACGTTCTTATCATGGAAGAGTGCCAACCACTTTTCCATTCGGGCAACAAATTGCTTTGAGAAATGACGGATACTGTCGCTAGGAATATTCTTCTCTGACAGATGATAGAACTCTTTTTCGAACCATCCAGCCACTTGAATAAACTGAGTAGCAGACTCCTTACTGTACATTTTTCTAATATTTTCAATCGTGGTATCCAAATCCTTGGCAGACAAACTAGCAGCAACAGCAGCAATGGTTTTAGCTGGTGCAACCTTTTCTGCTGTGGTTGTTGGAGTACTCTCCTTGGTTTGACTCTTCTTCTTCTTCTGTTGTTTCTCATTGCTCTTGTTTGGTTGTTCAAACACGAGCTTTGTGATACCAGAAAGCTTCTTATTCTTCTCTGCCTTTGACAATCCAACAGGTTGGTGACTTGTTGGCATCATTGCCTTTTGTTTCTTCATCTTCTTTTGATAAGCCAATTTTTGTTCATCGGCCTTCATTCGGATCTTTGCATTGTGTTGTTCTGCCAACAAATCATATGGATCATCGACGCCTGCCAATGGATCTCTAGGATCAATTTTTCTGGTCAACACTTGCTGCAGAGTGGTAGCTGCATTCTTCTTCTTTTTCTTATTCTTCTTTTTCTTGTTCTTTTGCTCTTCATTGTCTTCCTCTTCATCGTCATTCTTTGATGGCTTGACTGTTTTAACCTTTTGGGCCAATTTTTCAGTGGCAGCCTTCTTGCCTACAAAGGTCGTGAATCCATCATCCGTCACTTCATACAATTGCAATTTTGGCTTCTTGTTTGCATAAGTGTCATCTTCTTCACTACTCTGCTCTTCTTCTTCTTCAGTGCTACTGTATTGAACTGGAGCAGCAACACGACGATTTTGTTGTTGTTGATTTTTCTTTTGTAGCTGTTGTTGTTGTTGTTGTTGACTGCGAAGTTGAGATTGTTGATTCACTCGTTCAAACTCTTCATCGTCATCGTCTTGGGCGTAGCTCTGATAGTGTGCTTCATCGTCACTGTCTGTAACGATTCTGTGATGATTCTGTGTCCATGATTCATCACCGTATGTGTTATCATCATCCTCATTGTTGTCACCAACGCCCCAAAAATCTTTTTCTGATACAATCTTGCGAGACATGCTTCGTTGTTGTTGTTATTGTTAATGATCTTTTGTTGTGTTGTGGAATTGTTGCTGAGGCGAAAGAGAATCTAAAAATTGATCTGACGTGGCCGCATTTTTTCTTGTAAACTGTTCAACTTCGGGGCTGAATATTTTGAGCGGGATTAGCAATTCCACGATCATCAGCAAAGAAAAATGTCATCAGAAACATGGCTACTGGGAGAGCAACGTGATCGATTGAGTGTTGGAGATGCGTCCTCGATTATTCTCACTGATTTTGTTTCGGGCATGGGCGGATCTCAAAAGAAATCCAAGAACAAGACCTCGGGTGTGAAATTGGTCAAGAGACAAAAGTCTCTGCTAAAGTATATTGAAACTGCTGGGAAAGAAGATAGGATCAAGAATGCATTTCATGCAATCGCGCATGCTGCTTCTCAGAGAGATCCAAATCTATCCACTTTGTTCTCTTGTTGGCTACAGTTGTTCACAAGTCGAGGTGACAAGGCAAAGTGTCAGAAACAAGTGCTGTATGAGTTCGCAGAATATTTATTTTTGAGAAATGGAGAAGAGTCACATGAGTTTATTTACGAGACTTTGATTCAAGTACTGAGCCAGCATCCACCACAGAACGAGGATGCAACTGTTGAAGTGTTGAACAAGAGCATGAAACAATCAAAGTTGGGTGCATGTAAATTATTGTTTCATATATTTAGTCGGGAGTATTCGCGTAAGAACAAAAAGGATCGAGATGGTTACTTGTACATAAAGATGAACTCTGGAGAGCGTGTGCAACAAATGATAACGAGTCTGTGGAGTGTTATTCGTAATGAGTCTGTTGTGATTCATGATCAAAGACAACCAACAATGCTTACAATATCTGCATTGGATTGTCTATTATTTATTTTTCATCATGTGGCGAGCAACTCAGAGAAGCAATATCTAGTGGCGGACAACTTTGATTTATCACTTTTGGTTTTCCAAGAAATTGTACTGTGGTATCAACGACATCGACCATTATATTGTGAAGCGATCAATATCATCCTAAGTCAATTACAAGATTCTAAAAAGATAATCATTGAGCAACGACAACTTGCAGCTGCGCAGAAAATTGTGTTTGACGATTCTCCGCTCTACAAGTATTTATCTTCTGTTTGGAACATGTATTTTACTTATTTAATTGAAGAATCTGCTGTCTTCTTTAAAGAGAATAATATGCAGAATTATGTTATAGCTTTGTTGGCTGAAGTCGATCGATTAATTGTGCAAGAGCAAGAATCTGATGAACTCAATGTTATTCATAACCAGCTTCAATATACTTTGTCCTGTGTGTGCTTACTATTTGGTAAGATGGAGCAGACTACTCTTAGTACTATTTTAAAGTCTGTCATCAAAATAGGTAGCAACTCTGATACAACTGTTCTCATGGCGCTCACAGAAGTAGTACCAAAAGGACTGAGATCAAAGAGCGATCAAGTTCAATTACTCAGTTCGTATCTTTTCCGAGAATTAGTTCGTCACGGGTCTAATATATTTGAGGATTCGAGTTCTAGTTTAATAAGCACAGAGGGATTGATGTCATTGTTGGACGAGTCAGATACTGCTTCAAAAGCTGTTGCTGCCTTGATTGCTGAGCAAGTTGTATCAAATCCTTCTTTATTGTCAGAGTTGTTTCTCCGAGTCGATACCCTATCGCAAGACAAAGATGACGTTACAAAAGCCAAAGCACGCCGACAAAATGCATTGCTTGTTATATCCGAAGTATTGAAGATTCAGAATTATGATATCGATCAGCCTAGTTTTAGAGATTTCTTACACAACGTATCTATGCACCTGATACAGAGGTTAGGAGATGATGAACTAACTGTCAGAATTCAGGCAACTGAACTTTTTCATAAGTTAGAGCCAGAGTTTATCATCCCACAATTGGTCAAGAGAGAGCTTGATAAGAGTGAAAAAGTTCGGTCTGCAGCGCACCGAGCACTTCTTTCTGTGCTAAAGCACCACGATTCTTGTATTCCTTTCCTGATTCTGATTGATGCAGTAAGGGATTGTGCTTTTGAAACAAAAGCAACTTCAATCGTTTCTCCTGCCCAAATCAGTGTCAAGGAAAGTAATGACTCAATGCATCTAGAAATCCAAACTGAATTAGCAAATCGGGTCTTATTACTATTGCCAGATTTTGTTAAGACCTTATCTCCCTATTCCATTCCTAAACTTGCTAAAGTTGTTGTGGAGAAGTATCTACTCAGCCCCAATGATACCGTTACAGTGCATATAATGAACAAGACATTCCAAGCATTATTATCATTCAGTGATACCGAACAAAAAGAGTTAGTAGTGGAACAACAACGAGCAGCTGTTCGGGAAGTAATAACGATTTGCAAGTCGATGATGGTTGAAAGAACCATATCTACAGATATTTTTAACACACTCGCCCCATATCTAGTTCTAAAGACCCTGCCTTTATCCGTGATAAATCGTGAAGATATGGCAACAGGTCTAAGAGAGTTAATGAGTGAGCTGAAAGATATTTTACTCGAAAGAATGGATGACTCAGAGGAGATTGATAAAGTACGTCAGGTATCCGCAGAGATATGTGGTTCTTTACCTAGCTCCTTAACATTTGACAAGGTCTTGAATGAGTTGAATAAGAGCAACAATGATATTACTAGGACAAAATTATTTATTTATTTAATGTGTAATGCTGTGACAGCTCACATTATTTTGAGAGGAAAGGGTGCTACCGTGGACTACATAGGTGATAATGTAACCAAACTATCGCCAGTACTGTTATACATGCTTAAGATCAATACTGAGAGATCAGGAGAGGAGATTATCAAATTACAAAGAGGAATCATCGATTGTCTCTCATTATTACTCCAATACTTGATTCAGACACAATCATCATTCAATCTCTTGTCAGTGATCTGCGATTCCATTGTCAATGAGCCCATGACTGGATTAAGTGTTTGCATGGTTCATATTTTAACTTCATCATGTCGAAGGATGAGCTTGCATGAGATTACATTGATGTCTCAACAGTGTCTGAACGCTCTCATGCACTTTCTTATCGATAAGTGTCTCCCGTCTGCTCATGGATCCGTGCTTGCTTGTGCTCTGCTACAGTTGCTCCTGCATGTTACCTATCAACTCAAAGCAGCAATTCATCCATACACGCACGTACTCCTTAGAGTTTCTCTCGCATCTCTCAAGAGTCTTAGCGCCGAAGTGAGACAGTCTGCCGTCAAGCTAACAACATCTATTTTGACTTCCAGAGAAGATGTGTTTGAACACACAGTTCTCATCGAGGACATACTGAAACAGATGCGATCATTGGCAACCATAGATGAGAGTAGTGAAGTGAGGCGTTTGGCCCAACAGATTGTCGAGCTCCTGCAACCACAATGAGCATTGTATAGTCGTAATTGTGCCTTCTCTATGTGGAAGGACTTCCATATTTTATCACAAATTTTGGAACATCAGTATCCTGCTTGGCAAAAACTGTACGAGAGCAAGTTTGGATCAAAGCTACCTGTTGGTTTCTCAAGTACAGACAAGATTGATCCAGAGTTGAATGTCAACCAGGAACACCCCTTCAAGTTCTTTTATCAAGTGAAATGTCATTACAAGAACAACCTTTATATATCGAAGTCAAAGACATATCAAAGATCTGATTTCCCTGATAAGGAAAGCGAGAGTTCATGGTTTGCCAAGCAGGTGCTATCCACAGGTCTGCAGCATGCAATCGATGGAGAACCATGGCCAGATATGGATCTCATGCTCGGTGAGGACGAAGAATCGGTTGATGATCACGAATTCACCAGAATGACGCTTGTGGATCGATTGACTCACTTCAGATACTTGTACGAGTATCAAATGGAAGCAATATTTTTGGGGCTGTTTTCTTGGGAAAGGGCTTGGATGATATGGTCAGTGTTATCCATGATTCATGTTTCTATGATGAATCAACGAAGCATCAAGACGATCTAGAATTGAGAAAGGCAATGGAAATTGTTTCACGTCGGAATGATAAGCCTGAAAATGAAGCAGGAGATGAAGACGATAAAGAGCGGAATTACGATCCACACTAGATTCTCATATGAATCTTCCTTACTATCCATCTAATGCAACACTTTTATTTTGTAGTTTCACGAAACATCTCGACAAGATTAATTTCTGGTCCAATTGGACATAATCTTTTGAATATGACTGAAATCCTTCAAAATCTTGTCCAGATCCTCCTTGGTCAACTCTACCAAAATGTCCTGATTGACACCATGTCTCTTGACACGCAAATTCAATAAAAGTACAGGCTCTCGAATACTGCTACACTTGTCACTTGCAATCACCAAATGCAACTTCCAATCAAAATCATGCAAATACGATTGAGACAACTCTGAAACACTCTGAGATTGCATCGTTCTCATCAAATCACTTCTTCTGCCCTGTATCACTCGAACAAACAATTCTACAATGACTTGTTTTTCATTTTCATCCATATTTTTTGATGATAAAAGTGCATTCAACTCTTGTATCATCTCCTCTTGTGTCAACTCTTTGCTCATGACTCGTTGAATAAACATTTTTACAGCATCAATGATGGATTCAATGTCCATGAGTGATAATTTTGCATTTTCGTCATCTTCTTGCTGTTGTTGCTGTTCATCAATGAGCTCAGACAATTGTAAACCAGGTGCCGTTCCACAAATGGTGTCAAGTATGTTGTGAAGGAGTTGTTCGTGACGAAGGTGCTTGTTGGGAGAGTGTTTGTTGATGAGTTGGGGGAATTGACTGATCCGTTTGAGGTGAACCGTGTGAATCAATGTCGATGATGATTGTTGTTGTGTCGTTGTCATCTCTTGTTGTTTTGTTTTTTTGGCGGGTGATTGATTTTCACCGCAAATTGGAAGATCGGATTCCCTCCCTTTTTGGCGTTTGGTTGTGCTACAGCGAACTTCTTCAAACAATAGAAAATAATGAGTTACGACAGAGGTTCATTCGAGGAAGAAGAAGAAAATGATGATTTGTACAATTTTGGAAATTCTGGAGATGATGACGCTCAAGATGGATTTGGAGCTGATCCCTTCATGTCTTCTTCACGAATAGGTTTTGGCGGTCCTCCACCCACTTCAAACATGTATGGAAGCTTTGTTCCGTCTAGAGCTGGTCCCAACAATCCTTGGTTAGCAACAAGTGATGGGTATGGGGCTTCTGAGGAGTTACAAAGACCAATGACATCTGTGAACGCTGCTGGATTCACGTCGAAGGCCAGAGATCCACTATCCGATAATTTTGCAGAGTTTGGCAAGGGAAGAGCTGCCGCTCTGGAGAGAAGAGCAGACAATAGTCCTGAAGACATGGCACGAGAAAAAGAACTCCAAGTGAACACTCTGTTGGAAGAGAGTGCTCTGGCAACAGTAGAGAAGGATTATCAACTGGCTTTAGAGAAAGCAAAGGAGGCAGTAAAGAAGGAGAAGGCTCTGTGTAAATTCAGAGAGGACAAAAACACTCAAGAGCAAAATTTCGAGTTAACATTCGCAGTCAAATTCAATTTAGCCAGAGTATATCAAGCCAATGGAATGTACACAGAAGCACTAGACACTTACTTATCTCTCGTCAAAAGCAAACACTTTCCCCATTCGGGTAGACTCAGAGTAAATATGGGGAACATTTATTTTGAACAGAAGAAGTTCTCTCTAGCCAAGCAGATGTACACCATGGCTCTGGACCAGATTATGCCAGCACATACCAGCGAGATGAGACATAAAATCATTAAGAATATAGCCATAACTCACTTAAAAACTGGCAAATATGATGAGGCAGCAGAGAAGTTTCAAGAGAATGTGGAAGCAAACAATAACGATGCTGATACAGCATTCAATCTTGTCATATGTCACTATGCAGGAGGAAGAAAAGAAGAAATGAAAGAAGGTTTCAGGATTCTACTCGATGTCAAGCTTCCAGGTCTTCAACAAGAGGAAGAGACCGAAGACGAGACGATTATCCGTAATGACGATCTTCGGAACTATCTCAAGAATTCACAAAGAAAGCATTACGAACTTATCCTTAAGGCAGCAAAGTTGATAGCTCCAGTAATTGACGACGACTGGGAGAGAGGATTTGATTATGTGATCGAGCAATGTAAGAGATTTGAACACACTCGGGACAGATGCGATATCGTAAGTGAGTTAGAAATGACGAAAGCATTGAACTACATGAAGAATAAGAAATTCTCGAAGGCGATAGAAGCTCTAAAAGCATTTGAGAAAAAGGACCGGAAACAACAAGCTATTTCATCAACCAATTTGTGCTACTTATATTTATTAGAGGGAGACTTGAAAAATGCGGCCAAGTATGCCGATCTTGCTGTGCAAACAGACAAGTACAATGCAAATGCTCTTGTTAACAAGGGAATATGTCACTACTTGAATAAGGAGTATCCGGAGGCCAAGGAGTTTTTCATTGAAGCATTGGAGAATGAGGCAGACTGTGCTCAAGCAATGTACAACCTCGGCTTAACAACAAAAGCCATGGGACAATACCATGAAGCACTCTCGGCATTCAAAAAACTCTATTCCCTTATTCCTGAGAGTATTGAAGTTCTGTACGAACTTGGTAGTGTGTATGTACTATTCGTTTTTTAATCGTCTCATTGATTGAGTCGACTAACAACAAATCTAGGTACTACAAAATGGATGATAATGAGAATGCGATCAAGTGGTTTAATATGCTCAGTTCTCGAGTTCCCACAGACCCTGGCGTCCTTTACGATCTTGGAACTCTTTATGCAAAGGAGAATGATGAATCTCAATCCTACAACTCATACCTAGAATCTTATCGATACTATCCGATCAATATTGATGTGACATCGTGGTTGGGACTCTACTTTGTTAAACATAAAATATACGAGAAAGCCCTCACATATTTCGAGCGGGCCACTCAAATTCAACCAAACGAAGTGAACTGGCAGTTGATGGTAGCCAGTTGTCATAGAAGAATAGGTTCTTATCAGCAAGCCAAGAGGTGTTATGAACAAATTCATCTCCGAAACCCTGATAACATCGAATGTTTGAGATATCTAATCCAGATTTGTACAGATTATGACCTAAAGAAGGAGAAGAAGACCTACACAAAACAACTTATCGAGCTCGAAGAGCGCTTAAGACTTCGAAAGAGCGGAGCAAATGCAGGTGGAGAAGAAGATGAAGAATCACACTCCATAGGCGAAGATGATGCCGTTCAAAAAGCAACAGCACTTAAGGAACAACAGGATCTATTCTCCCAGCAGGAGAAGAAAATGCAAGAAGAAAGGCTGAGAGATAAACAGGAATTGGAACGATTACGAGCAATAGAAGCTGAATACCTTGCCCTGATCAACAATAAGCCTAAGAAGGGAGTCAAATTCGCTGAAGTAGAAGAAACATCAAAGCAAATTGTCAATGATAAGAAGGTCGAGAGCAATGATGACGAATTTATGGGTATTGATGATGGAATTGATGATTTGTATTCATAAAAACAGTCCTACATTATTCAATGACAATCTCTGGTCCTTCTGACTCATCACCTCTCTCACGTTCCACTGCATCAATAATCTTTTGAGTTATCTCATAAAATCTCTTTGCATGTTCGCTCTGAGGTTGAGAGACAACTATTGGAGCTCCAATGTCACTCTTCTCTCGTATATCAATATGCAATGGAATATGGCCCATGAAAGGAATATCCATTTCCTGTGCACACTTTTCAGCACCTCCATGACCAAAAATGTGCTCCTCATGACCACAATTCGAACAAATGTGATAACTCATGTTTTCAATGATGCCTAACACAGGAACTTGAACCTTTCTAAACATGTTAATGCCTCTCTTGGCATCAATCAGTGCAATGTCTTGCGGTGTACTCACAATAATAGCACCATCCATCTTTACTCGCTGACACAGTGTCAACTGTGCATCACCAGTACCCGGAGGCAAATCCACCACCAAATAATCCAATTCTTGCCACTCGGTCTGAGTCAACAATTGATTCAGAGCGCCCATCACCATTGGTCCTCTCCAAATTGCAGGACTATCATCGGGAACAATCATTCCCATGCTCATGACACGAACACCATAGTTACTGGCCGGAATCAACATGTTATTCAACGGATTCACTTGTTTCTCTCTCGTTTTTATACCCATCATTCTGTGCATCGAAGGACCATAAATATCAGCATCCAACAATCCAACAGTCTTGTGATGATGATGCGCCAGAGCCAATGCCACATTGGAACTGACAGTGGACTTTCCAACGCCTCCCTTTGCACTGCACACAGTAATGACATGCTTAATGTTCTTGAGATGAATCTTGTCCGATATGTTGCCTGCTGCTGTCGAGCCTTGTTTGTTATGATGCTGCTGTTTCAGCTTTTCATCTTGTTGCTGTTGGGCAACAGTTTCATTCACTGTCAGTTTCTTCTTTTGCCAGAAAAAGTGACGGATCGGTTGGCCGGATAGGGTACTTGAGATCATACACGGTGATCGCACGAATGGTGTTTTGGATGCCCCAGTGCATAGGAATTGTCTGCCGATCATGCCTTGTCGCTTTTTTGTTCAAACAATTTCGCTTTCTCTGAACTTTCAATGGGAGCGGAGATGGGAAAAGGAGAAGGAGAAATCGGAAAGATCAAAAAAGAGAATACACTCCCGTAAAAAACTCTGGGGACATTTATACTTGTGTGAATCATTAAAAAAACGCGTTGAGAAAGGACCTGTTCAGAGTAGTTCAGTTCAAACACTTCATTTTTCAAACTAAAGTATTGTATTACCAATCCAACAGCAACAATATGACTCGAGTGTTTGGACAAGATGTGTATCAATACATTGCAAATGGATTCTTCATTTGCTTCTTTACATTTCTCTTGTTGCTCACTGGGATTACTTGTCTCACATCTCTCAAGAGAAATCGGATCCAAACCAGATGGATCATTGTCACAACGTGCATTCTCATAGCACTGATCCTCATGCAAAAGATTGCACAATTGGGTTTTCTTGTGGCAGCAAACAACATGACAGATACCAGTACAGTGAGTCGAGTCTTTCGATTCTTGGCTGATATTTTGATCAATCTGACAAGTCGGTTCACCATTCTGTTTCTGGCCTACATCCACGTGTACATTTTGGCTGACAATGCATTCGCATGCCTTGAGACTGAGGCATTGCACTCTGGGAAAACACCGGTTCAGTCTGCTTATATTCTTGAATTTAATTTTCCATACTTAGTAGCATCCAGAGCTAGGGTTGCTTTGTTATTTACCATTCTAACATTGTTCATGCTGATATTTACTGTCATTCCCACAATTGTTCTAAAATTGTTGGTTGTTATTCTAAACAAGACACCTCCAAATGGTTTGCCTGCTGCTGGAGATGGTTTTCAATCATTCTTTGACCAGATGATTTCTATTAACTTGGGCTTCATCCTCATGTTTGGAGCCATTTTCGCGTCCAAGGCCATCAGACACATGATATCATTTGAGAGTAGAGTGGCAGAGTATCAGACAGTCTATCATCCTCAAGTGGTAGCTCGAAATGTAATGAGAAAGAGTATGTCTATGAAGAGACTCTATGTCGCACTTGGTTATCTGGCCATTTTCGAATTCTACAATTTGTTCTTTGAGATTCTGACCGGCAGGAATGTGTTGCTCAGTTCTTACATCATTGTAAGTCTAGCTCTGGTTAGTGCTCTCGTCAACAACAGACTTGAGAATCCAAAGCACGAACGATTGTACAGAAAGTCTGCCGTAGAATGGTATCAACAAGAGCAGTTGAAGGAACCTGAAGTTCCTATCTCGGCTACTCCTCCGTTAGTCGCCAGCCACAACGTAGACACGACCTATTTATAAAATCTTCATTATTTGTTTTCACACTGATTGATACCCCGAGTAAAAATTTGTCCACCAACATTTGGAAGTTGACACGATAGATGAACCGTCGACTTTTTTTCTCCCGCGTCGTTCTCACTTACGATTCGACTTTTAAAAGTTGGCACGTCAAATACAAAAAAAACAAAATGGGTCCAAAAAGAAAAACAGAAAGAAATTGTTTTACCTTGTCATAATCTTTTATTGATGACGAGCAATTTTGGCAGGAGGTTCCACTCCGTCGTCGTCTACATTATCTTCGATGACCTCCTCACTTGAACCTTTCTTCACCAGGCGCTCCTTGTGAAAGTCTGCCAATGTCTTACCCAAAGCTTTCGTGATGGAAGCATCATTCGCACCAATGAAGAAGTTGAATGACTTTCGGACACAAGCCCAAATGTTGTTTACCAATTGACGATCCAATCTAATCCTATCTGTACCTGTGTATCCAGGACGACTGTAAGACACGTTTACCAAATCCAACTGGCAATCGGAGGCGACAATTTCCAAGAAGGCCTTGAGAACCACATTCGGTTGGGAAAGACTCAACTTGTGGTGTTGCTCGGGAGTTGTTTTGTAATACTTGTTGTTGAACTTGAACCCAGTTTCAAAGTTCAGTGACTGGCCCTTTTTTCCCTGAGTCACTTCAGCCATCTTTTCTATCACTGTCTTTTGGGTCTTCATGAACCATGCTTCAAAGACCTTCAAGTTCTCCAGTCTCTCCAGAGCTTCAACCAATCTTCTTTGTGCATCCTTGCCTCGTTCAAATTCTTCCACCGGTACCGTGACAAACCCACTATCTTGTGTAGGAGGCACCTGATCTGATTGACGCAATTGAGGTTCTTGCGTTTGAGTAAGAACCACTGGTGGAGGAGCGATGATTTGGGAGCTCCCTCTGACATCGAAGAAGTCATCCACATGCTTAAAGCGCTCCCTATCCTCATTAGAACTACTCTTGGTGAATTCATCTTGGTCTACAATGAGAACTTTATCCCAACCGACGACAGAACCAACGCATACCGGCTCTGTCTCCTCTGGAAGATAAAAATCTGAGGCGAACTGAGCATTAATGAAAATGATGGAGACAGTCACTTTGTCCTCCTGAGTGCTGGGGATGTCACCGCAGATATTTGCACTTCCAAAATGCGCTCCATCTGCGCACAGCAGCTCGACACGACTACCGTCTTGCAAGAGTGATGGCTTGAATTTTGTCAGGTTAGTAGTACCTGATGAAGAAGTTGCCCCTTTCTTTGTGTTGGCAGATGGTTCGACAGGTAGTTGTCTTACAAAAGGTAGACACTCTACCTTGTACTCCTTGAGTTTCTTGGCCAAATCGTCATACGAGAGTCCAGTAAACTTTTTTTCATTCTTGTTTTTTTGTATTACTTTGTCCTTTGAGGACAGCCATACATACAGCAGTTGTTTTTTGGACAGTTTGCTGTAGTTGTTGTTGGAGTCCTGTGACAAGAAGGTGATGAGAGCTAAACGATCTGCGGATGAAAACTTCTCCACATGAAGAGTTTTGTATGTTCTAGTGCTCATGTTTGTTCAATTTAAGTGTGTTTCGTCTTCAAGACAAAGCTCCGACTTCAGCCGCTCGTGGATACAATAAATCACAATTCTCAAAGTTTCTCACTCAAAAAACCTACAAGCACGTCCATTTATATGAAGTATCGAACGACAAGAACAAGAACTAGGCGACAAGTGTTGTTGAACATGTTGGAAAATCCAACATATAGCTTTGTTGATCATCAATATGATTGTTGCTCCTCAACAGTCCAAACAACACCCAACACTCCACTGAACCCAAGCCCACTAATCACCACTGCCGTGCCCTCTATCCAATGCCAAACAACTGATTTTGGTGGTAGTGAACCAATGCTTGGTGATGAAGAGTTCATTGAAGCCAAACTCTCGTCCGTTGATGTAGAAGACTTGGCTCAAGCTCGACCCGTGCTCGAGATGCAAGAATCAAGGTCAGTCATCGGAGATGATTACACCAATGGAATCTCCACGATTCATAGTGATGATCCACTATGGGATCAAAAGGTGTGTCAATATCTTCCCATTTCTTTGTATACTGCTTATACTTTGATTTTGTATCTCATGGTCCAACTCAATCTGAGCAAGTCAGGTTTGGAAAAGTCGTTGACCTTCCTCCAGACGTTTCTTCCCAAGAACAGTGCTCTAGTGACATCCAAGCACAAGTTTTTCAAGTGCCTTGCTCACCACTCAAGAATGAACAAGATTTACTTTTGTCGCGAGCACAATTTTGTGACGGGCAACAGTGTTTGCAAGCACAATAGGAATTGTGCCATGGAGTATTTCCTTTGGAACAATCCGGTCCAGCAGTTTGTTGACAGAATGAAAGTGGACAAAAGGTTTTACACTCTCGCCCAGCACTATCGCCTGAGGCATTGTAAATCATCTGATATGATTAGTGATGTTTATGACGGTGAAGTTTACAAGAGAATTGCTGCTCCTGTGACAACAACCAGAGGGTGCTACTCTTTTCTGGTGAATTATGACGGTGCCACAAAGTGGAAGAGCAGTCTCGTTACTGCCATTCCCATTTTCATGGTGTGCAACGAGCTGCCTTTCAACGAGAGGATGAAGATTGAAAATGTCATCTTCTGTGGCGTGTGGTTTGGCAAGAACAAGCCAACATCGAACATTTTGTTCTCGGTGCTAGCAACTGAATTGAAGAAGGCTGATCAAGGTATTAGAGGGCAGGATGCACACGGTAAAGAAGAGTTGTTCCGGCTCCGATGTATCAACTCTTGTTGCGATCTACCGGCTAAAGCAGGTTTGTTCATGCAACAACAACACGGTGGAAGGGGCGCCTGTGGATTTTGCAATCACTCTGGTTGCACTATTGATAAGAGGTTTTGTTATCCTCTGTTGAGACGATCCAAGATTTTGTGTTTGATCACTCCCTGAGAACAGAGACTCAAGTGAAAGAAGTGTACAACAAGTATCGAACACTACTCAGTGAAGGAGTGGCTTGGTCTGATCTACCAGTCATCAATGGACACACTGGTATTTCGATCTTCTCAGAAATGCTTCCTTACTGGGAATGGACAAGTTTTGGAAGTATTGATATTATGCATTTGCTGGAGGGAGTATTCTCCTTGTTGATGAAGCTTTGGACAGAATCCAAGGTATGTGACGTTTCATTGTTTACACTCATTCTCCAAGGCACATACTCTTTGTTGACAATCATTCTTCATGGCACTCATGCAGTATAACGACAGATTGGGAGCAAGAGTGAGCAAGCAGATGTGGGAGTCATTCGATCAATTGCTCTTGCAGCAACAGCTTCCATCTGTGTTTCGACGAAATCTCAGATCAATCATCAAGCATCATCGATATTTTAATTAAAGCATCAGAGTGTCTTGTGTTCATGCTCTATACATCGAGACTTACAAAACACTTGTTTCCAGCAAACACTCCCTATTTTGACCACCACATGATTCTGGTCAATGCTCTGTATGACCTGCTTCAACCTGAACTGTCAACGCAACAATTGGATAAAGTACAAATGGAGCTGACACATTATGTGACTCAGTTCCAGGAAGTGTATGGTGATCGGTATGTTACATTAAATGTTCATCTTCTTACCCATTTGGTTGATTGTGAAGAGGCATGGACCTCTCTGGTGCTACACAGCATTCCCGTTTGAGAGTTTTAACCGAGTGATTCTTCGATCCATCCACGGAACGTATCGAGTGGATCAAGGTATTTGTGAGGCTATTCCCTTGTTGCAGCATCTCGAAGATCGCTTGAACTGCATGACACACAAAGGAACGGTGAAAGTGTTACATGCAATGAGTGTAAGTAGTATCAATGTTGTTGTCACTTTGTTCAATGAACTCAACCAATTCTTACTTACCCTTGTAGAAGAGACGATTTGGGTCTCGCTCTGATGGTGTTCGGCTGGACGGGGTGCATGTGTTTGGAAGAGTGAAGAAAAAGGAGGAGGGCTACTACAAGTACATGAGAAAAGACTGGTATTCAATTGATGCGCTGCATATGTAAGACAAAGGTCGTACAATAACTCCACTGTAAGATTAAGAGATGGAAGGTATGTTGACTTGGTGTAGCTGTTTCATTTATTCTTGATCATCTAACTGTCATTGTTAAAGAGTTGTTCAAGTGGTGGGCATTCAAGTGAAAAAGCAGGAGGGAGTGTGCATCTCGTTCAAGGTTTTGATGAATCAAGTGTTTCAAGGTCTTGAGCATTGCCGAGTATCTGCTATCGAAACTCCAGTGATTGTGTTTTGGAAGCAAGAGAAGGTGATCGGTTGTGTGGATTTGTTGCCCTGGCATGGAGCATTGCTGCGCTAGTTTAAGTGGTAGGCGGAGAAGAGGTCACACGAGACACCTCAAAGGCTTTGTTAATTTTCGGTAAAAGAAAAATTGATACTACCTTTGTTTTATTTGCTCCAAGGTTGCATGTTGTTCCGTTCATGTTAAGGAAAGTGGAAGGGGAGAACATTGCTTCATTGTTCGAAAAGTTCTTACCTCGAAGATCAACCTTTCAATTTTCGACAGTGAACACTGCAATGAAAACGAAAAAACTTATGTGTCCACTTTGTATTGTTCAGGGGTCGACTTTTAAAAGTCATGTGGAGCTCCAACTGGGAAAATCAGAAAAACGACCGTAAAAGTTGTCGCCAAAATTTTTATTCGGGACGTATGGATTGGTTGGGTCCTTGTAAAAAAACATCTGATTTTTGGTCGAGGAAATTCTAGAGGAAGCAGAAACTGACTTACAGGTGTCAAATCATTATCGAATCATAAGACAACAAAACAACTACTCAACAAAGTCACACAGGATGGTTCACTTCACCACTAGGTTTGGAGAACTCAACTCTGGTAGATCCTCCACCAAAGACGGAAAGGGAGTGTTCACTCGTTCCGTAACCAAAGATGGAAAAGAATTCTTCTCGCTGGTTGTCGACACAAACATGTTCCTCTCCAACATTCCAGAAACGTTAGCTTCAAGCTCTGCCCAACAAAAATGAAAAATTATTTTGCCTAGTTAGAGTAGAGAAGCACAGTCTCCAGGGTCGTTCAATTGCTGGGTTGGAGTTGCACGTTTCATCAGACACTGGCTTCGAGTTGGTGTTTCGAACTTTCATGAACTCAGTTTTCATGCTACAAATGAGAAGTTGAATCAAGAGAGCAAGATATTAATTAAGAATCCGCTTCAACATCTTGAACATGTAAGGAACGGACCTCTATTTCTTGATATTCACTGTGAGGGTTTGCCGTATTCTGACACCTTTGATGTCAAGAGTTCTGGAACAACAGTTTACACTGCCGAACCTGGCTCTTTTCGATTCAAAAGATTTGAACCGCTACCTAATTTGGTGCGCAGGTCGGGTGATACAGACAAGAAATGGGTGGAGGGAAGAAATGTGAATCTAACCTATGGTGCTAATGGTTTCACTTTGAAGAGAAAGGGTGTTTACAAGGTGTTTATTGACACACCAGATGGTTCTCGTAGCATTGATCTTCATGTTGAAGGTGAGCAGCCAGAATTTTTTAACGCTGATGGATATGGACTCTTGTAAGTCTTACATATTGTTGAGAGCGAAGAAGGTAAGTATCTAAAAATTGTTCAAATATGCTTGTGGAGATGTTTGGCAATCAACAAACAAGTACGTTGCAAGAAGAAGTTTTCTACTTTTGACGACACTTTCTCATATTTGTTTTTATTCTTACTTCACACTTATTGATTCCAAGAATGCGTGTATGGAGGATTGGTTGTTGGTTGTTGAGTGCCAGGAGGAGTCATATTGTATAATTGTGGTGGAGCGGTGCCAGGTGGTGCGACAACAGATGGTGCATAGTACGTGCCGGGTGGTGTGATACCGGGTGGGGCAGGTGAAGCCATTCCCATTTGAGAATAATATTGAGAATACTGTTGCCAGTAAGCATAATTTTGTGCATCGTAGGCACCTCCACCAGTAGTAGCAGTGGGATAACTGGGATAGACTGCTGTTGGTGGAGCAGATATGGCAGGTTGAGTCGTTGTCGCAGGGGCAGGTGGTGGCTGGAATTGAGGTGGAGGCAACTGGGAAACATCTGATGAAGAAGAAGATCTCGATTGATCCTTTGAGTGGTGGTAGTGGTGCTGTTGATGATGGTGGTGCTGCTGATGTTGATGGTGTTGCGAATGACTCTGTTGCTGCTGAGAAGATTGATTCCAAGGTTGACCATCATCTTGATCGTCTCTCTCCCATGGTGCCAACTCTTCCTCTGCATTGTCCATGTTATTGTCCTTGCCCAGGAACCTCCGTGCTCCGTCCATGCCAACCTCATTCAAAAAGGATTGCAATTTTTGATCATTAATGGCAGCGTCTTCCTCTGACAGTGCACTCATAAACTCTGATCTTCTCTCATACATTTCTCTCGCAGATCCATATTGTCTCAACTTATCGTACAAACTCGCATTTTCGTCCAATTGTGGTCGATTGACATCATCGTCTCGCAACGTACCATGAATCCTTGCCAACTCTCTCAACTGTTCTCTCTTGAGATCATTTTTGCCTTCTTCGACAGGGACGAGCAATTTGTGAACCATTTCAGCAGCCTTCTCCAACTGATCATTCGTGTCTGCTGTGATCAACACGTGCAACTCGTCTTCTTCACCTGGATTCGGTTTTCCGTCCTTTCGACCCTTGCCGGGCTTCACAGAACCCTTGCCACGGATTGCAATCTTTGCCCCCGTTTCTCTCTCCATCTTTTTTTGTGTGTTGCCTCTCGGTCCAATGATCAAACCAATAAAATTGTACTCTGGGTGCTTCTTGACTGGAACATAAATCTTTTTGGTGAGTTTCTTGGGTTCGGGTCGATAGTCTGCCGGTGGTTTAAACTGTGGATTGAGTGACATGGCTCTCTCGATTAACGAATTTTTTTCTCGAACCAATTTTTGCTTCATTCGAATCTCTCTAGTGTTGGTACGCTTACCAGTGTTGTCATAGGTGGGTGGTGGAGAGGGTGATCTGGCCTCTGTCTCATGCACAGTGATTGTTTCTCCGCTTGTGATTCTCTTGTTGATTTCTTCGAGTCGAATTCGAACTATATACAAAAAAACAAAGTGTGTGAGTTTTGTGAATGTTTGTTGTTTTTTGTTGGTTGGTTTAGTTGCTACATACTTAAAAGTGCTTCGAGAGCTTCACAGCTAATGCCATAGGGTATGAAAGTAGGAACACCAGGTATATAAGCTTTTTCATCTGACCAGCGAGAGGGTGGTGCGTGGTCCATGTAACGTGTCGACATTTTTTGTGTAAGTGATTTTGTTGTTTTTCTTGTGCGATGATTTTTTTTTGTGTCCGTTCGTTGTTGATCTTCGAGAACTGGCTGGAGCTTTTCGTTCAACCAAAAAGATGAAGAATGCGCGGGAGATTGCATCGGAGAAAATCATTGCTTTCTGTGATACAATGAAATGCGAGGTATTGTAATGCGAATTGGATCCTTTACAAGTGGGAATAAAGAGGGAAATTGTTGTTGGACTTTGATCTATCCTCGATAATGATCTCAGCACACTTGTCGCCAATCATCAAACTGGGGGCATTGGTGTTTCCAGAGACGATACGTGGCATAATGGAAGCATCAGCAACTCTCAGTTTCTTCACACCCCAAACTCTGCATCTCGAGTCAACAACAGATGTTTGCTTATCAAAATGTTGAGTCATCTTGCAAGTTCCAGCTGGATGGAAGATTGGGAAAGCAACATTACGGATGTATTCTGTCAAGTCCTCGTCTGATTGCTTGTCTCTTCCTGGAGCAATCTCCTGTGCTTTCACATTCTCCAAATTATCAATAATCTTACGAATTCTTCTAATGCCTTCAATGATTATCTTCAAATCTCTCTCCTTGTCCAAAAAGTTAAAGTTGATTGCTGGATCGTCGGTGTGCTTGTTCGTCTTGATGAGCACCGCACCTCTACTATCAGGAGTCAAAAGGATAGACTCACAACCAAACATGTTGGGTTCAACACCAAACAGTGGAATACCCCTTTGGAACATGATATTGTACATTTGCAAATAATATGTGCCATCGCTCTGGTTCTTGACAAACATGTTGACATCAACAAGATTACCATGCTCGGTGTGTAAAGGTTCATCCATCTTATGCATGACCAAGGTAATCAAATGATCTTGCAGCTCTTTTCCAACAGCAGGCAAATCCTTGACCAATGGCACACCCACAGAACGCAGATGAGTTGCATCACCAATACCAGACAATTGAAGAACTTGAGGACTACCAATGGCTCCTCCAGACAGAATGACTTCTTCCTTCACTTCAATCACATATCTCTTACCATGTCTATAAAATTCTACACCAGATGCAACTGGTTCAATCGATGGATTACTTGGATCATGCTTGAACAAAATTCTTGAAACATGTGCCTGAGTAATCAGTTCCACATTGGATTGATTCTCAACTTGCTTCAAGAAAGTCGTATAGGCGTCTTGTCGATGATTCTTATTGTCTTCCCATCCTACATTGAACTGCATGTAAGAACAGATTTGATCATGATCGGGCAATGGTACATTATAGTCCTGAACGTGCTTGTATCCAGATTGAACACATGCATTATGGAAGTGTGTAGTCAACTCGTTCTTTCTACTGTGGAACGAAGAAATCTTCAATTGTCCATTGGTTCCTCTAAATGGACCCTTGAGATCATCGTCCATCACAGTCTCAATATTCTTAAAGTTGTTGAGAACGTGACTGTAGGACCAATTCGAAGGCCAGTATTGATAATCGGCAGGTGATCCTCTCACATAGAGACATTGGTTATGAGAGGAACATCCTCCTAGCATTTTGGCTCTCGAGACTGGCAAAACTCGATTGTTGAGACCACGTTGCACCTCTGACTGATAATTCCAGTCAATCTTTGGTACTTCGTCCGATGGCATGTACAAGGATTCTCTAAAATCTCGAACAAATGACAAATCATTGCTCACTCCAGCTTCCAGTACAATGATTCGATCGTTCTTGAAAGTCTTGGCCAATTTGTGAGCAATGACACAGCCAGATGATCCTGCACCAATGATCACATAGTCAGCCAAGAGTGTTTGGTGAAGAGGAGGAATCGAATTGTTGTTGTGAGACGACATGACAGAGAGAAGCTATGATAGTTGTTGTGTGTAATCCTTGTTGTTGTGTGGGTTTGTTCGAATTAGAAAGATTTTGTTCGTGTGTTCTGTTCAGAACAGAAAAAAGAGTTTGCTGCTCACATGGATTCTTTTTTTATCTTTCACACACGCGTCATCATGGTCACGTCAACAATCAGTGTCCGTACAATGGATGCGTGGAAGGCACTACAAACCGTATGGCATCTCTGACAATTGAAAAAGTAGCAGGCAGAGCACCAGCAATCTCACCATCGGCCTCAATCAATACAATAGCATCAGCATCTGAACGTATGCAGGAAACCTCTGCCTTGACGGCAGTGTGATGTGTCACCTTTGGATGTTGCGACTGTGTTCCGCTGAACAACTTTGGAATGATTGACAGTGCGTTGACTGCATTTACATTGCTCAGATGTGTAATCTGGAACAGTCCATCATTCAAAAGTGCATCAGGGCAAATCATCATACCATTACCAAAGTAACGTGCATTGCCCATCACAAGCAGTTGGCTCACACCAGAATCCACAACTGTTTCATCATTCTCATTTGTTAACTTCCATTCCAAGTCTCTGTTCTGATAAGTGAACTGTTTCCACAGTGCTTGGAATGAATTGTAGAATGCCTTGTTCCACAGACTCGATGCTCTGTTCACCGTATCGATCACATCCGCTCCAATACCACACGATGCTTCATTAATGAAATATTCAGTATTCTGCTCGTTCAATTTATCATACACTTGTGTTTCTTGATTGATAGAGACCTTTGTGGCAGTCACTGAGCCAATATCAATATTCAAAACTGTTCCTGATCGACTCAAGGACTCCACAAACGACTCATATGCTGCTTCCTTGCTCAACTGAGGAACACACTTGCACGAGAGTTGAACATGCGTAGCAAAATCATCACTTGTTCCCAATGGTAACACTGAGATGGCAGGCAACAACTCTTGTGCATCACTGTTCTGTGCCTTCTTTAGCAAACCGTTGACCACTTCCTACTCGCACACATCAAAAAGAAAAAGTAAGCGTGTTTAGTAAAAATCTCATTCGACAATTAAGCTCGTTGACCAGCTAAGCTTCAAGCAACCATTTATTCAAAACAACAATCACAAAACAAACAAACACGACAAATACATACGTGAAGAGTGCCATCACCACCACAAGCTAAAATAAGATCACATCCTTCTTTTGCCATTTGAACTGCACCATCGAAACCACCACCTGCCTTTCTCGTTTCAAACACTTGATGAATTCTCTCTCCAAAGTACTTGATCAACAATGGATGAACCAATTCTTCGAACATGATCTTGGCATATCCCTTGTTGGCAGCTGGATTGAAAATGACACCTACTTTTTTGAATTGACTTACATTGTTTTCACCGTTCTTTTGTTGTTGCTTCTGATGTGAAGACATATTTACACTATATGAATTAGTTATTGTGATGGAAGCGTTGTTCGTTTGTTTTTTGCTCTTTCAAAGAAAAGGGATGCGCATCAATTCGACCTTTGTTCAGAAACAGCCCTTGTGGCACTTCCATTTTGGAACCAAGAGTTTTTCCCCGATACGGTGAGTTTTGATGTGATGCTGCTGCCTTACAGGAAAGTATCATCTTCGATGAATGAAAAGGTGCCTTGGTTCTGATTTCCTGGAGGATGACTCTGTGTCTCAACAGTTGCTTTTTCTGTTACTGTTGTCGTGACTTGTGCACTGACAACTGATTGCTCTTCTTGTGCTGCTGCTTCTCGTGTTGGGATGGAGCTTTGGTGACGCGACAATGGAACCTCACTTTGAAAGGAAGTTCCAACGGACTCTGTTACTTGACTAGCTCTAGGTGCAGCTTGTGGAATGAGGAAATGAGAGATTGGCTTTTCTTCAAACATGGGATAATGACATGATGTGTTCGAACAAAGGATCATGCGTTCTTGACTATCTGAGTGCAATCTCACTTGGATCAGATCAGATTGGCACACTGGACACGCTTGCATGTTTTTCTCTTTTGATTGGGCAAAGTCAAGAAATTGCAAAAGCCTACATTACTGAGGGTTCTCGAGTAGTCTCCTATCTCAATACTAACTCAGCCAGATGGTGCTTAACTTCTCTATTCGAAATGGGAAGAGGTGGTTCCACCATTGTATGAACGTAGACATCTATCCTGTTTTTTCACATACTTTGGCCGTTTCTGGTGCCACAAGTAGATGCCGGAGCGCGCAAAAGCGGGCAGTAACAGCACTTGTGCAGATTTTAGCACCCTCATGGTCCATAGATGACTGAAGGCAGGAAAGGTTGTGGGAAAATCTGAAATTCCCCACTAGGGAAGAAAAAAACAACCTGAACGAGTCGAACAACAAATGTGTGAACTTGAACAGGAGAGTGACTTGCATTGGCTATTGCCTGATGACGTTTCACTTGTTATTCTGTCCTTCTTGGAAGTTTGTGACTTGAGTCACGCGAGGCTTGCGCAAAAGTCATGGAACATGTTTGAACTAACAGGGCACAATCACTTGTGGGAGCCTGTGTTTCATTCTGTCATTGATCGTCCTAGATATGAATCCATTAAATCGAGTTTTCTGGAGCGCAGCCAATCCGTGAGCAACTACAGGGACAAAGTACTGCTTCTAAAACAAGTCTTGTCTGACGTTATTGAAAAAAGAAAGAAAGACATGGTTACTGTACCTTCAATATTGGATCGTCCACATCATAAATACCTTGGCTTCAATGGATTAGATGAGTTCTCTGTTGACATGATTCAAGTGAAGAAGAAAAAACTGGATAACATCAAGGTTGTTGTCATAGGAGATGGATCCGTGGGTAAGACACGTCTACAAATCAGAGCTGATCAAAAGTATTTCCCAGAGTACTACAATGTAATGGAAAATTATCGTGTTGAGACAACGTGGGGAGGATTGAAAAGATCAATCATATTTTGGGACACTGCTGCGTCAGACGACTATGACCGGTGGAGACCTCTATCCTATCCAGACACTGATATTTTCCTCGTGTGCTTCTCTGTTGTCAATCATTCGAGCTTTCAGAACATTACAAAGAAGTGGTTGTTTGAAATCATGCATCACTGGCCTGAAGCAATCGCAATGTTAGTGGGAACCAAAATCGATTTGAGAGACAGACCTTCTCATCCTTTATCGAATGTTTTGGATATGGTCACGCAAGAAGAAGGAGAGTGCTTGGCCCAACACCATAACTGTATGTTGTACATAGAAACCAGTGCACTCAGCGGACAGAATCTACATGTGGAGTTTCATGACACTCTGGCAAGATGCGCACTCATCGGATATTACATGCGCAGAAACGCGAGTGGAAAATGTATTTTGTGTTAAAGGGTCGTCAGAAATAAGCAATCGACATAGGAAGGACCAACGACAAGCCATTTTGTTTTTTTATGCAACCATTTCGGCCGTTGGCCCTGGTTATCTACATTATGTCCCAATGAAGCTCGTAGAGCGTCATTTCTTCTGTTTTTCTTTAGTTGATGTGAACAGGTGATTGAGGGTCGTGAGATACATCCGCTTCACACTGTTCACGTATGTTTTAGCTTTCTTGGCAGTTGTATCTCTAGTTCGAGGGCATCTACCTCTCTTCCGTCATTCCTTGAATTTTGCACAGCAGGGCGCGGAAGTAGGTTAATTCCACTTAACAGTGTCTACGTTCATACAATGGTGGAACCACCTCTTCCCATTTCAAATAGACAGGCAGCAACAATCAAATCAGAGCTCTGAACTCGAACGCCAGCTCGAACATGAATTGTATGGACTGTTTGACGGGAACATAGTATTCAAGGGTTCTCTTCTTCTGTTTTCTCAATCCCCTACTAAGCATTCTTAATTCTTCAGAGTTTATTTTTTATCACGGCTACATGCCATAAGATTGGTTTTGTCACATTGAACGCGAGTACATGAAACAACACCAATATTCCATCATTTTCGCTGATACACGTTGAATAGACTGACGAAGAAATACATACACAAGTGTGACTACAGTTATACATGATTTATTCAAGCCAATGTGATCTCCTCGTCTTCATCCTCATAATACGTCTCACGCACAAACACTTGTGCATTTGGGAAGCAACCACTCTCGGACAAGGTTGAATTTGGATCCAACAACTTTTTTGGCATGTTCAATGTCAGTTCATAATCTGTCACATCGCTCTTCTCATTAGGAACCCAGGAACTCATCGAAGAATCCAAAGTATGAACAAACTCGTACAGTCGAACAATCTTGTCATCCTTGTGGAACTTTCTCTGCAGTTGAGATCCGTTCGGTAGCTTAAACTTGATCAATGACACGCCTTGCTTTCGCATTTCTGCATTGGGCACATCGGGTTCCGGTGCCAAATTGGCCTTCATTTGAGATCGTTGTTTCTGAATTCTCTCAAATCTCTCCTTCTTCTCTCTCTGTTTCCTCTCTTCCTGTTCGATTCGCATCTGTTCTTCTCGTTCTCTTCTCTGTTTCTCCTCTGCAGCTTGTCTATCTCGCTCCAACGCAGCCTTAAATGCCAAATCTTGTTCTTCAATTTGTCTTCTTGTCGAACTGCGGTCACTGTCTTCTGTCTGTTGTACAACTAGTTGTGGAAGTGCATTGTCATGTGCGTCCATCAATCGAACCATGAGAGAATCGAGATCCAAGACATCAGAGCCCTCCAATCGCGCAACAACATTGACCTGTGACTGAACAACATAGATGACAGCGAAAAATGGAAAAGTCGTAGCTCTCAAACTAGCACTGAGTTCGAAACCACCCCGACTCGACACATTGGCACCAAAGAACAAAAAGTTTTCATCGACATATTCCTTGAATGCTTCTGTGCACAGTACATTTCTAACAACAACAACAACAACAAACACACAAAGATACAAAGACACACAAGATTGACACCACTCGTGTGAGACAACAATCAACATTACAAAAAAAATGCAATAATAACAACAACAATAAAATGGCAAGATGACAACAAATCAATGAATCATGAAAAATTTGTCTTGTCACCCAACACACACAACACATACCTACAAAAATCAGGAGTATCCTGATGATCATCCGAGTGCAAATACACGAGCAATACCTTGTATTGACGTTTCGCTAAATCAGTCACGGACTTGAAATCACCACTCGTATAGAAATTGGGATGAACATTTCCATATTGATCATGAATCAATTTCAATAGCTTTGATGTCTCATTGTACATGCTATGATATGGTGTATGAGGATGTGAATCCGTATCTTCTTCATCGTCATCCAACGTAGCATAGGCACTTGCGTTGTTGTTGGCAGAGTTGGATGCGCCACCAAAGAGACGAAAGTTGAAGCACGGACGGAAGATGGAGTACAACCAATGGAGAATACTTTGCACGACTGTCATTTTCTTTTTTTTGTTGTGATAGGTGAGGAAAAAAGAATAAGATCGCTTTGGGCGAGTTGAGTTGTTGTTTGATGTTGTTTTGAGGTGTTTTTCGCAAGCTTTTTTTTTGTTCCAATTCCAAAATTAGATTGCAATTTTCCACACGTGTTGTAAATTTGTTGGCAAGTATCAAGTGTATCTGAGTTGTTGCCCCTGTATGATAATGTTTTAGTGAATGTAAAAGAAGTTCAGAACTCTTATTGGTCCAAGATCTTTGGTGAACATTCGAGTTTTGGTCTACTTCTCTGTGCGACCGGTGAAATTCAACCGATCATTCTACGAACCAATCTTGAACCGAGAGTCTTCAAAAAAAGAAGAAGGTCATGGATGAAGACGACAATTTTGCAAAACAGGAACAACCTCCTTCCAAAGTGAAAACATTCAAGAAACCTCAGTTAGACCTGAAAAGGTTCCTTCCTAGGAACGACGAAGAGCCAGCCAACCAAGAGGACGAAGAGCAAGAGGAGGAATTGACATTGTCCTCAATGGAAGGAAATGCGATATCTTCTCTGATGAACATATCAAACGACGAGTACTTGTCTTGGTCGCTAACACCGCGCACAGATCTACAGTACATGGTCAGGTCACCAGTGGGAATTCGATCTAAAAAGAATGACATCATTCCAGTTGCAATACCTCAGCATGTTACAACCAAAGAACAAACATCGATAAAATCATTAACAAAAGAAAATGAACTGTTAAGAGAACAGATGGACAAATTGAAGAAGGAATTATCGGCGCTAAATGCACAGATGGATACTTGTAAGGCTGATTATGACGAAAAGGAGAAAATCATGCTAAAGAGAATAGCAGAACTTGAATCAAAGCAGTTCACACTACCTGATATTTTGAACGACCCAAGTCATGGGTTTGTAAGGTCTCCAAAGAACATGAATACAAATATCGTCTATGAACAGTTAATGCGAACTCAAGAAGAGAAGGAAATGTGGATCCAGAAGAACGAAACTCTAGAAGCTCAATTAACTGATTTAGAAAGAAGACTAAAGTTAGTGAGTATGAACACTCAAAGGGAACACAGAAGATATGATCCTAGAGGTCAAGAAGTGTTGGAAAGCAACAATCATCTAATAGCCGCTCTACGGAAACAGTTGAGAGACAAGGACTCCGAGATTGAAAAGATGAAAGTTGACCGAATTGATATGGAGGGGAGATTAAGTCGTCTTCAACTTCAAATGAGGATTGATCACCCTAAACCGAACAAAATAGAACCTACTATAGGTGTCTTGTCTCGAAGTAATTCAACATTGGGATACTATCCTGAACAGCTAATAGTCAGACCTACCTCAGCTCTTTCAGACCACAAAATAGCTTCGATTTGTTCCAATGGCAGTGTTCGATTCACGAAGGACTCTCGGCCGTCTACCCAAAGGAAACTCCCACCAACAAACCAAATGAAGCGGGCATCTCTCCTAGTACGCGGCAAAGGTAACAAGAGCCCCACCCAACAACTTCACGTTATGCCGTAGTTTTTGTAATCTCCCTGAGTTCAATACAAAAACCCAGTTCCAAAAACACATTGCCACTCTGAAAAAAAACAGAAGAAAGATGGAGATGCATAACATTCAAGATTGTGTACAAGTAAACCTTCCAGCGCAAGAAGTTCAAGTGAACCATTTCATATGCCTCCAAAAAGTAGTTGACCAGAGACAGTTCACTTTCCATGTGACCGATAGAAAGAAGAGGGTGCGAGGAAGATGCTGCGCCATCAACGGCCCTTTGATATACTTTTGGGGAAATACATTTGAAAAAGAGAGATCTTACTTGAAAAAATTAGTGAGAGAGGATGTGACTGTGTTCGTTCCGAGAAATCAGACAGTGAAATTGCTGTACAAAGGAAAGAAATCAACATCGAGTAATGAGTTTGTGTTTGAGCCTATTGATAGATGCTTGTCCGAGAAAGAGGTGACATTGAAATTGTCTGAAACAAGTGTTGAGCTGATTCAGTGCTGGGAGAGGGAGCAGATTCGTCGAGTTTGGGTCTCTGCAGTGATGTTGCCTGATGATCAATTCAGACCTTATCTTGTTGAGACAGATGAGAAATTGATTACAGGTTTTAGAAAGAATTTGCTGGTGATTCTTGAGCGTGTCAAGTTATCAGACGTGACAATCTACTTTCTCTAAGATTTGATACTGAGTCGGTTCTCCACGCACAAAAGTTCACTGCTTGCAGTTTTCAATCACCTGAGAAAATTGTCTGAAGCATTGCAGATATTGTTCGCTTCTAAGCCCAAGTCTCTTAACAACCCACGAGACTCAACAAGACTCAGATACTCGAACCAAACAACACATTACCAAACCAAAAAAGACAAAGAATGGAGATGCATCCGAGTATTCAAGATTGTGTGCAAGTAATACTTCGAGCGCAAGACGTACAAGTGAACAACTACATCCCAAAAGCTGTTGATCCAAGCCAGGTATGTGACCATGAATCATTCACTTTCCGTGTGACTGCAAGAAGGATGAGGGTACTTGGAAAGACAAGACATTCTATGAGAGATTGGATGATTTTTCAGGGGAAAAAAGTTGAGACAGGACAATCTTTAGAGTTGAAAATGGTGGTCGAACATCAGCTGACAGTGTTAGTACCCAGGAATCAAACAGTGAAATTGCAGTTCAAGCGAAAGTCAGCAACGAGTCACGAGTTTTTGTTTGAACCTGTTGATCGATGCTTGTCAATCGAAGAAGTGCCATTGAAATTGTCTGAAACAAGTGCTGAATTCGTGCACAACTGGGAGAGAGAACAGATTCGTCGAGTTTGGGTCTCTGCAGTGATGTTGCCTGATGATCAATTCAGACCTTATCTTGCTGAGACAGATGAGAAATTGATTACGGGTTTTAGAAAGAATTTGCTGGTGACGCTTGTGAATCTGAAGTTATCGGATGTGACAATCAATTTTCTCTGAGCTTTGATGACCATGACAATTAATCGGAGCGAGTTATAATACAGTGGGACCAACTTAACTAACAAGACTCCTCCAATAGCTTTGTTATGTGTCAGACATGGAATCACTGTTTCGATTCGCGCTGACGCTCAAGTTCCAGTACCCAACACTGAGTTCCAAACTAAACAACATGTCCGGAAAGAAAAAACTCCAAAAGAAATGGATATACCAAGCATTCAAGATTGGGTGCAAGTGACGCTTCCCGCTCGAGAAGTGCAAGTGAATCACTGCATCTGCATCCAAGAGGTTGCCCAGCACAGCTACCGCATTCGAAAGTTGCTCAACAAAAAGAGTGAGCGGTGTGGTGATGAATCGTTCACGTTTCATGTGACTGCAAAAACGAAGAGATTAATTGGAAGAAATTTTGCCCAACATTGGATGTTCTTTCAGGGAAGAACAGTTGAAACAGGAGAGTGCTTTGACTTGAAAATCTTGGCAATGCATGACGTCACAGTGTTAGTACCCTCGAGTCAAACAGTGAAGTTGCTGTGTCAGGGAAAGGTGAAGTCAGACATGATTCATGAGTTTGTGCTTGAAACATTTGATCGAATTTTATCAGTAAAGAAGGTGACAATGAAACTACCCAAGACAAGTGACAAAGAACCATGGCAAGCAGAATTGATTCGGTGCTGTGAAAATGATCAGATTCGCCGAGTTTGGGTCTATGCAGTGATATTACCAGGTGAACAAGATCAGTTCAGACCCTATCTTGTTGAGACAGATGAGAAACAGATTTCAGGTTTTAGAAAGAATTTGCTGCTAACACTTGGGAAAGTCAAGTTGTCAGATGTGACAATAGACTTTCTCTAAGATGTGACGATGGCAAGCTCTCAAGGCTAATAAACTCTCACCAATACTTTAGTAGACGTTATGGTTCTCAGATGTTGCTTAACTAAGTTTCTAAAAACCAAAGAAAAAACTATGTCCCGAAAGATAAGGCTCCAAAAGAATTTTTGGAGATGCAAATCATTCAAGTTTGGATGCAAGTTACACTTCCGGCTGAAGAAGTGCTCATATCGTAGCCTGTAGTGTCGCCGCTTTTTCGTAGCCATTCCTGTTTTGGTCAATGTCGTAGCGGAGCCAGACGTCCAAACGTCAAAAAAAATCTTCAAGAAGGAGAAATATCCAACCAACAACAAAAAAGAATTTCAGCTGAGAAGAACCAAACAAACCAACAAAAGAACACGAATCTCATTCAACTTAAAAATGGCTTCAACACGAGAAACTATGGAATTTGGCACATTTGGTGCCTTTGCAGTCGGAAAAACTTGCATTGTCGTTCAATTTGTTCGACAAGAGTTCTTGGAAGGTACGTTGTGTGTCGAATGATGAAAGAATTTTGAGATATCTAGATAATTGATAGACACATATAGATGCTGACACACATTCTTTGTCCTTGCAAAAAAAATTTTTTTTTTGGCTGTTTTTGTTTGCACAAAAAAAAATGCATTTGACACAAAACAACAATGACATCAATTGCGCAAACCATTTGGAATGCCTTGGAAAAATGATGTGGAATGACAACAACGAAACGAAACAAACTTGATGATGATGATGTTACTGATAAAATTTTGTATGCAATACGTTCGATCGAATCATGTATATGATATCATACATGTCGGTGGAACATTTGACTGTGTAATGATAATGATGATATGGATGATTAGATCATGATCCAACCATGGAGGACTTTGTACGTGTGTGTTTTTTTTTCGTAAACAACAAATCATCTAGATGTTTATGAGACCACGTGTTTCGCATCACAGTGAGAGAGAGTGTGTGTGTGTGAGTGTAAATGTGGAGAGTGTGCAAGTGAGTGATTTAGCGAGTGTATTGTGAGTGTATTGTGAGTGAGCGAATAGATGAGTGTCGCAATTTGTCAGAAAGACATTGAGAGGAATGAGTAATCATTGTGAAATGACACATATCTTTTATTTAAACATCATATGATGATGAGAAGGCTGCACATACTAGATTGAATGATGCATGATAGCTCTCACAAACACGCACACACACACACACAACTCTCTCTCTCTTTAATTGAGCGTTTTTGACAAAATTGTGTTTATTGTTTTTGTGTGTGAAATTTGATGAGCAGCTCAGAACTAACACTGTATTTGTTTTTTTTCAATGTTGTGTTGATACAGTATGAGACATCAAAGAAAGTAGGAGACAAAGTGGTTGATTTTACAGTGTATGATACGTCTGGAAATGAAAAGTATACGGCACTTGCTGAAGAGCACATGCAAAGTATGTATTGAATCACAACAACTACAAGAGAAGATTCAAAATGAGTTTACGTTGTTGTTGTTGTTGTTGTTAGCTTCTCTAAAAAACAATTGTTGCTTACACACAACTTTTGTTTGTTGTTGTTGTTTGTAGATGTGGAAGGATTCTTCTTGATTTACTCGGTGACTGATGCCCCATCGTTCCAGCATTTGGAAACCCTTCATAGCAAGGTGATGATGGCAAAACGTAAAAAAAACATACCCATTGTATTGGTCGGTAACAAGTGCGATTTGGCGAACGAGAGAAAGATATCGACGCAACAAGGCAAAGATTTGGCCGACCGATTCGGTTGTGCATTTATTGAGACATCTGCCAAAGGAAGAGTCAATATTGACGAGGCGTTTGAACTGTTGGTGCAACAGGTTCGTCAATGCAGAGAAGCCTCTGCTCCAGCCAATTCATCTACCAAGAAGGATGAAAAGAAGAAAAAGGATTGCTCCTGCCAGTAAGTGATGATGAGAGACATCACACATCTTGTACATTTCATAAACAAAACTTCATGAAACAAAGATCCTTCCTTTAACTCTGCATTGTCCTGCGCTATCACCAGAGCAAGTTAAAATGTGAAAAGCCTACATTACTGAGGGTTCTCGAGTAGTCTCCTATCTCAATACTAACTCAGCCAGATGGTGCTTAACTTCTCTATTCGAAATGGGAAGAGGTGGTTCCACCATTGTATGAACGTAGACACCTTAGAATTGAAATTGTGCTATTTCCACGTTTTCACCTGCTTCTGCTATTTGTGAATTGTGTGAAATGGAGGTGTATCACCTCCACTTATTCACGCCAACGAAAGCAAAACAACAGGAATGACGCTAAGCATGGGGAATCAGAATGGTGACCAAGGGCCATTGCTCTGGGCGATGGCTGATGAAAACAACAGACAATAAAGTGAGCAACCTAAATGGGTGTATTAAACAAAATCACCTGCTTCTGCGAAGGTCACTGAAGGTCTTCCATCTGGAGGAGTGAAGAAATCGGTGTTCACGACAACGAAGACAAAAGGTAATCAATAGCATTGATTCCGACCAGCTTTAGAACAGCGAAGGACAAAACAGTAACCACCCCTTGCGGGATTTTTCTTGAACGATGAATAAGGAAAATTGCTGTAGTGGTTGCTTACTACTCATGGCCTGAGATGCAACAAAAGAGATGGCAAGGATGAAATGGTCCGTTTTTATTATGGTTTTGTGGAACTTGAGGGAAACTTCAGCTGAACATTTTTGTGTGGGACTACAATGCTCTTTGCACGGATACCTGGTCGGAAGTCATTGAGTTTTGTGACACTCGAGAATGGTTGCAATTGAGTTACACTTGCAAAGGAATCAATCAATTTAAATTCAATAGATGGCCAACAAGAAGAGATCTAGGAAGAGAAAGAAATTGAACACTGGTTTCGATTAGGAAAGGGAACATTGTTTAACGTTTGCTTGACCATGCGTCAGAATGTGGTGGATGAGCATTTTCCACATCGGTGGTTGCAAACAAATTACAGACAAGACATTTTCGTTACAGTATTTGACTGGCGTTCGGAGACTTACACTGGATGGATGTGATCAAGAATCCATCACAGAGAGGATTCCTTTTCTCGAAGGGTACTCACACACCTCGTTGGTATCGTAGCCGAAGAGACAATGCCTTTAAAAAGAAGGTGATTGGTTATTGCGAGTCCAGTTCGATAGCTCTTTATGGAATGGATGGGGAATGACAGGATAAATACTTCATCAGTACAGTAAAAGAGAATCAGCAACAGATCCAATGGCAACTTGGTCTAAATTCGAGGTAGTTACAGAGTGTGCTTGGTTGTGGTACACTTAGTATCAACCTTATTCAGAACTCAAGTGGGTCTCTTACTCTTATGTTCCTCTTCTCTCTCCCAATGTGTACTCAGATCCTAGAATCACAGCTCTTTGGGTCGCAGATTTGATCACATTCATCAAATGCATCTCCACCAAAATGCGTGCTGTGAGAATGCAAAAGCCTACATTACTGAGGGTTCTCGAGTAGTCTCCTATCTCAATACTAACTCAGCCAGATGGTGCTTAACTTCTCTATTCGAAATGGGAAGAGGTGGTTCCACCATTGTATGAACGTAGACATCTATCCTGTTTTTTCACATACTTTGGCCGCTTCTGAGGCCAAATGAAGGTGAGTAGACACAGAGCTAAATCTGTGGATCTTTGGTTCGACAATCAGAAGTGGCGCAATGGTAGGCTTAGGACGAATAGTGCGAGGAAAACAAGTAAGGCCAAAAGAAGACCATCGATCATCAATTAGTTGACATCGATGGTAGACCTGAAAAAAGGAGATATCAGGAAACTTCATTGGATTAGACTAGATTTGTGAGATTTGTGTCCTGTTCGTAGTGTCAAGAGTGGATGGTCGTTTCATTCGAATGGATACCCTCTGGCAACCAATGACGGAAATGGCAGGATAGTACACGATATCTTGTGTTGGAATGTCAGCTATGGTCATGAAATATTGATTGTTCTTGAAGAGATACATGGTCGCTGTGTTTGAGGTGCTCAAATTCTTCAAATCGAATTTGAAAGCAATCGTGTCACCTGAACTGAACTTGAAACCCTCTTCATACAGAACTGATCTGTCATCGAGCCCATAGGAGTGTTCTCTGTGAACAGAATGTTGTCCAATATTGTAACCAACGCCTTGACTGCTGTAGCCAATAATCTTGTCGGTCCCCACTTCAGTAAATGCATAAGTACCTCTCTCGATTCCAACGAAAATTCGATAGGCATTGTAACCTCCATTGTCATGTTCATCCAGAGCGTACTCCCAACCATGAACAAGCCCCATCTCAAGTTTTCTATTGGTTCGGATAGTGTCCCACTTGCTCTCTCTCACACAAGAAATAGTCTTGTCGTTATTGTGCATTTTGATATCAGAGTCCGGTGTTCTCGTATTGGCATCCCATTTGATCAAGTTTGAATGCACCAATTCTCTCCACATGTTTGGTGGTGCATCACCATTGACATTAAATAAAGCGAGCTCTTCTCGCGCTTCATCTTTGACGTGCAATTCCTGCACGAGTGATCGAATGGTCTCTTGCTTGTTGAAACCGAGGTGATGGGCCATCATCTTCCACACAAAACAATCTGCTTCAGCACTCAACACCAAAAATTCACCATGCTTGCAGCTCAATGAGATTTGATACAGGTCCCCCATGGTCAAGAATGTTAACAGGTACATTTGTAGATCACATGACAACAATTCGTAGATGTTTTGAGTCAATAATTCTGCCTCTACTTCCAGTTTTTCTTCCAATTCAGAATGAGAATCTTTGTTTGGAGAGTCATTCATCGTTGGTTCCATGTGTTTTTTGTTTGTTGCTTTTCGATGTCTGTTCTTTGGCCAGAGTTCGTTTTCGAGTTTCCGGCTCAGAACTTATAATTCTCCTCCTCCCTCGAACATTTTGGTTCGAGACATTGTGTTTACAGTTCTGAGGAGCTTTGATCTGGTTGCGCTCTGCCCTCAAAAACCAGGGATGTTTCCACCAAGCAATTCTCAAACAATACAACAACAAGAACTACTACAGTAAAGAGAACCAACGATGATGAACAATAATAAGAAATTAACAGTCGAAGTCACAGGAGACCACCTGATTATCAAGGAAATGGGCAATGACTTCAACTCTTGCTCAATCCTCTTTCATCGAACCTTGAGAATTCCAGATGACGGTAAAGTGTATCCTCTCCCTCCTTCACTTGGACACTTTCCCATTTGCAAGGTAGATGATTACTTGGACAGAGTTCCTGAAGAGTGGAAGAGGACAGGTGGTATCTTCTTCCCAATGCATCAGAGAGAGGCAATGTGGATGCAGTTTCAAGGGAAAACAGATCGCCCAAAAGCTATGAAAATTGCAGTAGGCAAGGTGAGTGCAATTAATGGAAAACCATGGACCAATCAATTGGAGAGTGAAGATTATGTGACCATTCCAAAGCAACCATGGCTCGATGGAATTAATGCAGGTGGAAAAGGAACTATCAAGCAATTTGTGGCCATGCCATTAGGATCAGGGTATAGCGTAGAAGCTCAAGTCACAGGAGAGGACAAGTTTGGTGGTGTTCAGCTAATGGTATTCGATAGCAAGGAAAGTGAGAGATTGAAAAAGTTCCCTCCAAGGAGAATTGCTGCTTTCGACAAACCATCTCATCCAATGATGAAGAAGAAGAGTGTGTCAAGCTCTATGGTCTTCTCCGCTCCAAAACTAACTCAGTCATTCTCCTCAAGTGCCAAGTGTGAATCTGAATTGTCACAGTCAGTACCTCGAAACTCCTCTAGACGATGTGAAAAAGCTCCTGTCCAGGAAGCAAAGGAAATGTCATTATCTGCAGGTGGTAGCATGAAGCAAGAGATCACAAAGGATGAATATGGCTTGCAATTCTGGGATCAAACATGCTTTGCTAGAGTATTTGTACGGATAGTGAACAGTGAGATGTACGAGCAAATTACTGGAAAGAAGGCACCGCCAACTCCTATTTCAGCTCAAACTTACTCCTCCTATGGTTATCCATGGTTCGACATTTACAATGGGTCACCCCAACAGAGCATTGCTCAATCCAACATACTGAATCAAGTCAAGTCAGTGAGTGAAATGGACAAAAACAAGTATGCCTGGCCACAACAAGATGACTCATCGATTTCTCTTGCATCTTCACAAGTCAAGTCATTGTACTATAATAAGAATGAAGTGAGAGATGGTGATTGGTAATTTGACCAACATCAAACAAAACTAATTCATGTATAGAATAAACTCTCACTGTATTACTCAAAGCATTTAACAAGTGACGTCGTACTCTTTCCTTCACCCAAGAACACTTGGTCAAAACTGCTAAAAATATCTATTCTTCCAATAGTTTCCTCGACACAGCTCAGAATTTGTCATCGAATTTTTCGTTTTCATTTGTTGGCCGCGATCAAAAAAAATCAACAAAAAGCAACAACATCACCAACAATAACAAAAAAAAATGATTTTCATACTATGGCTGCTCGTGTGGTTGTTCAGCATTGTCCACCCATTCCTGAACGGAATTTACGTACGTAGCCACCCTTATTCACACATTGCAAAGCTTTTTTTCTCTTGTTTTTTTGTCGATTGATCAAAAAGCTAACATGAAAATTGTCATCTCTCGTTTCATCACACATGAACACAAATAGTTGATTACGTTCCTTGAATTTGAAAACAGTCAAATCAGTAGCTTGTCATTGAGCAGAACAGTGAACACAATGCTCAAAATTGAGTACATTTCTCACATTGTTCTCATGTTGATCTTGGCAGTCTTTTTGCCAAGCACATGGGTCGCACTCGTGTTGAACTTGCCAGTGTTTGCCTATCACTTGAAGCGATACTTGGACAAGAGCTATCAGATTGATCCAACTGAAATGTACAAGGAAGTCAAGGCCAGGAAGACTGAATCCATTGTACACATTGTGTATTATGTGCTGTTGTTTGGATTCTATTTGTATTCATTCATTAGAGCTGTCATTGATTTTGAACACTCTGAGTAAAAACAAAGGCCTTTGTTAGTCAATAAAAAGCAAGGAAAAAATACCGTAAATTGAAGAGGATTGTTGTTTTTGATTGAATGCGTGAGGGAGAGAGCTAGCTTTTTACTGTTGTTGTTGCTTTTGCTGTTGCAATTGGTGATACTTTTTAGCAAATGTCTGTCCAACGATAATGGGGAAGATGAGCGTGGCTTCTCCGTGAACCTTAATCGCGGTGGATCCCGCTCTAATCTTACCCCAGCTCACTGCCTCATCTGGATGAGCACCTGTATCACTGCCGTCAAACTCGACACCAGTGTTGATAAACACTGAGAAATCAGCTCCGTTTCTCATCAAGTTTGCATTGCAAATGTGATGCTTGACGACACCACCACCTAGAATAATCATTCCAGTCTTCTTTGCATGAACGGCCATTGAGTTGATGCATCGGATATCGCTCGCGATATCCACAATCAAACCAGGGCTCTTGAACGAATGGAAATAAATCATGTCGCCAATGGAACCGTCGGTAATGGCGGGACAAAACACCGGAATATCATTCTTTTGAGCCCAATAGTAAACGGAGCGCTCATCATTAATTTCCTTTCCGAATCGAGCAATCATGGTGCTAGGAGACCAAATCACCTCTCCATTGCTCTCCTTTTGTTCCTTTAGCATTTCATCCAATATCGGATTGATCCAATCCTCAAACTTGCAATAATTGTCATTTGGAACCAACAAATTTCCGATTCTGTTCAATCCATTTTCGCGCAATTGCTTTCCCGACAAATTAAAATCTCCGAGGTACGTGTCGGCCAAACACTTGATCAAATCTTCTTCGACACCGCCGGCCGTAGTCACGATACAGTCCACCATTTTGTGCTGAACAAGAAATCGAATAATTTCTCTCATGCCACAAGAGATCATATTGGATGTGTAACCTAGAAAAATTTTGCATTCATGACCCAAAGCTTTTCTCGTATCTTTTTCCTCTTGTTCTTGATTTTCTTGATTTTCTTCTTGTGTTTCATTTCTCCAGTCAATCATTTGATTGATTTGATCAATCGCTCTACCAACGTTTGTCGCTTGGAATCCCATGTACTTGTAAGAATCAAACATTTGATCATATTGGACGCCCTTGTTGAAATCAAAGCCTTCTATAATGTGTGATTTGTCAATCATGGAATCATTTGATTTTTTGAGTACGCTGTCAGAGATGCTGGATGGTACTGATTGTTGTTGTTGTTGTTCGTTGGTCATTGGAAGTGTAAGAATTTGGAGGTGGGATGGATTGGGTTGAGTTGGTTCGTTGGTTCGTTAGTTGTTGTTGTTGTGTTTTGTTGTGTGGAAAATAATTGAATTGAATTTGTCCGATTAAAGAGCTAAACACGCGTGGTGCACTTGGGAGATTGCACTGAACGAAAAGACATCAATAGAACTGGAAGTGGTGAACATGGCTGGTTGAAGATGTTCTGAAGAGATGCACAATACTGTAGTTGGGGTGATTCGTCTGAAGTTAGCGAATGATTTGTCACTGGTCCGCGACACTATCGAAAAAACAATGGACCAAAATCAACCCTCTCGGTGCGTATTTAGTACGTTTATCTCATGTCCTGTGTCCTCACATATCTCAAAACACTAACACTGATCTCGTTGCTGTTTCTCTGTCCCTTTTTTTCGAATCTTTCAACACAGTTGGAAGTATTGCCTTTGATTCATCCCAGGAAAAACTGATGCAAATCTTTAGTGAAGTGGGTCCTATCGTCAACTTTCGAATCATGTGTGATCGTCTCACTGGATTGTCCAAGGGTTACGCTTTTTGTGAATACAAGGACGAAGTGTCTGCAATGAGTGCAGTGAAAAACTTGAATGATCGAGAATTAGGTGGTCGTAAGTTGTGTGTCGCTTTAGCAGCCAGAAATATGTTCGGAGAGGATAATGCCACTGGTGGTGTGTCCTCTTGACTGCTTACAACCGGCGGTGCCACCAAAACGAGTTTGAAAAGAATAAACAAACGGTTGTCATCTTCTTAGCAAAATTGTGTCCGTTGATTTAATAAAAAATATCTCAAATAATTGATGAGGTGTTTGAGTGCCCAGCCCAATTATTACATTCTCCCCACAAGTCAGAGAAATGGAAAGATGATGACTGTTGTTGCAAAGCACAGGAAGTTGCTTCCGTACGGGAAGATTTTCTGCTCTTTGGCGACAAAGTTGTCGTCTCCGTTCTCTTCTTCTTCTTTGTTGATTCATCTCCACTGGAACGGGAGGATGAGTGCTTTTTCCGTCTATTTACACTAGTCTTCTGAGAGGAAGAAATATTCTTCTCCAGTTGTTCAGCTTCTGCTGCCTCAGCTTTATTTCTCTCTTCCATGATACGTTTCAAATCTTCAAAATTTGAAAACGACACGGTTAGCTCTTGCTTTGTAGGAGCAAAGTAGAGAGCACTGGGAGCAGACCTAGAATGTCTTTTAGAACTCGATCTGTTTGAGCTGCTGCTGCTACAGTTGGAGTTTCTACTGTTCAGTGAACAGTGCTGCTTAATATCTACACATTTATCATAGAGTTGAACTTTAATCTTCAGAGAACGACAAGACGAGGATGATTTCTTAGTTTTTTTGTGGTTTGTGCTCTTTGAGCTTTTGCCTTCTTCTTCTTTTTCTAATGTTGATGCAGCTGTTTCATTATGAGGTGCATCAACAGAGCTTTTACGATTAGTGGGCGCAAACATTTCCTTTGCTTGCTCCCACTGTGATTCACAATCAAAGTGAACCCATTGATTGGACTCAACACTTTGATAAAACATTTCAATGGACTCATCACCGTAATAGGACATTGTGGAGTCAGAATAATACTGTAAGCTCTCATGAACTAGAGCACAAAAGTTTTTAAAATCCTTGTTGTGGACGGCAAACTTTCGTGTTTCAATGCTCGTAGCAGAGCAAAAGACGACTTTGGCGATAATGGAGGCAACATCTTGTTGTGAGCAGTTCATTGTGAGAGAAAAGAGGGTGGTTGAGAGAAAAGGATTGGATCAAGCGAATGAAGGGATCAGAGACAAGTGAGCTTTGATTATGCTGTAGGACGACTTATGCAACTTTGACTAATTCTTCAACCCAAGACAACTTTCTAAACCTCTTATTTATAATGGGGGGTTCTCCCACACCTCAAAATTCGTTGAGGGCTGTTACAACATTAAAAATAAATCATGTTCCCCTTCTGAAGATGCACCACACTTCAATCTGGGCGATCGCCCGTCCAAACTGGAAGCCCGACGCGTGGAAAATTATCTCGCCGCCCGAGGAGTCTTCCGCATGTGGCTGACGCCTTTCTGAGATGCGATCCACGTGGATAACGAAACCGTTATGCCATCAGCAAACGAGTTGTACAACTCGGAGGAGCAAGGTTGCCTCTCTGGGAATGCAGTACTTGCTACATTACTGTGATGTGCGTTGTAAAAAGTGAAGGTGAAAATCGAATAATAACTTAATTGTAAATTGATTTGTTTGTACCGAACGGGAGAATTGGAGTTGTCGGATGCGTTGTGACGACGCGCTACTTGCAGGAAACGAAAAAATCGTAAATATACGACCTGGACCGTCCTGCAACGGTTTCTCATTTACAACACTTTAAAAGCAAAAGGTTCTTTCTTTCTTCCCAACAACAAAGCAAAAACAAACCTAATCCCACTGATTAATCAAAACAACATGGAATTACAAGACACCCACTTGATTCGACTTCTCGCAGATTTCAAGGAGCACCTATCCGCTGATATGCAACATGACCTCAAGGTACCATCAATCGTCGTACTCGGAGCTGAGAATAGTGGAAAATCTTCCCTGCTCTCCAGAATTATTGGAATGAACATTCTTCCTGTGAAGAACGGTGTTTGCACTAAATGTCCAATTGAAGTCACTGTTTTGAACAATCCTTCTCTCGAGGGAAAATTCAAGCTATCTATTAGTTATGAAGAGCAAGAGAGATTAAGGGATGAAGAAAAGTCAAAATCTATCAAGATTGAACAATACTCTTTTGGGTCAGCTGTATGGAAAGAGTATGATTCACCTGAGGAAATGAGAGATGAGGTCACCACGATTGTGGAGGACATCAACAAGAGACGTAAGACTCGCAATCAAACACTTAACAAAGGCGATTTTTCATCTGAGTCTATCAAGATTCTAGTGGAATCCAACGAGTTCAAGGTCAGTCTCTCATTTACAGATGTTCCTGGCTACAACAACATCGACAAAAAGCGTAAAGCTTTGAATGAAATTTATAGAAAAACAATGACTTTGTAAAGGAAGTGGTGGGAGAGCGCTGGAAGAGCAGAGTGGTCGGAGTTATCACTAAGATTGACGAAGGTAGCAATGCTGAAGTTGCTGAGAACATTTTAAATGGAAAGGATGGCTTTGGTTTGCGCTGGTTTGGAGTGATCAACAAGTCTGACGATAAGGAAGCTTCGTTCAAAGAAATTGGAGAGTATGAGGCCACACAGCTAAAGAACTTGTTAGGTCATTGTGTTGAAGAGAAGAAGTTGGGCATTGACCAACTCAGACAGTATCTGGCTAATGAGTTGATCTTCAAGATGAAGGATCTACTAAGAGGAGATAAGTTTAGAGATACTATTAAGAAATCCTTAACGGAAGTTACCGCACTCTTGGACAATGAACCTCAATTTGTTCCCTTTTCATCTTCAGGTTACATTCCCTTCATTGAGAAGGTTTCAACTAGTATCAAGGGTGGACTTTTAGGACAAGATATCTTTGCTACTTTGTTAAAGGATGAGTATGAAAAAATTGTTTCAGGTATACTCGGCCGTGTTATCTTGACACAGCCATTCCATGAGTACTATAAATTGGTGGATGCAAATGCGCGACAATCAGGTGGAATAGAGAAGTCGGTTGGAGTTACCACCGATCTCCCGAGAAAACTACTTGTCGAACCCAGAATGAGACTTCACAAGGATACAATGGAATTCCTCCAAGAAAAGTTTAAGGGTTCAATGGAACTTTTGAGAAATTATGTAGAAAGCAACACGGATGTGGGTAAAGAAGATCAAGATTTCAAAGCTTACTTCCTCGCCAGGCTTAGGTGTGATGAAGCAGAGAGCTCCTATACAAAACAATTTGAGAATGTCAAGAGTATTGTCGAGACTATGTTCAAAGCTTCAGAGAACACCATCTTTCCAGGAAATTACAATTTCATTAGCATCCGATACTCGTTGTATACTACTCGAGCTTATCGCATGAGTTATGAAACCATGAATCGAGAATCAGCAGAATTCAAACAATTCATCAATGAATTAAATCATTCAAGTCCGGATCAAAAGGTGTATGGAAATGCAATTTTGGAGTTTGGCAAGACCATTGCAGAAGAACCTCTTGACAAAAAAAAGAGGCTTTCAGAGGTGATGGAGATTGTCATTGGCCAGATTTCAACTCTTGCATATCTTCTGACGGAGATGGTGCCTGCATTATTGCATCGTATCCTGTTGGAAGGAACTTACAACTTGGCCGAGACATTCAACCCACACAAGATGGCTCTGGGAGTTTACTACGACAGAGAAAAAAGAGCGAAATATGATTTCTACCATGACCAGAAACCATACTGGGAAAGAAAGAAGAATGGCTTGATGGAGTTGAAGAAGAAGTATCCAGAAATCTTGTAGACTTCCCGTGGTATAACATTTTAACAGCAAACCGTTTTCATCACGGGTTCTGTGTTTGTAGTCAAATCAATGATAGGGTTGGGGTATTGAACTGGGTCAAGTTGAGATATTCTTCTGTCCTGGTAAGTGTAGCAACAGTTCATAATAAATTAGATTCATTTTTTATTGCAGTTAGTTGAATAAAAAATCTGTTGAACACGAAGGAAGTTGTTCATGTCGAAAAAGGGGCTGGTCATTGGATGAACTGCCCAGTTGACCAAAACACTCAATTCCATTATCGATCTATACACATATATGTGAGATTTGACATACCATCGGCCCTGGATCAAGTGCGTATGATTAAAGAGTTCGGTACCAGTGGTGCCTTTTACCACCCAACTTGTTGTTGAGGAGCAAAAAGTCCCTTCAATTGTAATCAGTCGATTAGATTTTCCCGTCATCGAAAAATATTGGGCCAACACCCTGTTGTTCACACACGTCGCATCGTCATTGATATCACACAAATCAATCTTGGGGGAAAAAAAAAGCCAGAGAGCATCGACATCAAAACAAACACACGTTCACACGTTCACAACACCACCAAAAAATAACGATAATGATGATCAACAAGAAGAACAACAGGACCCTTGTCAACACCTGCATCAAATCTCTTTTCCAACAACAACAACAACAAAAACAACAACAAAAGAGATGCATGGTCTACACGGCTCGCTCAACGCTCGACAATCAAAAGGTTGACGTGAGCAAGTACACCTCCAAACATTTTACACCAAAGCTCGTCTACAACTACACCAAGTCAGAGATTGATGTCGAAGCTCAAAACTCTAGAGAAATCAATCTTTGTACAGCTGTCAATGATGCATTGAAAATTGCAATGGACACTGATGAAAAGACTGCTGTTTTTGGAGAGGATGTCGCATTTGGAGGCGTGTTCCGTTGTACTGTTGACTTGCTAGAGAAGCACGGAAAAAATAGAGTTTTTAATACTCCGCTGTCGGAGCAAGGCATTGCTGGATTTGCAATTGGTATGGCAGCTCTGGGCTATACACCAGTCGCTGAGATTCAATTTGCTGATTATATTTTCCCTGCTTTTGATCAAATCGTAAATGAGGCGGCCAAATACAGATACAGAAGCGGAAATTTGTTCAATGTCGGAGGATTAACATTCCGATCTCCATGCTCTGCTGTGGGTCATGGTGGTCATTATCACTCTCAGAGTCCTGAAGCCTATTTTGCACATACGCCTGGTTTGAAGGTTGTGATCCCTAGAAATCCATTGCAGGCAAAGGGTCTCTTGTTGGCTTCCATCCGTGATCCTAACCCTGTCATTTTCTTTGAGCCAAAGATTTTGTATCGTAGCTCCGAGTGCAAAGTTCCAGTCGGTGACTACACACTGCCAATTGGTAAGGCTGAAGTGATCAAGGAGGGTAAGGACATTACCATCATTGGTTGGGGAAGTCAAATGTATGTGCTTGAGAAGGCATGTGCAATGGCTGCTGAGATTGGAATTGACTGTGAATTGATTGATTTGAGAACTATTTTGCCATGGGATGTGGAAACTGTTGTCAACTCTGTTCACAAGACTGGAAGATGTCTGATTAGTCATGAAGCTCCATTGACTGGTGGATTCGGTGCTGAAGTCGCTGCTACGATTCAAGAAAAGTGCTTCTTGCACTTGGAGGCACCAGTGATGAGAGTGTGCGGTCTCGATACTCCATTCCCACTTGTTCACGAAAAGTTCTACGTTCCTGACGCTGTTAAGAACTTTGAATTGATCAAGAAAACTGTTAACTATTAGAGCATGTATGTGTGATCAGTCAATTTTGAAGGGCTAAACGACAATCTACCATTCTAGAATGCAAACAATAAACGAGAGAGTTTCTTTAATGAGAGTTCTGTTAGTCAGAATTATTATCATAGTTTAGTAAATTTTTGATCGCTATTCGTTCCAATCTCCGTCTCTTTTTCTCCTGCTCATTTTCTTGTGTTGGTTCGGGTTCTTCTCGTCGAACCACAGTGCGCATTTGATTGGTTGACGTGGTGATTCCTTCATTCATAGCAGCTCCCTCTTTTAAATCATTTGGCATTCGAGAGCTCAGGAGCTCACTTCTCTCATATACCCCAGAGTTCGATTGTTGGGAAAATATCCTAGTTGGTTGTGGCTCCTGCCATGTTTGAAGAGAAGGGAGTGGAGGGGATACTGATAGCTCGACTGTATCTCGTTGAAACGTTACGTTTGATCTCGTTTGATGATTCTGCCGCAACAACGGTGCTGCATAAAAGTCGCTCGATTCATTCACAAACACATTCGCACCTCTTCTATCAAGAATAAAGTCAATTTCGACACTACCCGATCCTCCAGTTTGCTCAATCGATTGTTGCATCAATTGCGGAGCACTTCCAGAATTGTTCGTTGTTGTGCTTGTTCGGTTCATGCTTTCTTCCATTCCAGCAGTCGTACTCAGTGTCCCCCTTCCGCTGTAAATCATCCCGCTGCTCGTCGCATTTTGGTTGAAGTCATTACTCATGCTGGTGCTACTGTTGCTGGTGCTGCTCGTACTCTGATATTCAGTGGTGTTCGCCTTTCGGATGTAGTCATTAGGACTGAGTTGTTTCCATTTCTTTGCGCTGACTGGTTGTTGCTTGATTGAATCGTCCTTCCATTTGAAGTACGACTGACCTGGATAGGCTCTTTTTCTTCCTCTCGACTGTGTTCTATGGCTTTCATTGAGATGAAACACTGTTGTTCTTGCGCTGTTGGTGGTGCTGTCTGTCGTGGATCTTCGAGTGCTGCTGTTGCTTGTGCTTCCTCGTTGGTCACCTTCGAAAGCAGTGACAATCGTGTTCCTGGGAGAGTCCTCCTCTTGTTGTGTCACCACCGGTGGTGCTTGTGTGGCAGCAGCATCAGATGGCTCACGTGAGACGACGTTGGTGTTCCGTGTGTTGTCAGAGTCTTCGTCGTTTGGTATCATCTGTATTTGTTATTTGAATGGTGGAGGTGATCAAAACGGACAAGGGACACATCAACCCGGAGAGAAAAGTTGTTAAAACCAACTAACCATCCAAATCTCGAACCCAACACGCGTCCTGATATGGCTAAACGTGAAATAATGTGCTATTGTAAAGTGTCCGTTTGGTCTTAAGTACCGGAAATGGTATTATTGACACAAATCTGATTATCATTTCGCCGCTAAAAATCTGCATGTTTTGCCGCCAAAAATCTGTGTGAAAATGGGAAACAAACACTCTGGCTTATCAACGATAAAGGCATGCGCAGAAAACAGGACAGTTCTCATTACTGGAGCTAACTCTGGTTTGGTATGCATTTCTTTTGATTTTTTGTGTCCTCATGAGCTAAAGCAGAAAAAACATGCTTTGCGTTGTTGTGTGCTTATTGTGATCTATATAGGGTTATGCTACAGCTGTTCGTTTTGCCAACTTGGGATCCAAGGTCATTTGTGCCACAAGAGACGATATCAAGGGAGCAGAAACAGTGGCCAAAATTCAAGACGCGACACAAAACAAGAATGTTCACTTTGTGTCCATGGATCTCAATGATCTCTCACAGGTGAAGCTCGCAGCAGACAAGGTGCTTGCTGAGCATGGAGAGCTACATCATTTGATTAATAATGCTGGTTTTGGCATGTGGGATAGCAATGCTGTGCGTCATCTCAATCCAATCTCTGCTCAAAACATTGAAACACACTTTCAAGTCAACTATCTGTCTCATTTCTATTTGACACAGTTGTTGTTGCCTCTGATGGCATCTTCGGTGACTGATCAAGCTCAATCCAGAATTACCAATGTGACTTCGAAGGCTCATTTCTTTTTGAATGATGCCTCAAAGTTCAATTCTCATGTGCCAGATGATGTTTCAGAGTTTTACAATCCAATGAAGGGTCCTCACGGAGAGTTGGCCTTGCCTTCCATTTTGACTCAAGATGTTGAGCAGCAAGAAGGACAACAGGATCAGCCAGCATTGACAATGGAACAGTTACAAGAGCTAAAGTATTATTCGACTCATGCATATGCCTTTTCCAAGATGTCTCTCATTATGTTCACCTTTGGTCTTCAAAGAGCATTGGACGCAATGAATTCTCCTATTGCTGTCAATGCCATTCATCCAGGAGCTGCACTCACTCACTTTTATGACAAATTCGGAAACCCTCAAGTCCTTCAATTCCTCAAGACATTTAGAATGCTGAAGAAACCTGAAGAGATTAGCAAGTATATCGTGTGGGCATCAACAGAGCCAAATTTGAACGAATACAAGGGAGAGTACTTTAATCAGACAAGAATGGCCAAGCCAAATGCACTCGCACAGAATGAAGATATGATTGAACGATTGTGGAGAGTGAGTGAGCAGTTGGTTGAGCAACGAGGAACACCACTGGAGACCTCTGCTGATACAAATCAAAACACAGATGAGAACACTGAGCAACCAGAACAACAACAACAGAACTAAGTTCAAGGGTGAATCATAAAACTCTGAACTGAATCTCATTTTCTTTTATTGCAGGGAGATGTTCGCTTCCTCCTTTAGAACACCGACTTTTTTCATCGAATTCACCAGGTTGATCCGAGTTGAGATCTGCAGTACATTTCTCTGATCTCTGCCTCGTACAATGAACACTGGATATGCAAAAATGCCAAGTGACTCTACAAAGTCAATTTCGTTTGAATCGTCTGCCATATTCAGAATCTCCATACTTGTGCAATAGAATTGACTGTGAGGGCATTCACGGGAAATGAGCTCCAAAGTTGCTTTCATCTCAGTGTGATTGGGAGATCCTTCTTCGTAAACGTACACTACAATCTTACCCAGAGGATTGTAGTTGGATGGAGACAAAATCAATTGTAAATCAGTCAGTGTGGACAGCTCCTTGATTGGCATTGGTTTTTTTTGTTTGTACTAATTGTTGATTTTTGTTGGGTGGTGCACAAAGATAAGTCTGTTGCACCCTAGAGGTCAACTACTAAGTCTTGACTAGGACCGAAAGTGTGAGCCACAAAGAAAACCTCCATTGACTTCACCTTACAAAATCCTCAAATTCGCCATATAGTTCAGATCATGGCATTGCGGAATTGCTGCGCACAATCAGAACTTTCTTATCAGAGCGGAAGAACATGGCAACTTCTGAGCAAACACCAACAAACAAGAAACAAGACTGAATAAAAATGAGCCATACTCTATTGCCCTGGATTCTCGCTGTTCCCCCATTGTTTGCCATTGCATGCAAGCTCTATGTCACTCTGACCACTGTCTACACAGATGAGAGTGTAAGCATGAAGAACAAGGTTGTGATCGTCACTGGTAGCAACACTGGAATTGGACTGTACACTGCAAGAGCACTGGTCAAGAGTGGTGCACATGTTATTATTGCTGTTCGATCCGTCGACAAGGGCAACAAGGCCAAACAAGACATTGAACAGGATTGCCGCGACACAAACAAGAGTGCCAACGGAGGTCAAATTACGGTGCTCAAACTGGATCTGAGTAATTTGGATAGTGTGGTTCAATTTGTGGAAAATTTCAAGAAATTGAACTTGCCGTTGAATGTGTTGATCAACAATGCAGGAATGGCAACCATGACGAATAATGTTGAGGAGGCGACGACAGGTGTGGAACCAATGTTCGCAACGAATCATTTGGGTCATTACTTGCTCACCAAGAAATTGTTGCCACTGTTGAAGCAGAGTAACACGGAACAGGATCCCGGAAGAGTGGTGATTGTGGCGTCTGGGGCACACGAAATGGTGTCAGAGTTGACGAGTGACAACCTTGAGAGGCACACAAAGTTGCCTGTATTGAAGAAGAGTGCTATCAAGACAGCCAGTATTCTCAAACAGTATGGTTTCACAAAGTTGTGCAACATTTACCATGCACAGCATTTGACAAACACTTTGAAAGAAGAGGGAACAAAGAATGTAGTTGTAGTTTCACTCCACCCTGGAGCAATCAAATCAGACATGGACCGTGAAGTGTATGAATGGCCACTATGGAAAAGAATATTCGTCGTGCCATTCTATCTGTTGCTTCAGTTCATGTTCTTCAAGTCGACTCAGGCAGGTGCCCAGACCTCCATATTTGCTGCTGCTTCACCAAAGGCACTCGCTTATAATGGACTGTACTTGGATGATTTGAAGCCAAGAGAGACCGGCCATTATGCTAAAGATAAATCTTTGCAGCAACAACTTATTGGTGTCAGCGAAAAACTGATCGAAGATTATCAATAAAGTTGACCAATGAACTTGTAACAAGAAGAAGATTGGATATTTCGAACTTCCAATGAATAATATTAAGGCCTTCTTTTCAACGGCTTTAACCTGGCAGTAAGATCTGATCATTTAAATATTGGACTTCCTGCACCCTTAGTATTTGATTGCGTCTTTGGAAGTGAAGCAATTGAGTGCTTCTTGCTGGCACTCACATGAGTTTTCGAATTAATTCCAGGAGAAGTCGCAGGTCTTCTCGCTCCATTTGAAGGTGATCCAGTTCTCTGAGTAGGGGATCGTGTGATGGTTGGTGAAGTTGTTCGAATTGGAGAACGTGATAATGTTGAAGGTTCAGAATATCTTGACTTGGTGGAGATTCTGGAGGTTGGGGAAGATGAACGCACAGATAAATCAAGCTCTGATGTCTCCAGATCGTCAACTGAAGAAAAACTCCTATTGACCACAGGTCTCTTGTTGCGTATGAATGGAGAAATCTTCTCTGGTGGTGACAATAGTGTGTCGTTCAAGGACCTAACATCAAAGTCTATCTCTCCCTCTTGTTTGCCATATATTCCTATGGAGGTAGGAATTCTGTGAGTCGCCTCTGACAACAAACTTTGAGTTTTTTCTCGTATTTTGGTGTCATCTCGAACCTTCTGTTCCAAGAAGTGCATATTAATCCTTAACTGGCGATAATCGGTTTGCAACTGATTGTACTTATTCTCCAGTTCCAGTTGCTTATCATAGATTGTGAGCTTTTCTTTTAACGTTTGTTGTAACTTACTCTCGAGTGCTCCGACTTCTCTCGTCATTTGTTTCTCGGCACTACTAAGAGAAGATAAAGCGTCCTTATTCTTTTGTTTGAGTCCATTTCTTTCCTCTACTGTGCACTTGTAAGATTTGTATAGTTGATCATACTTTCCTGATAATTCGTTGAACATTGATTCCCACTTGGCTACCGAATTATGACCTCTGAGACGACCACGAGCGAGTACTTGAGTGTTATACTTTTCCTCTAACTCACTGTATTTGAGTTGAGAGCTCAACAACTGGTCGGCCAATTCATCTATCATCTGTTGTTGTTCTCTTATTCTGTCTTCTTTCTCTAGAGAAGATATTGCTTCCTCTGGCGATAAGTCTTTCATTAGGAAATTAGTACCCTTCGGGTTATCTATTGAATTCTGGGAGGTTTGAATCTCCCCAGTGCTTTTCCTATCCAACTTTTGCTCAAGCACCTGAACAATCTGTCGAAGATTATTGATTAGCTCATCCTTCTTAACGACATCTATTTCGTATTGTTGTTTCAAGGTTCTAGTCTGATCAAAATTGGAGTTTAAAGTGTTCGAAGATTCTCTCGGTGGGTGTCTCTTCGAAAACAAGGGTTCCGGATTACTCGATAGAGAAATCAATCCATTAGGTTTCTTATTAATGATTGGATCCTCTACATATACATCATTAGACCTCTGTCCGACACCAAAGGTATTGTCTATCCATCTATGAATCGTTTTGTTCACTACTGAACTTTCTAGGGAGCCTCTCATGATTAGCATCACCTCTCTGCTATTTTTTGCCCACTTCGGATACTGATCCTCCTTGCAACTTCCATAGAATTCTGAATCGCGATAGAATTCTGGCATTACTTCGTTGATTGTTGTAGTTGAGTTTTTGGCTAAGTTCCATTCCTTATTTAATCCCACAAAAGGATCAGTCGATGAGAACAACATTCGATGTTTCTTGCCTAGATATCTCGCAACATTGTCTGCGTGGAGAAGACATCCCAAGTTTGATTTTTCTTTGATTGAGACAGACAAATCTCTATAAAATTTGGAATGGGAAATGTCTATCTTACAACTCTCGAACTCTTTAAGCACCCAAGGAAAGATTGGATATTGACTGATATCATGAAAAGTTCTACCACTCCGTTCATTAAGAATCATGAGATACTCGTAATTTGTTAGTAACTTCTCACTCCACTGTTTCGTACAATCTTCTAGAGAGAATGAGTTCCGTTTTACACTGGGAAGACCACTGAGCTTGTCGTAGAATACATCTCTTTCCTTTGCCGAAGAGAATGCAATAAAAATACTTCCAGTCGCGACACTCTCATAGTAGACTTCTAATGCTGTCTTATGCATTCGCCACGGCTTCTTTTCTACCTTCACAATCGCATCTTGTTCCACTTGAACAAAATCAGAGAGTGGACTCCGAAATGAAAAGAAGAACAAACTATCATCACCCAGGAGTATCATTCCCCTGTCTCTAAAATAGAGATCCACCATAAATACTGTCGAATGATAAGTAGTACTAATGTTCTTGGTATTCAAGTGTTTTAGAACTTCTTCTATCGACGATAGTTCGTGTTTAAGTATGGCAGAGTCCAATTGATTGTCGTCCTCATCTCCTCCACAGATGACTTTCATGTTGTTAAACAATGAGAAAAAGTCAGCACCAACATTTATGACGGACATTAACACTCTATCTAGAACGCTCGTTTCCTCAAGCGTTCTATATTCTACAACTTTGTTCGATTGGATGGTCACTTCTTCCATCAGAGAACCATTGGTGTTCAAATTGACATTCTCAACGCTTGAATAGCTAATTTTTAACAACAAGGGAAACAATGAGCATTGGTTTCTGTTTCCTCTTATTAAGTTCTCATTTTTGCCAAGAAAATCGACAAATAAGTGATGAGAAGTCACTATGAGCTTCACTTTGGCTTCATAGCTGTCATCGATGGTTCTATAAGCGACAGATCCCTCAAAATCTTTAAAGTGGTACTCATTGGCTTCCAAGTAGCCATGATGAAACGACATGACACAATTTGTTTGTTCTGGCACCAGAAATTACTCAATAGCAAACCATCACTGTAAATACTCTGCAGCGGCAGTTATTCTCAGTTAACAATACTCCGATTGAACATGGATTCAATGGTTCAATCATTTCAATAACAACGACACGTGTCAATCCAAGACAAACATACACGATCCCGACAACAAAAAAACAAAAAGACAACAACAACAATTTCTCAATTACACACACACAATACTCCAATGTACATGAACAATCATGGCGAGGGCACTAACCGAGGAGGAGCTAATGCGACACATCAACAACAACAACAACAGGCCAAGACTTTTATTACCATTGACACTGGGGCTCTAGATCATAGACATCATCACACGCAGAATCACCACGATCCATTGATGAATACGTTTAGGAAGTCAAATAATCCATTTGCTACTTCTCCTTCATCACCTGGTATATCATCAAAGACTGGTGTTGGTGGTGGTTTGTTGGCAGGTGGTCAATTGAGTCAAATTATTGATATGGGTAAATGTGTTGCTGGTATCTATGCTTCGTTCATGATCATGTCTGTCTATCAAGAGAGAGTGTAAGTTATTTTTTTTCGCGAAAGCTTTTTGCGCGCCAAATTCCTTTGAGGATACAATTACAAAAACCATGTCGGAGTCTGATTTGCGCGCCGTTTTGTGTTTTACAATTGAGATCACCAAGAGCTAACCACACCACACTTCACACAAATTGATTTTGTCAACAAACAGGACAAGAAGACCTTATGGAAACGATGATCAATACTTTAACTTTCCATTGTTCCTCGTATTTGTTCAATGCTCATTGAACGCCATTGTAGCATATGTCAAGATGAATTTCTTCCCTTCTGAGACGCGCAAATCCAATGTGCCAATCAAGTTCTATGTCATGGCCTCATTTGCCTACGTTCTTGCATTTGTTTGCAGCAATGCAGCATTGGTCTATGTCAATTACCCAACTCAAGTGCTTGCAAAATCATGCAAATCCATTCCAGTGATGGCACTTGGTGTTTTGATTGCAAAAAAGGCGTATCCATTGTCGAGATATGTGTCTGTTTTGTTCCTCAGTATTGGTATCTCTGTTTTTATGCTCTCTCGATTCGTATGTATCAACACCTACACATTTTTGATTTTATGATTCAAACAACATGATGATTCACACACTTGTTGTTCATATCCAGTCATCTGGCAAGAAGAGCACCAACTACAATGATAACAACACTTATGGATTGATATTGTTGCTATTGTCATTATTTAGTGATGGATTTACAAATGCAATTCAATCCATGATGCAAAGCAGAGAAAGTAAGCCGACTGCCGATGAAATGATGTTGTACATGAACACTTTTGCAGTGTTCTTTGTTGGTGTTGCTCTAATGATCTCGCAACAGTTGGTACCTGCAGTGTCATTTTGCTTTGCTTATCCAGAGATTATCACCGATATTGCTATTTTTGCTGTTTGTATGGCCACTGGACAGATTTTCATTTTCTGGTGTATTGCTAGCTATTCACCACTGGTGTGCTCGATTGTGACAACCACTAGAAAGTTCTTTACCATTTTGTTCTCTGTATTTTGGTACGGTCATGAGATGGGATCCTGGGAATGGATTGGTGTGTTGCTCGTGTTTGTTGGTCTAATGTACGATATTTTGTCTAGTCTGTCCACCAAGGATAAGAAGACACAAACCAGCAAGGAGAAATAAAAGGCGAATGGTTCACGATATCAATATCCTTTCTTTTATGATTGTTGGAAATAGGAATTTTATTTACCATTCATCATTTAGAGCATTTCTAATTTTTCTCTTTTCGCTGCCCTTTTGGACATTTCTCTTTGCAGCCTTCATGACATTGTCCTTTCGGATTTGTCTTTGGTGAAGAATTCGCCGCACTTTGTTCTTGATGTCTTCTTCATCTATGCCCTTCGTCTTTCTTCGTTTTTTGGTTTCAGTATTAGTTGTTTGCTCATCTTCATCTTCATTGTTTTCTTCTGATTCTTTTGGTTGTTCGGACGATTCTACTTCATCACCGTCCTCAGAATTTTCACTGTCCTTTGCTTCGGTCTTTTCATTCTGTTCTGCACCACCAGCGAACACAATAGCCTCTTCATTAATATTATAATTTGTTCCATCGGCATTCTCAGTCTCCTCAACATTCTCTTCATCATCGCTCTCTTCCTCTTCGCTGGAACTATTTTCGCCTCCTTCTTCTTCGGCCAACTCTTCCTGAATCTTGTCAAACTCATCAGCGTGTTCCTTTGAGAAACCACTGGCAGCCAATTCAACATCAATCGATTTCGATTTCGTAATATCTTCCAAATTTGGCCAATAATCATACGTCACACCAAACTTCTTCTCAAAGAACGCATGTATACACTCAATATCTCTGTCAAAGTACATTTCTGCATTTCTGTGCGAAGTGGACACCATTTGTGGGAAATCAATCACAACAATTTTTTCATCATCATGTTTCACCAACAAATTAAACTCATTAAAATCACCATGAATCAATCCATATTCTGCCAATCTCACAATCAAATCCAAACATTCCTTCATCGTTGCCAATGGATCAGTGAGTTCTCTGATTTGATACAGAACGGAACCATCGATCCATTCCATACAGACACAATGACGATTCTGGTCCAGTGGTCTTGGTGTAGGTATTTCTCCAGTTTCGTACAGTGCCTTCATAAATGCATATTCCTTGAGTGCACTGAGACGAGAACAGTAGAGCCAATTGGTTGATTTTCTGCCCTTGAGATAATCTCTGTTTTGTTTAATGGTTTTGAAGCTTACTCTGCCCAATCGATGGAACTTGATGACAATTTGTTGTTCTTGATCAGGAGTAACAGCACAGTAAATGTCAGATTCCTTACCAATACCAATTTGACGACCAAGACCATACACTGTGCCTCTCTTCATAAAAGTTTTCAATGACAAGTAGTCATAACCAGGGTAGGTCAAGTGATATCCATCGTCTATATGATTTTTAGCATTCAAAAAGTGGTGTAAGCTTTTTTTGTTGCTCTTTCTGTAGATGAACATTTTTGGCGCCAAAACATATCGGAAAAATGTGAGCGGCGCCCTCAAAGAATATGCTATTACATACATCGTTTGGCATCATGATGCAACAACTTGAATTTCAAAAGATTGCCCAAAAGCTTACTAACACCACCATGTCTCAAACAAGCAATTCTCTCAATAAGTGGAGTAGGAACAAGGGAGTGATTACGCATACCCATTTCCACAGCCACCAACACTCTAAACTCATCATTTGACAAGTATCTCAGATTTGACGCATCAAGCTTTACCATTTTTTATGTCAATGTTGTTCGTTTTGGTTTTTTTGGTTCCGCAATTCCTCTGTGCTGTGTGAAAGCACGCAAGCTTTTTTTTTCTTCACATTTTTCGTTGAAGTTTGCATTTTCTGCGCTTCCCGATCAGAAATTTCAAGTCACGTTCGTTTTTTGTTGAAATCAAGCCTGGAATGCCAGCCAACTCAGATCGCATCTGTGGAACGATTGGACTGGCCATTACGGCCATGTATTTCGTGTATTATATGATTTGGGTTTTGATCATACCATTGTTGGAACCTCAGGTGTCTGACAGTGGAAAAGCTTGGTTGCGTTTCTTTTTTCCACCTAGAGAATACGCCATTGCATTCATGGCATTCCTTGGGTATTGCATTTGTCTGATACCGTGCTTCTTTCTTGGATTTGTCATGTGTCGAGAGTACTGGGCACATTGGAGAGTTCAGAGAATACGTATCAGAGAGAAATGAAATGTAAACTAACAAGAGAATAAACAATCAAATAAAAGGTCGAATAGGTCTATCATTTTTTATTATTCATTGTTTGAGTCCCCCAAGTGTTCTGCCAGATGCATTTTAATCTTGTTCTTGATACTCCATCAAAATCTGTTCCAATCGTTCAGCAACGTCCTCGACTGGCACACCCTTTGCAAAGTATTCCTTAAAGTGACCATAAGGATCCATCAAATAATAGAAAATGGAGTGATCCACCAAGTAATCTTCCTTTCCTTCAGCATAATCCGGTGCACTGTAATACACTCTGTATCGCTGACATGCTCTCTTGATTTGCTCTGGTGTTCCAGTCAAGCCAACAAATCTCTCATGGAATCCCTCCTTTAGATACATGTTCACGGCTTGAATACTGTCACGATTTGGATCACATGTAATAAAAATGGGAACAATCTCTTCGGACAATGCCTTATCCTTCTTTTCTAGCATGCGCAACGCTCTAGTCATCTTTCTCATCTCCTCTGGACAAATGTCAGGACAGTTGGTGAATCCAAAATAGACCAACATCCACTTGCCTCTAAACTCAGAGTCGGTCACTGGTCTTCCCTCAGTGTCCACCAGTGTGAATGATCCTCCAATGACTGGTGCACCCACTGTTTTGACTGTTTTTTGCTTCTTTTGTTTCTCTACAACAACAACAACAACAACATTCAAATTAAATATTAGTTAATTTTTCAATGAAACAAACAGTTGCAACAACAAACATGAAGTGAAGCATACATATATATATAAACAATAATAACAATGACATACCTTGAATTTGACGTTCACGATAATCCTGTCTCGGATCATAGAAATAAAAGATGCCCAATGCAATGAGTGCCGTCACTGGCATCAACATGTTACGCACAGTGAACACTCGTTCAAAAAGTGATCTTCTTCGCGGTTGTTCTTCCTCTTCTTCTTCAGCGTCTTCTTCTTGTTCATTTTCTTGTTTTTGTTGTTGCTTCAATTTTTGCTGTTCCTGTTCTTGTTGTTGCTGTTGTTGTCTCAATTGCAACAATTTCAATTCTTCTGCATTTTCTTGTTCAATGAGTCGTTCGAGTGGTGATTGTTTGGTAGTGGTAGTAGTTGATTCTTCTTCTTCTGTCTTGCTTGTTGTTGATGCATCATCATCTTTATTTTGTGGAGTTGATGTTGTTGATGTTGTTGTTGTTGTGTAGAAACGTTGATAATGATTGAAAAAATGAGATGATGGGAGGAATAGTTGGTGGTTGTTGCTAGTAGATGTCATGATGAATGAGGTGCACATGCGACTACCAATAGTGGTGGTAGTGTTGTTGCGCAACAGAGTACGAACAAGAGGCTTTGAAAATTGCTTCATGTTTGCTGATGCTTTTTTGGTGTTTTGCAAAGATGGTTTGTTTTTCCGGTGAAGAACGGAGATTCAAGTTTTAGCGCTTCAATAGTTTCGGTGAAAGATATCCCGACCTTCTTCATTCCAAAAATTTCTCGACAGATTTCTTCCAGGTCATAAAACTGGAATGTGAGTGTCGAGAGAAGTCGTAGAAAGAAAAACCAAAGCACGATACACCTGACGTGATACATATTTATATATTCTTGAAGGACACAAATGTTGCAAGTCCCATTTCTAGGCAAGGATCAAATCCAAACTCAAGCAGATCTCTTCCAATATCTGACCAAGTTGACTTCAGATCCCCACAAGTACCGATGTCCCATCTCACTGTCCATTATGAAAGATCCAGTGTTCATGTCAGATGGACACACTGTAGATAGAGAAAGTGCAGCGAGTTGGTTTCGAACTCAAAAAGCATCCTTTATGGGATATGATGATGATGAAGATGTTCAGGTGATTGAAGACGAGAATGAAGGAGGAGCAGAAGGAGAGGAAGCATATGATTTCACGGATGAAGAAGAGGAAGAGGACGCGGAGGAAAATAGATTCATGAGAGGAGCAGTGAGATCATTTCATAGAGAAGAGGATGATGAAGATGTCATCTATACTTCGCCACTGACAAATGAGCCGTTGAGTTCATCCAACTTAATACCAAATCATGCCAAACGATCCGAATTGGATGATTTTAGGCGAAGAAATATGAAAAAGTGCTATGAAGCAATTGATTACATACTAAATCACATGAGTGTCAATCAAGAGCTGGCAAACGAGAAGGGAGAGAAGAAAACTATGGAACAATTTTTGAAAGAGTTGTTTGAGAGGTTAAATGAGCTTGATACTTCGAGTCAACCTCGATATCACGAACTATTGATACGATTCAAGTTAGTTCAGGTGGAGTCCAAAGAATATCAATCGGAGATTGAAAGGTTCGAACAGCAGATTGAAATATGGACAGCAATGAAGAGTATGGGCGAACTACATAGAGAACAAGGAGAAGACGAAGTCATGATCACAACATTCGAAAGTACCCTTGATTGTATGCTCGGATTTAACAAGAAGAAACTGAGAGAGGAACTTAGACCAAGCAAGGACAAAGCAGGAACAAAGAGGAGCCGCCCGAACGACGATATATCTGATCGTGAGATTGATGCAATCACTTCATTCTACTCTTTATTCTCATCGATGCTAAACCAAGTGACGACATCATACACTGATGACATGTCCAAAGAAATTGAGAGCATTCTCGTTGAGAGGCTTGCATTCGTTTCCAACCTCTCATCTACTTACGATGAATTAAAGCCCATGTGCGTCGACTTGTTGTTGTCTCATTGGTCAACAGTGAAAACATCAAAGAGACTTATGAAAAAGTTAATTGCTAGTGAACAAGATCGCCGATTGAAGAAGAAGAGACTATCCACTTCCATCGAGGATCAAATGGAACTCTATGATCTTAACTTCCACCTTAGCAAGTTGTACAAGATTGGATCGCGTCACTCAATGGATTTGGTTCGAAAAGCAATCAATGGAGCAAAGGAAAACATTTCTAATAGAAACACGATTCCAAAGCTAATGATAATGTACGATCGTTTACTACTTCTAGTCCGTCAAAGGCACTTCGCTCAAGATGTTGAGATACAAGAGTGTATGGACTGTGTCAATTATCTTCGAGAGATTGGTACAGGTGAGACTCTTTCATTTTGCGAGAAAGTGCTAAGGTATCTTCATGACAAGTACGATGTTTCTGAATCAGTGATAAGTGTTTTGGTGGATGTGCTCATAAAACGAGATAGATTAGGTGAAGCCCTGACTATTATGAAACGGAGAAAGTCAACCAACACCGACAGTAATGCCTTTGCCGAGTCTCTAACCGAAATTGTTGCTCAATATCTCAAGAGTACTCAACAAAAGATTGAGGACTTAGAAAGGTCCAACAGAGCATTGAAAGAAGAAGTGAGACGTCTATCTTATGCCAATCATAGCTATACTTGGGATGTTTCTACCGAAATGTATGACCACCTGAAACAAATTGGCACTTCAATCAAGAGTCAAGCATTCACAATCAGTGGCCGAGAATTCGCACTGGAGATTGGAACCAATCGTGATCATCCAGATCATTTGGGATGCTATCTCAATTGTTTGGATGCTCACGACAATCCTTGCCATGCGGAATTTCGTCTCTCTCTACTTTACAATGGCCAACCAGGTTTTGTATCTCGCGATAAGGTTTCTCAATGGGTTAACTTCACGTTTGAGGATAGTGCTGGTTTCGGAACAGAAATGTTTAGTCCACTGTTTGATTTGAGCCTCAGTAATTACACACATAAGCCAGACAACGTGTGGAAGTTCAAGGTAGAAGTAAAAGTGAAGGGAATTTAATCATAAGTTAATTTATTGTACGAGTCAACCAAAGAAACGATAAAATAAGTTTTGTTCAACAAACACATCATAACTTTGAATTCGGAAGACCCAATTGCTTTGATCTTCTGGTAGCTTCCAGAACAGCATTCATCACAGCTGCTCTCATTGATCCTTTCTCCAGTTCATGCACTCCGCTGATTGTTGTGCCAGCAGGTGAACAAACCATGTCTTTCAATTGACCAGGATGATTATTGCCTGTGCTTGAAAGACATGATTTTGCCGATCCCAACACTGTTTGTGCAGCCAACTTGAGTGCAATTGGCCTTGGTAAGCCAGCACGAACACCACCATCAGCCAAAGCTTCAATAAACACAAAGACATAGGCAGGTCCTGATCCTGACAATCCAGTCACAGCATCCATCAAATATTCTGGCACTTGTTCAATGATTCCAACAGAGGAGAAAATGGCACTTGTGAGAGCATCATCTTGACCAGCGATAGCTCCTTGAGACATACAGTAACCTGAAGCAGCTTCTCCAACGAGACAATTCACATTTGGCATCACTCGAACAAGTCTAAAGCTATTCTTCTTGTTCTCTGATGCATCTTCAGTCAAAAATTGCTCCATCGACTGTAGATTGACACCAGCGGCAATGGAAATGAGCAAAATACTCTTTCGCGCCATTTCGCTTGAAATTTCCCGCAAAACTGTCGCGACGTGATTTGGTTTTACAGCTAAAATCACAGCGTCGCAAGACTGAACAATTTTTTTGTTGTCGTTCAAGTGTGTGTGAACGCCCAATGATTGCTTTAGGTGAGTCAATGGTTGTTCTGATATGTCTGTCGCATGGATCTGATTTGGCTTGAGTGTCTTTCGTTCAATGAGACCTCTGATAATGGCAGTACTCATTTGACCACTGCCAATGAAACCAAGTGAGACATTGGAAAGTAAATTCTTTGTTTGATGTTCTCCACTCATGATCTGTTTGTTGTTGTCAAATGTTTCCTTTTTTCGCCTCGAGTGTTCTGTGACCAAGGATCTGTATCGGAAATATGTCAAATAACTGCGACGAAGGCAACTTTGCTTGAAATCAAATGGAGTGTTTATTACAATGGTTCAAGGGCTTGTTGTTGTAGAGAACGACCTTCTATACATGTTCGTTCATCACTGGGCCTCTCATTCACTTTATTACTTCTTCTTTTGGTTACTCATAATCATAACCATTCGAATAAAGATATTAATCAAGTTCAAATAAATGCTAATGGACTCGGCAATGTAGTCAGGCTTTGGAATATTGACCAATTGTCTGTGTCCGACCTGAGTAGCCGTCAATCTCTTGACTTCTTCAAATTGCTTTGCATTTCTCATGACTCTCTGAGTATCGTACAGCATCAATCCACCAAACACTGCCAAACCACCGTACAACCACAAATTGTCCAGTGCGTTGGATGTTCTAATGAATCGTGCTGGTAGGAACATGCGTCCAAAGGAGGCAATCACCAACACGAGCAACGCAGAAGAAAGAGCACCGCCCCACATGAGGAATCTCTCTTCCTTTGCGTTCATGGCCACCACAGAGAGACCACCAACAATGCCCAAACTGTACAATCCGGCTCTCACCAAAATGTTGACTGGTGCAAAGAAACCAAGTGTGCACAAACTGGCACCCATGATTCCATTGAATCCAACAAATGCAGCGTGCTTCAACAGAGCATTATTTGGATCAATTGCTCTTACAGCATACATGGCACCAATCGTAGCAGCAAACAGACCAATACTGCCCAATGGACCCATAAACATCATTTTTTGTGCAAAGCCAGATTTGAATGCAACGACAGCGGATGTCGCAGTCAGTGCTGCACCTGCTCCCACATAACCAAATGTCTTTGCAAGATAGGCTTGAACACCTTCGTTCAATGACTTTGATGTGTCAGTGTAGACAACGGGTTGACCTGCTGAATTAAAGGTTTGAACTTGTTGTGGATTGTTCATGTACTTTAGTCCATAGTAACCCAAACCAATGAGAGCAAGTGTGCCTGCTGCACCAGTGATGAGTGCACCAGTGTTGTTGCCTTGGGATACATGTGGAGAGTATTGTCTCTTGCTATTGTAGTTGGATGATTGCTCAGAATAGTTGCTATTGTGTTGTTGATGTTTGTTAAAATTGTTTTTCAAGTTGTTGAAAATGGTACGTGTTTGTTGTTGTTGAGGTTGTTGGAAGGCGCAACGTTGGGCCAACTTGTAACCTCTGAGTGTGTTGGATGTAGCGAGTCGAAACATGATGCTGTTGTTGTTGTTATTGCGTTTTTTTTGATTCTGCTATTTGATTGTTTGTGTGATTTTTGAAGGGCGAGATCTTAAATAGCGGCGTTTTGGCGCAAAAATTGAATAATTATAGACCTAAACTTCCGAGAGGATTACCCGATTGTGAAATTGTTTTGGGGATGAAGTGGAATGTTCATTTCTTACTTAGCATTCCATATATCTTCTCCCTTTCCAGTTCATATGCTAGGTTCGTGTTATCATCCAGCATTGGGGACTTCTCTGTCGAGTGAGAACCTCGAGTCAAAACTGGTTGAGCTGGTTCATTTGCTACCTTCCTCTGGTCGTTGGCCAAATGAGTTTTCTGGTCAGAAGGAAGAGTAATTGCTAATCCGGTCCATTCTTCAATGTATCTTTCGAAGTTGAGAGAGTTTGACCAGTCGATTACACCTTGTAGTTCGTCCTCATCCACAGTTTCAAAGTCCTTCAATTCTTCCCCGATTAGATTAGGGTCCCCCTCCTTCCCGGTATCTCTCGTCAAATTTGATCCATACAATTTCTTCATCCATTCTACTTTTCTCCTTTTTCTTCGAGCGATGATATCCTGTCGCCGCTGAACAGAACTGTAGTGGAAAGTTGCCGAAGTATCTTGAGAAAGTCGAGATCGAATAGAACTTTTGGACAACTTGGTCGAATTGTCATTGTATTCGGTTTCAGTTATTCTACCGTTTGTAACTGGTCGCCATCCATTCATCTCTAGTCTCTGATACCAGCCTCGTCTATCATCATTTACAACTATGGGATGCGAATGGTATTCTTTTGGTTCTCTAATATGTTCATATTTCGTGTAGTCTCTCGGTGCAAAAGAGTTGATATCAATCACTGGGTTGTGCGTATAAATTTTGTAACAAACAATGGGTGGAAACACAGTTCCTCCGAGTCGAAATCGAATGTGAAGACCTGAAGCCGCGTCAATGAGTCCAGATTCCACTGGGTTGATACTTCTTAAAACGATGTAGGGATCCATCCTCTCACGAGATGAAATCAACTTTTGATAGAACTTGAAGATATTGCGGTTAACAAAACTCTTCCAACATCGTTGAATCCGTGCTGCAGCATCATCTCTTTCATTAAAGAATCTAATCTTTCCATTTCTCACAAATATGTTGGAGCCATACTTCCTCCACAGTTGTATTCTATGCTTCCTGAATCCCCTCTGAATAACAGTCGCTGCTCTTGAATAGAAAGCACAGATCTTTCGCACAATTTAGAACGGGATATGCTCGATCTTAACAACAAACCAAATTTCCTTACGTTTCTTTGGATTTTAGGTCCATGAAAGAACTGATAGAGCACACATGAGACTCTCGCCTGAACCACACTACGGTAACGCTTCAAGAATTCCTCACTTGTTTGATCCGAGAGTTTCATTTTCTCTGTGACATCAGAGTACAATTCTCGAATCTCTCTCTGTTTCTCCTTTTCTAGTTCCTTCTTCTTATTGAGATAAACAGGTTCTGACTCCTTCAAATGCTTCCTGCACAGAAATCCTCTGATCATCCTCTGGATTTCAACTGTAGCTGCATAGTAAGAAGCAAACAAAAAAGTTTCGGTGTTCGAAATGAGATATCGTCGGCGAGTCCGAGTAGTTCTTCCAAACCCCACTAGTTTTCTCTGCTCGTACATGTTCGTTTCTTTGTAGACGGAGAAAGAGTCAGCGCCATAATGCTTTCGAAAAATTTGCTCGTTACGCATGTGCAACAATCTCTAAAAAACTTGAACTTGAATTTCGTGTTTTTGGAAGCCAAGACAAGACAAGACTTTTGTTGGAGGAACCAAGAGATGCCCAAGGGAAAAACGACTGTTTCTCCACCAGATAAGACCCATGCCCAGTTCTTAAAGGAAGGCATCAATTTTAAACAAGATGGTCTCCAAGTTTTTTCACAGGCATTCGATGCCAAAGATGTCGAGTTGTTCTCGGCTTTTGTCAAGAGCAGACTCCGTAATACAGCATATTTGTTCATGAAGAGAATTCAAGGCAAATTGATTTTGGAGCCTGAGCTATCCAATCCCGAATCATTTCTCATCGATTTTTGTTATGATGTCGTTCTGCCGTTTGCCAAGTGTGTCTCTGAATTGAACCAAGTGTTGTTGGATGTTCATTTCGTTCGGTTGCTAAAGTATGTGTCTATCATTTTGTTTGAACAACAGAGAAATAGGCGTGAGGGTGGTGATATCCTGGTCGAATTGTTAAGAAAGTTATCGCAATTGGACTATAAGACAATTCTTGAATCACAGCCCATTTTACTAGAGTTATTGGTCGAGTCGTGCATGTACTGTTATGAATTTGAGTTGGCTGAAAAGATTATATCTGAGATTGTGCGTACGATTACACTGATTAAGAACTCGAATTATGATTCAAGAGACCGTTATATTCTCGCTAGATTCTACATGTTTTGGTTCGCTTGTAACCCTAAATTGAAGAACCATTTAGTGACGTGCAATACCCATTTAAATGATGCTAGGAGTCACGTTCACGCTAAGAAGCTCACCAAAGAGCTTTCTGATCAAATTACTAGTGCTTTGCGGGTCTCTGCTTCTCTCCAGAAAGTTAAAGATGCCAAATCTGCAGTGAAGATTGTGTTTGCACTTAGATTTGATCCGAATTCCAAGTCTGGGCCAGTGATCAAGGTAGTAGTACCAAGTTCAAAGTTTGCTACTCAACTCTCTCAGATTACAAAGTTCTTGAGACGAAACGCTCCGTCCGTGAACAAGCCAGTCAGAGAGTTGCTCAATCCGGAGAATGAAGTCATAGAGATCGAAGAAGATGTTATTCCCACACCGAAAACTGACGAGGATTTCAAGGGAGAGTACAATGAGTTCTTGCATACCTATGATGCCATGAAAGTAAAGACTAAGAAAAGAAAGATTGATGGTGCTCTAGGTGCCCTTGCCCATCAAAGAGCCTTGAAAAAGATGAAAACACCAAAATGAGTCTTATATATATAAATAATTCTATTCTGGATTGTTATTGAAATTCAAAACCAATTGTTTCATCTTCTTAGACTTTGGTTTCACCTTTTCAGATTCAAGGAATGATTGTGGTCGAGGTCTCTTGAGTGTACTGTTATTATTGGTTTGCGCAGTGTGGGTAGAGTTCGTATTGTTCTCTGCTGATTCATTCTCGGGTTGTTTCTTCTTGTCAGCCTGAATAAACTTCTCGACAGCTGTGTTGGAAAGCTCAGTGTTCACATCAAGGTACCGATTCTTCTTCATGAGCTCAGTCAAATGAGCCTCTATTTTTGCACTCTTCTCCTGTTCGGTTTGCTCAGGCTGATTCTTCTTCTCTTCCTTTTCCAACTTTTTCTTCCGCTGTTCTGTGACACGCTCTCTTATATCCTTCAATGAGTCAGTTACAATCAACTCCTTCAAATCACACAACTCTGTCATGGAAGACAAAACATTACTAAATTGAACATTGGTACAACTTGTCACCTCCATCAATTTGTTTCGATCAACCTTAAACTTCAAGTGTCGAGCCGTAATAAAGAATGCAACAGCCTTGTAGGCTGGTGCTGAAAAATCAACACGATTCTTATTCAAGTCGCTCACCTTCTCCACAAACTTCTTCTTGTACATGTCGAGACATCTTTCCGCTGCATTGCTCATTCCAGGGCATCCAAACTCCTTGCACAACACCGAGAACTGTATCTGAGGCTTCAGTTCCAAAACATTCCGTACAATGTTTAAACTGGCAATGTAGTCTTGTTGAGAGACACCACTGAGCCGACCAAGCTCTGACTTGTCATATGGAATATCATGGAAGATGCAAGCGAGTTGTATACAGATCATGACCTTTGCAATGTTGGCTTGAGGCGTCGGAAGCTCACCATAAGGAGGACACTTGGCATTGATGAGACGAAAGTACTCGTTGGCCTTGTTCGTCGCACGGTTCACCAATTTGCTCACACCAGCTTTTTGGACAACAGCAGGCTGTATGGACAGTGAAGAAGACGACATACTCATGCAAGTGTGACCGGACGTGATGTTCAACGAAAAATGCTAACGTTCCTTTTTTTGGATGAATTTCAACTATTTTGGCGGGCACGGATAAAAGAGCGGAATTAGGTAATCTTCTGGTTCTGATCAGACAGAGCCGAGAACCCGTGTTGTTGAGTTTTCATCAATATTCAAACAAAGAGACATGGATAATGGTACGTATCATAGCATGGATACAACCGAAGAAGCCCAGGATACTCCCATTTCAGACAATGAGCAAAGCACGGACAATTGTCAACCGGTGTTCTCGCCAGTCAACCAAACCTCTACTGATGTGACATTATCCATTGAAACAATGAGTGAGGACCTGGATTCATCAACCAGCACCATAATTACTCCATTCCAGTGCCCGACTGACTCTGTGATTCGCAGTGCCATTGGGGAGCCTGTTCCTCCTCTTTTGGAACCAGAACATTGCTTCCTTCCCTTGCCCATTCCAGGTCCTTCCGATTGGTTGAGTCAATACACGGAGAAGGGACAAACTTTTCAAGATTTCGTTCAATCAAATTTGAATACAATCACCAATTACAGTGACGATAATGACACCAAGAGAAACAAGGTGTACATGCTGCCTATCGGCTCATTTGGGGTGGATCGTCTTCTAGACTTGCGGGTACTTTCGGAGTACATGTCAGTGTTCCTTCAGATGCCGAATCTGATAGAGAATATGCCTGCAATTCAAGTTCGAAAAGGCTATCCTCCTGCACCAACAACGAACATGGAAACCAAAGGTTCTTGCAATCTCTCGACGGAACGCGAGACAGGAGTTATTGACGAGAAGAATAGAAAGCGAGAGTCAAAGGAAGCACTTCGACTGAGATCTCTTCAAACAGCTAAGGTTCAAATCGATAGTGAAAGTGACTTTGATGCAAGTATCTACCATGGACCTTTTCCATTGTTGTCAGATCACGGGGAGTCATTTGAAGATGTTCAGTTTCAAACATTGAGACGTTACAGCATTCCAAAAGAGTCCCTTGCTCCAAATAACTATGTGAAAAGCAATGAGAGTTGGTATGAGAAGGACGATCCTGTAAACAAGTTGGAGTTTCAACCACAAAAGGACAATGAACAAAGTAACACTAATTGTTGTGTGTACTTTGAAATTGCAGAGAATGATGTCCGTCCAGTTGCATGTCGCAAAGCTATTGATCACGATCTGTCACAGCTGTACATTTCTGATATTTTAGCCATGATAGAGAGTATGATACCACGGGATGCTGTATGCGTGATTGGAATCACAATGTGGGATCTATACATGGATGATGCTGACTTATTTGTTGTTGGATGGGCTGGTACTCGCTGTGGACTCTTTAGTTTTTCTCGATATGATCCTCTATTCGTCAAGTTAAACAATCGGAAGACCAGAAGCCGTACGGAGGTGTGCACTCCTCTCCCAAAGGTGGGATCATGTGAGTACCAAAGCTGTAGGATCAGTACCATACTTCGAAGGTCTTTGAAAACTGTCACTCATGAGGTACTCCATATTTTTGGGCTTAAACATTGTATATACTTCGCCTGTTTAATGAATGGAACGGCCTCACTTTACGAAGATGATCAAGCACCAATGTTTTTGTGCCCTGTGTGCTTGCGGAAGCTGCATTTCATCCTTCAGTTTCCCATCATCAAAAGATACAATGATTTGCTTCAGTTTTTCAAGGTACGAGACGATTTCCTTGCTTTCTCATCTGAGGTGCTCTGGTTAACCAACAGGATTAATGTTTTATCATTGAGTGACTTCCAGGAAAGTGAGTATCTCTCAGAATACTGTCTTCGAAGAATATCATCTATCCAGAATGGTAGAAGTCGATCTACGCTATGTACAACAAAAGAACGAGTTCCTTCCTTGAATGAGAGACTGTCCAAACGGAGTATCATATAACAACTTGATCACCTCTTTATAAAGAACAATTCAGAATATCGACAGACATTCGAGAGCCAAAGAGTCTTGAGCTAGTGCTTCTACCAGTCTCTGCCCCGATCCTATAAAGTTCGTCTCTCCGTATTGGAGTTGCGATTCTGCTGGGAACGATATCATTGTTACAAACCTCTGGGCTTGTATACATCTCACTCCCAATCTCTTGCAATAGGGGTTGATACCGCTGTAGATAGACTGGCTTTCCGAGTTTTGATCTAGATCTTCCAGATCTCCTGCTTGAATGCGAAGATGAACTTCGATAGCTGAATACCGAACACGTATCTGATTTTTGTCTTCTCAGATAGTTACTGTCCATTGAACTTGATGTTTTTGGTCGATGTTGACCTATTACATCCTGAGCTTCAAAATCTTCCACAGAGATGTTCCTCTCTGAAGGATGGTTCGAAAAGAATAATGTATTTGTCTTCATGAGGACAGGATCTGTTGGTTCTTTGGTTTTGACTTCAGACGTCACAACAGCTGTAACATTGGAACTATCCTCTTGTATTCCTTTCTCCTCCTCTTCGATGCCCTTCTCATTCACTGTTTCTAAAAGGGTTGTGTGTTGTCCGTTTATCTTGGTTTCATTATCATGCTCATCGATCGTATCAGTATCTGATAAGTTGTTCCAAGGATTGTTCAGAATAGGATTTTTTAGTATTCTGTCTTTGTTTTGAATATCTAGCTTTTCTGTGCAGATATCAAAGTCTTGATTGTACAATGACTTCATAGGTTCTGATAGTAGTACTCCAAATGGAGCTGTCTGATAAACCATCTTAGGTGTATTCTTTTTCCGGCCAGCTTTCTTTGCAGATCCGTTTACCAACTTGGTTTTATTTTTCCAATCTTTGTAATCGTGTTGGTAGGATGTCGAGTCCGTCATTAGTTTATACTCATCAACATAACTGTTGTTAGCACTGGATCCGGTGGTTGAATTGTTCGAACTTCCACCGAGTAGCCAATCATTTTGAGACATCTGTTCCAATGTGTCACATATAGCCTCCAATACATATTTTGAATTGTTGTAATGTCCCGATACACCAGTAATTGCTGTAGTTGAATTCATTAACATTTGTTTTCGGGCATGTCGATGGTCGTTTCTTGTTGTTGGTCTCTTGAATTGGAGCGAAGGAAGCGAAGATGAGAGTGTACTTAGATTGTTTGGATAGCCGTCGGAAGAGGAGCTCACAGGAGGAGTTGAATTTCTTCTTGACCGAGAAGAATGGACAGTAGTGGCGGAAGAAGACCCAAGTCCAGAAGTTTGAGTCAGACAGTTCGATATGAATAGACCCTTCTGTGGGCTCTCGGACGGGGGCGATTGCAGAGGCGATGAAGAACCCTTGTTCGAACCTCTACTTCGCTTTCTGTCTCTCGACGATAGAGTACTACTTGAACGCATCGTCTCCTTTGATGTTTGCTTTGAACCAGGGGTCATGAAACGAATAAAAACCGTAACCGGGAAATCAACATTTGGCCGCCGAAACACTGGATAGTGTCACTCAAGAACAACAATAACGAGAGAATGAGAATTCCAGTTGAAAGAAAATATATTCGTATATCCTACACACTCAAACAAGAGATAAATGTGCCAATGAAGTCGTCGGAGAAGAGAGGTAGTATTGGAATCAAATATGCCACCAGATCTGTTTCACACGTAAACACAACTACTCCACTCTACTCCACATACACACTGTTGCCACATTGCACACATGGGCTGCCGCTCAACACATGCACACATATAAATATCGTATTGTGTGGCACATGTGAACAAACATGGATCATCTCCACACCACACGCATCATGTGCAGCAACTGTTTGAAAATCTTGATTGAGAAGCACCGCCATTGTTGCCTGTGCTCGTTCGTCCTTCGTTTCTCCGTTGCTTTTCCTCATCATCCACATTGCCATTGCTCTGATATTCATCAGAGTAGTCTCTATAGGGAAGTGCCTTCTTGGTTGATGTGGCACCAATAACATTGAGAGATCCAGTGTTCATATTGGTATCTGGTGGTGCAATTCTCATTGTCTTGCTTAGCTTTAGAATGTGTCCAACAAGTGTCTTGAACGAATTGTCAATGTTCAAATTGTTTTTAGCACTGGTTTCGAACCATGCCAAGAACCCGTTTTGAGTAGCAAATCGTGTCATTTTGGCCTTATCAATGGTAATATCAGGCAAATCACACTAATTATCAGCACACAATTTTGTTGTGTTAGAAGTTTTATAGTCAAAATGAAATAAAACTGAGGAAAAACGTATATCCTACCTTGTTGGCCAACAAAATCATTGGTATGGGTGAACCATCAGGCAACACAACCTTGTCCGTAATATCATCTCTCCATTTTTTGACATTGTCCAACGTAGATGGACGGGAAATGTCAAAACAAACAACAGCAGCAATTGCAAATTTGTAGTAAACTCGTGTCATGGCTCCAAAACGTTCATGACCTGTATGTTGTCAACAAAAATACAAAAAAGCCTTGGTGTAAGCTCATCATGGCCTCAAAAGTTTCGTCATCCAACTTTACAATAAAAAAATGGCGCCATTTGTTACACACAAAGAACAACTAACTACCGCTCAATCATCCACGATCATCACAACACATCACCACCAAAAAATGTCGAGTTTGCAAAAAGCACATGGATCTCACCAAAAAAATCCATCATGGATAGAAAAAAGTCATACCTGCAATATCCCACAACTGAAGTGACACTGATGTGCTATCGTCCCAGTCCATATGCTTCATACAAAAATCAACTCCAATGGTAATACGGTAGTTGGATGTGAATTCTCCAGTGCAGTATCTGCGAATCAATGAAGTTTTTCCTACTGCATAATCACCGACAACCAATAGCTTGTATCTGTAAATAGATAACAATGAAAAAGAGTAAGCTTTTTGTTACTTGCTACTATTAATTCAAGACTGCTCAAACACTTACAGGTGATTCTTCGAAGAAGAGCTCATATCAGTCCGGGCAATCGATACAGTGTCCTCCATGTCAAACTTTTGTTTTTGTTTTGTTTCTGTCGGAAAATCACAAAAAACTTTTATCTTCCAAGATAAAAACAAGGTGAACAACTACAGTAACTCTTCTCATCGACATCCACATGTGAAAACGACTTCTGATATGATCTACTTGATGTCAGTGAGTTTTCACGAAAGATTGCTTTCTGTCGAAGGTATGTTCACCAAAAGAAGCAATTCTGATACCTGGTATTTTCCGTTCCATCGCGCGTACAATTCCCCCACCCTATCCCAGGGTAACTCGAGTGTCATGTCAAGTGCAGGTTGAACTTTTCTACCGATTCGTTGTGAGTTCTCACAACACTCAACAAATTCAAATGAACACTGCCCACAGATTCAATTTCTACCACTTACTTGCCCTCTTGCTGTGGGCATGTATGTTTCAACTATGTTGGTTCCATTCCGTTGTTGCCACCACTCTTGATTCTCCTTTCTCACTCGGGTGGCAAACACCAATGAGTAGAAGTGGAGGAATGAACATTACTGATGTTGCCAATGTGCTGTTTAATGATGACCTCATTGTCGTTGGAATAGCAGATAATACGAAGACAATTGGTTTTGTAGTTCAGGAGGCAATATTAAATTCTGATGCACTGCAGGATGTCACTTCATTTGGGTTTGTGATGTTGATGGCCAAGGGTGGTGCTGCTAAGTGGACCAGAGTGCTTCCGTATTCTCCCAATGCTGTGGCCTATGGCAACAACAAAATATTTGTGGCAGGAGAGATCAATGGGCAAGGTTTTACAAGTTTGTTCTACATGAATGGTACTGCTTTATCTAACAATAGCTTGGCAAATGGATCCAAAATTTATGATATTGCGACTGATCCTGTGACTGATGTGACCTATTTTACAGGTTTTGAGGCAAATTCAACAGGTGCTACAAGAATTATTCTGTGGAGCTATCATGATGGACAGTTTTATCCACTAGGGAATCCAGGCTATGGTTCGGGCAAAAATACTGGAAGATATATCAGTGCTTACAAAAACATTGTAACTATAAGTGGCACAGTGGATAGTTCTGTGTCATTTAATAATATGGTCCTACCTCTTGATGCCAAAAATTTCATATTTGAATACAAGGTGACAAACCAAGAAAACATGATTCGTTTTGTTGGTCCCCAAACTGTAGCAAAGCTCGTTGTCAGAAAACTAGATCTCAGTTTTGCCATAGAGCCGACTGGATCTCAGGTTTGGGCCTACTCGACTACTACTGATAACATAGCATTTGTGAACTCTTCTGGATCTCAAGGTTCCTTAGAAATTCATAGCTTCTCGAGTGACCATCCATTGTCAAATATTCTGCTAGTTTCTGGAAGTATATTTGGTAATGTCTCTGTAGGGGGAGTGATGATGTCGTCTAGGAGCACCATCGTACCAGATGGATTTATATGTAAATTTCTATTCACTCCATCAACAATGACGCCAGTATGTAATGTGTTTGGAGGTGATGGTCCTGATATAGGAAAAGTAGTATCTGTTGATAGTGGAGGCAATATTATAGTGGCTACGAGTAGTAGTTCAATCAACAAAAAGTGGATTCCGGGCGTTCCATTTCCAGATTCACTGAACAATCAGATTATCGTAGTAGGATCAGAAACAAGTCCCACTGTCTTAATTCACGGTAACATCTCAACTTTTACGTTCCTAACAAACACTACGTATGTGGTTAAGAACTCAATCACTTTGCATGAAAGCATCGTGATCCAATCTGGGGCGACAGTTATTGTTAGTGATGGCGCTACGATAGTTTCGTCATTATATTTGTCTATACAGGGTATTTCTCAGCAACCTGCTTACATTCGATGCCAGCAGGGGAGTATTCAACATCCAATGATATATGTTGATACAGGATCAACCATACATTTAGATCATGCAGAGATAACTGGAGTCACTCTTAAAGTTGTTGGTGGACGGGTGGATGTGATGAATTCTAAGTTTCTCGGTGCATCCAGCTTTGAAGTTCGAGACTCGCCAATTTTTTACCTTCAAGCGAGCACGTTCCGATCAAATATGTCTTCAATTCCGATCATATCCTTATCTACAACCGACCTAGTACCAACAGCATCCTCTCTTATTAGCACCAATATATTTGAAACGAATGGAACTCAGATCATGAATATAGTCATGAAGTCTGGGAGAACGCTCTTGATCGATGGTAATTCATTCGCAGGACCATCACAGGGCGTCCAGGTAGATGTAGCTTCTGTAGCTGTCAGTGTATCAAGCAATATGTTTTTTAATTTACAAGAGCCTCTCAACACCACAAGTGAATCAGGAACAGGTTGGACTTTATCGATAGGAGCCAATTCATTTCAAGGATGTTCAGGTCCGGTGAGAGTGAACAAGAAGGGAGAAGGGATCTTGACGATTCGAGGGAATATTTTTCAAAATATGACTGCTTCTTCACTTCTCTCTCTCGAAAGTCCTGTTTACTGCACAGGTCCAATGTCTATCATTGGTAATACTTTCATTGATAATATAGTATCAGACGTGTTCGTTTCTCTCGTATTCCCAGAGATATGTTCGCTATCTGACTTTAGAGGGAACAATTTTACTGACAACCATTCGACAGGGTTTGACAGTCTATTAAGGATTTCAGGGCAAGTGAGAGTCAATCGTAATAGGTTTCAATTTACTAACAAGAGTATTGTGTATAATGGTCACTCAGTGTTGAATGCTCAGTACAATGACTGGGGAGCATCAATGTCTTCAATTGTAAGCCAAATGACTGGCAATGGCGCGGATATCACCCGAAACATAACAGTACTCTATGCTCCCTATCTTAATTCGACCGGTTCAGTAGTGGAAGTTCAATTCTTTAACATTACAGAAGCTAGTGAGTTGATTGACTGTAAAAGTATTCTCGATTTATGGCCAAGCTCTCCTTCTGGGGTTTATCGAATTTATCCGTATTGTAAGTCGATGCTCGTCTATTGTGATATGACCGCTGCATCTCTCGTTATTCAGAAGAGAATACATGGGACCGTCGATTTTAACAAGCCATGGACGGATTATGTCAATGGTTTTGGTGAACTGGATGGTGACTTTTTCATTGGTCTTGAAAATCTGAACCTATTAGCAAATTCTTCACAACAAGCTAGTTTGGATATTTGGGGATCTGACATCGAACTATCATCATATGTTGGACAAATGCAAGTTGGTTCTTCTACACAAAACTATCCTCTGACAGTTCAAATGGGACCAGAGATATCGCAAATGGGAGTGCCCTTCAGCACGTACGATAATTATTCAAGTGTCGCCGCTCTTAATTGTGCAATTTCACAAGAATCTGGATGGTGGTTCAGTAATTGTCACGATCCTCAATCGTGGAATTTAAATGGACTTTATCTCGATGGCATACAATTTGGCTCTTATCGACCTCTTTCCATTACCTTGTTAAAACTTCAACCCAACAATACTACTAGAGAGGACATGATGTGTGGCCAATGTTTTGGTAGGAGTGTGAGTGATCCTCTTGTATGCTCTGGGAATGGAACATGTTTAGGTAGCGATATTTGCGTTTGTAACGAAGGATTTGCAGGATCATCATGCAACAAAACTGTCACAGTCACTATTGTAATCATACAACCAACAAAATACTGTGAAGATGCAACTTTTACTGCAACAATAGCAGGTTTTGAGGGAGATTTTACTTATACATGGTCAATGCATGAAATAGCTGATATGAAATCGAGTGTGATTTCCTATTTGTCAACTCTCAATACAGCGAACATATCCCTGCCGGCTAGATTTATGGGTCGTTTACCTTCGATTATTGAGGTAGAAGTATTTCACAATGCAAGGAAAGTTGGAATAGCACATGCATCTTTCCAAATGCCAGATTTGCTGCTTGATAACACCAATATACTCATTGAAGATCCGCATATTGTAGTAAGACAGTTCGAACCTTATTCATTCATTGCGAGAGTTCAAAATCTGCCAACGTGTGCCGATGATGAGTATAGAATATGGTCGTTTAGTGGCAAGAACTACTCCACATTACAAAACTTTCAGAGAATAGAATTTATACCCGTTCAGTCTGGATATTCTGAAATAACTCTGACAGTAGGTCCAAGCTCCGCAAATGTATTCATTAATGTTACGACTATCCCAGTGTTGCCTCAAGCGGTGATCTCTGGTGGAAATCGAATGGTGTATGCCCACAAAACCTACAACATTAGTGCAGCTGAAAGTCGTGATCTGGTAGTCAAAAATGGTACTATTCCACGATTCACTTGGTATTGTCAGTCCTGCAACAATATGAATCCCTCTGGCTCATTATTCTTGTTCAACGAATCTATCGGTACATATGTGATCGTTGTAATGTTTGCTCCTGATTTCCAGGATCCCTCTCGTTTTGCAAGTGCTCAAGTCATAATTACTGTAATAGATGAGAACGAGGATATTCCTATTCCTCAAATAATTACGTCCTTATCAAGTGTGATCGACCCAAGAAAGAGGATCCGAATAGAAGCCACAGTCTCAAAAAATCGAATTAATCACTTGCTGGGATACAAATGGCTCGTAATGAAGAATAATGATACGAAGAGCCAACTAACAGTGTACGGTGACGCGTATCAAGTTGTACCGCTGGTATTAGACGAAAATTATCTAGAGCCAAATTGCAGCTATTCGTTCATTCTGCGAGTGAACTATAAGAACTTAACACAATATGGAGAGGCTTCAGTGACTGCACGAACTGCGACTGCTTCCACAATACGATTTGCAACATGTTCTCCATGTGTCGGTGCTGCTCTGGACACTCAATTTGAGTTGAGCATCAATGCAACTGATCATATCGACTCCTACCCCTTGCAATATTCATTTTCCTACTTTGACACATTGCGCCAGAGATTTATACCTCTACAGCAATCTTCTAATATCCCAACAATTTATACGGTTTTACCCTATTTAAATTCCAGTTGTATAACAATCCAAGGTTTGGTCGCCAATTTCTATGGAATTGAATCAGTAACCCAATTCAATATCAGTCTAATTGAATCAAATAATACATCGAGCTCACTCATTAACTTATTATCAAAACTCAAGGATCAGTCCTCAAGTAACTTACTGCCGATCATTGCGACATCATTGAACAGGATTCAGGTGAAGAATCAATCTGCTATTGTGGAGAAAGTGATTGAATTCATGGATTCAACATTGGACGAAGAAACTCTAAATAATACACTCATCACCATTGATTCTCTTACAAGTAAGATAGATACTATGGAGATTCTATCTGAATTACAGCTGGACGATAATACGTCAAATATCACAAAGAATACCCATTTACTAGTTGATAAGGTCATTGGATTATGCACACGAGGAAAGGTTGAACTAAGAGACTCACCGACGAAATCCTTAGCCAGAGCAATTTCAAATTTGTTCGTGCAGTATCAAGCTGAACCTCTTCACACAGTTAATCCAATACTCTCCACAATATCCAAGATCTCAACATTGATTGCCAGCACAAAGCTAGTTTCAGAAAATCAAACAAGTATCGCCACTGCTGCCTATCAATTATCAGTGAAAAAGGAGAGTGGCTCACTCATTGGTGGTGCTTCAATTTATACTAACGAGGTAGAAGTCTCAATGCCTGCTAATGTGGGAACATTGGATCCCCAACAAGTATACACTGTTCAATCAATCAGTTACAATCAACGACATAATCCTTATGTACTAACATATCAAAACTTCAGCACAGCAATAGTAGACTTTGAAATCAAAAATGGAGACAGAAAGGTCAAGTTGTCTGACATGGAGTATCCGTTAGAAATTATATTGAAAAAAGAGACTCAATACTTTAATTCATCACTTAAGTATGAATGTCGATTTTTAGATGAGAATACCAATTCATCATGGTACACACAGGGATGTTGGCTTCATAAAGAAGATGATGATAGTGTTACTTGTCACTGCACTCACACAACAAGCTTCAGTGCTATGATAATCTACGACTCGAGTGCTCCAAACAAGGCATCTGACGGACTCTATATCACTAGTATTATAATCAACGTTATGCTTGTACTGATATCTATTGCTTTACTTTGTATGATAATGATTTGGAGAGGAAAGCAGCCAATCAGATCTCGCTTCCTTGCTCCTTATATTGGATTAACAGCAATTATCCTCGAATGTATTTTAAATGGCATCATACGAAACTCTCTGTTGATAGCTGCAAACAATGCTAAAGACTATAAGGGAGTTAATAGCATTGCTTACCTCATTCTAACAATTGTGAACCCGATCGTATTGTTGTCATTATTTATCTACTTTTGGCAGATGCTGCGCTACTTTTTCTTGAAAAACTTGTATGCCATCATGGATCTAGACAAGCGAAATGTAAAGAAGATAAGATTCCTCAGAATTCTCTCATCAAAGTTACTCTATGTCACGATTGGAGCAGCAATATTGATTTCCTCATGTTCATATTTTGTCATTATCTCTATATTGGAAGCAACGAATGTGATCAAGCCAAATGCTGCCTCTGCAGTGAATGCTCTCTCCTTCTCTATCATGTCTCTGTCTATTGGAGCACTGATAGTCGCTACATTTGTTTGGGACTGTACAATTATCATGAGCAGGAAAATTATTAGAAGAGAGCTGAAAAAGAATTCAGAGGGTAATGCAGACTTCAAGTTTTTGCAAAAGATTACATCAACTGTGGTGAATCATTTTAGATCGGATGATCCATTAATGTTTAGAGTTGAATCAATATTCATGGTATCAGCGATGATGATCATGACAGTTTCATATATTATTGGAATCTCTGACCGCTTCGATGCTAATGCCTCGTCTAATTCTGCAGCAAAAATAATTGAGTTCCTATTCGACATTTTGTACATCTCATTGAGAATTATGGCGTTTGGTGGTACACCTGTCATCGTACATTTCATCCAAAGAATTAGATTGCATAACGAAAATGAGAATTATGAGAAACTGAAAACTTACATGAGTGAGTTAAAAACAGCCACCAGCACGATCGAATCGGAATTGCAAAATCTTCTGAGAGATGAACATGGGTACAATGCAATTGCATCGTACGCCAAGAAGGAGTTTGCCTTGGAGAATGTTATCCTCTGGAAACGCTTGGAGAAAGTCAGAATGGACAATATGACAGCGACATTGGAAACTCGACAACAACACTTGATAGGGCTGTACGATGACTGTATTGCAAGAGGCAGTCCTTTCGAATGTAATCTGCCTGCGAAGGTTGTCAAAAAGTATAGAGATGTGTTGAATAGGAGTGACCCGACCGCAACGGATTGTGAAGAGATTTTCTTGGTAGTGTCCAATGAAGTGTTGGTCAATATATGCGACACGTACACCAGATTCAGTGTTTCTCCCGAGTATGCTCAGTACATGCATGTCAAACAAATGGTCAACGAATTGCAAGATGTTGGAAAGTTAAAATACAACTAACAGTACTTGAATACAATAAACTTTGTTTCTATACACTTTTCTACTTTGTCGTAGTAATTTAATTGAGCACGCTATTATACGCCTCGCTTAGAGTCTGTTCAATGCCTTCTTTTTAGCGGCATCATTCTTCGCATTTACCTTCGTGACTGCGGATTTTTTGGTTAATAGTGCACTCGCCTTCAGACCTGTCGTTGTTTTCTTGACAGATTGCATGGAAGTCGAAGCTAAATTGTTCACATTAATGTTCTCCTTACTTGAATCCTCTGTTGTAAAGAGTACTTCAGAGGGACTGCCCGTCGGAGATAGCGTCTTATTATCTGTCTGTGAACCGGACGACTTTTGAGGAGTTGGACACAAGGTATTGGCAGGTGAAGGAGCAGATCTCGCATGGATACTCGTAAACATTCTGGCCTTCTCTGAGAAAGCTTCAAAATTGTCTTGAATCAACCTTCCTGCGTCTGCATTCAGTGCACTATCGGGATTCGGTTCAATCATGAGGCACCGAATGACAAGAAACACATGTCTCAAACCCAATGAGGAAACCCAGTCTCTCTTCAACGTATTCACACAAATATCGCCCTCTCTCGCGACATTAGGATGGAAAATTTTTGTTGTAAAGTAACCTTTTGGCGGTTTAGCGGGAAATTCTTCACTCAAAACAAGTTTGATCGTGAAAAGACCTCCTTCATAGGGTGTTCCTGTTGGACCGGTAATCGTGGCTTGAATCTCACTCAAGTCATCCAAATTTTGACTGAGAGTGATCCCTTCAATTGGATTCTTGTGCAAATCGGCAATTTCTTTGGAGAGACGTTGGACAACTTTGGGTGTCAAAAAACTCATATTCTTCTGTGTTTTGTTTGTTTGGGGGAAAATACCGTTACAAGGCCAGGTCCAACTTTCTTTTTTGTTTGTGTCAATTTGGACCTTTGGAAATATGAGAGGAACTGAAATTTCTGGAATTCTGTTGTTGGGTTAACGGATCTTTTGGGCGCCATTTGTGCGTCAATGCACTCAACGTCAAGGAAAGCGATCAACTACCCAAGCGGTGATTTCGCTTCCCGTTCATAGTCTTGATATGTTGACTAACCTTGATCAAAGCAAGTCACATATATGTGTTGAATAACGAGCAATTCTGGATGCTCTCCAAGTCTGAGAAGCGGTTCCATTTCCAGTGTAAACATGTTGTAGAACATTTCCATTGTACTTTCTGAAGTTATTCTCTTGTGCATATCTCAATAGAAATTGTAAGTATCAGATCTGTTCTGCTTTCATATCTGGATCAAAGTCTATAAATCTCAGAACTGAATAGCTACTAGGATCTGGAAAGCCTTTGAGCAACTTTAGTGAAAAAATATATTGTAACGAGTTTAAATCCTTCTATCTGTCGACAGCACTATTTTCTCTTCGAACAGCTTCACGGATTCACATGTGGTCAAAATCTCAAAGTATGTACGTGATGGCATTCCCCTTGGATCAAGTGCAGCTCTCAATGATTGCGGTGCTTTGAAGAAACCAACGATATGGATATGAGAGATCAGAACAGAAATATTTTGACCTTCCTTTGTGATGGTGGACAAAGAACAATTGACTCCCTACTGTTTAGTAACAAGCACAAAAGCACTGGAAAGATTGAGCATCGATTGCGAGTGTATGTGGGCATGGCACTCGTTTGTGTTGGCACAGCACTGTGCATACATGTGAAACGCGGAGAGAGGTACACCTGACATTGGTGGCCAACATTGACCCAGAATACTGCTGCAATCATCCTAATTCAACGCATTGACCACCACCAACTCATTTGGGCACTTTGCATGACACTACCAGCATACATTGGTGAACTCTTGTTCACTGGTGCCGGCTTGTTCGGCATCCGCTCACCACGGAGGGTGTGATGAAAAAATTTTGTGTTTAATTTTGATGTGCGAGTTTGTTGTTTGTGGATTTGTGAAGTGACCCGTAAAGTCAGTGTTGTGAATACTTCCAGAATGAAAACTAGTTATTCGTTATTCTCAATTAAAAAAGGAGATATCTACAACTGAAGAATAACTGGTTTTGGTTCCTGAAGCAAGATGGATTCGGTCATGGATCTACTGTACCTCATACAAGTATTGCTGATTTACAAACAAGAATTGTTTCTTCTGGATATGGATAGAGAAAACGAAAAAAGACCCTACTATCTCCTTCATCAAAAGCCTACTCCCCATCAGCTTCTGAGCTCTCTGGAGTTCCCTTAGGCAACTTGATTTCGTGAAAAAATGTTGGTTCCTTGACCAGCTTTGATATTCGTACAACATCCTTATTTCTCAATTGACAATCAATCCAAAATGCAAGTAACTTGGTTTGAACTATCTTCAGATCTCTATCCTTAACGACATCATACTCATCCTCAAACTGCTGTGCATCCAGACCAAAATAATAACAAAATGATCCCATACAGTCCAAAGCATTCATATAGACTGTTGTGATTCTCTCCAAAGTAGCACGTTGCTCTGGTTCCTCTAAAATGGGACAATTGTGTGGATTTTTCATCATGTGAGAAACGTATAATCTTGGATCTGAAGGAGTCAAAATGTTGCTATCAATCGCAACAAGTATCGTCGTAGCTTCCTTCACATCCTCTCTTGAACAGTTTCTATGAGCAGCAGGATTCCTCTTCAACCTGTTCAATAACAGCATCAAGCTGAGCAAAGAGTTCAAAGACACTCCCAACACACACTCAATGGTATTAATGAACGTGGCTATCTTTTCGTATATCTGCTTATTTTCATCTTCTGCCCGGGCCACCACTCCCTCAAGCAGCTCAAGACTGCCGATTTTGTAAGACTTTGTAGCAATGTTGGCATTCAAAAACAGTACAATCGCAGCCTCTAATGAACTTAGAATCTGGGCCCATCCAAACACTGCGTGTTTCTTGTCAAGATAAGTCTCTAGCTGGTGGATCTTGCCTCCAAGAACATTGAACAATCTTTGATGAAGTTCCTCCAAGGCTTCATTCTGTCCCTCATTGAATTTTCCTGTATGTCTCTCTCTCCATCCTTCTACCTCTTGGTCAAATTCTTCCTCGTATGGCATTTGTTTGATTACTTCTAGCTTGAGTTCTCTAGATCTTTTGGCTCTCTCTTGCAAAAGTTTCTTCATGATTTCATCATCCTGTGCAATTCTCTTCCGGCTAGTATCATTCTCTACAACGGCCTTGATGAGGTGTCGAAATTTCCTCTGATCATCAAGGTCATATGAGTTGGCCCAATGAAGAACCGTAGTCTCAGTAGGAGTCTCTTGTGCACTCGTTTGTATTGTTCTAAACAAGGTACTCACCAAACCATTGCGTTTGTTGATGTGTCGGTTGATGATTGGCAACATTTTTTTGTTTGTTTCTGATGAGTTTGTGTGGTTGTGTATAAATAGGCATGCCCATTTATACACAACAATGGGTTTTTTTGTAGTGGTTTCAACTATTCTAGTGAAACTAGTTATTCGTCCAAATTAAGAAGCGAACAGTGATACCAACATTTCTTTAGTCCCATCTAGATGCAAGATGAAAACAATCTACTGTATTCGTAGTAAAGCACAATCAGTTATACAAGTATTTACCAGTCAGTAACAGAAGACCCGTTATTCGTTATTCTATATCTACACCAAGAAACAACAAATTATTGCAATTCTATAGCCTTCCTAAATATCCTCAAAAACATGTCAAATCCAATACACAAGTTTAGAACTAAATATTGAGATAGAGTAACAGGCATTTCTCGAATAATGGGACTTCATTCAAAATATTTTCCTCATATAATAAACCAGAAATCTGACAGTATATCCAACCATATTTCCACCCAGATTTGAGTGTTAGTTAAGTCCCACTATGAATATGTATATCGATAGTGGCACTTATCTGGTGATTTGATACCACTCTCCATACATATTCATAGCGGGACTTCAGGGTATTTCAATAATTGAGGAAAATATTCACAAAGTTGTCCCAAATTTCAATACTGCTCTGTTACTATTCAAGTAAAGAGAATGTTATTCGTTGCATCAGTTCGCTATTGGAGTGCTGTCATGTGTTTTTGAATTTTTTGAGGTGAAACTGGGGGCAATCTGTGGAATTCTGGATTTACTTTCTGTGTTAGTCAGATTGTTACATTCAATAATTATCTGTTTCAATAAATTCAATTATATGTTACTGCATTTGTATTCTGCATTGTAGAGTGTTTGGTGTATATACGAATAACGAATTACTTGTTTTTGGTCAAAAGACCTATAACAGTTTGGGAGTAACGCGGTTGAGTATATGTATATGGACAATGGGTGACTAGAGGGACATGCTATAGTGCATGGTAACAGGACACTGACCAGTACAGAGGTATAGAGAATAACGAATAACTTTATTCGAAGAAGATTAAACTTTATATACAGTCAATGTAAATGGGTATCAATCCAAACTACATCCATCATATAACTGATGAAGAGTACAACCAAGCTTTGGATTTTGTCAGAGATGGAAAATTACCAACAAAGAACTCGAGGTCAGCTTTGGCTAGATTCAAAAGAAGGTGGAGTTCAGCCAAGATAGAAACCTTCAATGAAAAGGATATTCTAGTGATGGATCTACGTCAGATTATTCCACAGAACAGCATTGATGAAATTCTGAGCAAGTTATAAGACAATCCTCTAACAGGTGGATTTGGAAGAGACAAATTCTATGAACGTGTAAAACAACAATACATTGGCATATCCAGATGTAGAAAAGTTCATATCCAATGACGAAACGAGGCAACTATACAGACCAGCTGCAAACAAAATGAAGGTAGTTCGTCCTGTAGCAGTTCCAGAAGGACCACATGTGCGCTGGCAAATGGATTTGATTGATATGGGTGACAGTAGAAAACATGAGAATCTAGAGTTATCAATACTGTCTAACAGTAATTGACATATTCTCCAAGTATGTTTGGGTAAAACAATTGAAACCTAAAGAAGTGAAATCAGTGTTGGAAGTTAACACTCGTCCAACAATCATTCAATCTGATAATGGTGGTGAATTCAAGAACAAACTGATGACGGCCCTGTGTAAAAAGTTTTCTGTGAAACAAGTATTCAGTTCTGCATATAGACCTCAATCACAAGGATGTATAGAACGATTCAACGGTACACTGAAACGGTTGTTTTACTTACATATGGCGAGATTCAAAACAAAAGTCTGGGTAGATATCCTTGATGATGTTGTTGCTAACTATAAGTGCTTCACATCTACCCGTGTACAAAGTGAAAGGTGTTTCCAGTGACAAGGTAATGCAAGTTTACAGAGACAATTTACAGCTAATCCCAAGTCTAAATCCTCGTGTGACAGATGGCTCAAATCGCCAGAGGAATAGACAATTCAGTTACAGAGAGGATCACAGACAAAGAGCAACAATTGTAAGAATGGACTTTGAGTCCAGCACTATTGCAGTACCTCAACTGGTTCCCAATCGATCTAGAAGGCAAAGAACTGAACACTTTCTTCGCAATGACACCAACTTTCAATTTTATTAGAATAGTTCTCTGGTGTTGTTGAATTCGCACCTTCAATTTTGATAACATTTTGTAAACCAACGTGAAATTCAAAATAAACAGGAAAACATCACAACTGCTAACATGTCAGAAGAAGCTACTGGACAATAGAGTTTGATGATGAAGAATTGGCAACTGATAGTCCACAAGGCACAGTGGATGATGGTGATAGAAGTCCTGTTCGAGACGACAATGATGCCAATATTGGAGCTGATGATGACAACACTGTGAGAGTTGATGAAGAGGATATGAAACAGTATCGTTGGAAGCTCATTGCTCTTGACAAAAGCTTAATCAACCTGTTTCTGAAACACATGAAGACTGATAGTCCACTCTTCCAGTTCTTGCAACAAATTGACGATTTCCACCACCCTGTGATGAGTCCAAAAAGTTGTGTACAGATAACACACAGAGGACAAGGGAAATACATATTCTCTTTAGATGGGAAGTCCATTGCAAGCAACGTACCAGAAGTCAAACTAGCGTACACCCAATTCTACAATCTGGATGTCGATACTATCGCTACCCTTATTTTTTAGATGTTCTTCATTGGGTTGATCACGATGATGTTCAGGAATTCTATGTTGGTAGAGCATCTGCCTCAGACAACGATCATCTACAAGCGGGTGTAGTCAGCAGATACGGTAAAAAGTACAAAGGGGAGGGATTTCATTATATGATAATAGTAGCACAGTTGTATGTTGGAGATAATGCTGATGATGCTACCAACACTGCCGAGAAGTCAGAACAGTTGGAGAATTTGCTCCATGTGAAGTGCAAACACCGAAAATATTCGGATAGCGGCGTCGGAGGAAATAAGGCTCCTAAAACAACGAAAAGAGTGCATAGTATATATTGCTTGTAGATGCTAGCTTTAGTTATCTTTGTAAACCTCGGTCATTTTTCAATTCACACGAGTCCTGATAACATCCATTCTTCTAAAGTATATCTGAGTATAGTAAAGCAATGTTCAGCTTGAGTCAACTTGTTGATTTGAATACAGTTCATTCTATAGAAAGGATGCTTTTGTTGTTTCGGCAGTTCTGTCGTGGACTTCTGTCTGGCAGAAATAAATCTGTTGAAAGAAGAATTACAGATAGGTATGGTTTTGAGTCCTTCATCAGAGATGTATTCAGTTACTTTCTGGAAGATGTGAAGAATTATTTCAACAAAACTGCATCACAAGATATTCGTGAAGCTGTTAGAAGAGATATACTTGTGGATAATTTGACAAAACTCAAAGTAAATGGTTGGAGAATCGCATGTGTTGAGCATTTTAAAGCACTATCAGTCGTAATTCTTCGAAGAAGCAAATTGTAAACACACAAGTCTTCTTCAAAGAGAAGAAAGAAGAGTACAGAGGTTCTGACATAGCAAACAGTAGAACACGTCAGTGAAGAAGACAAACAATTTGATGACACTGTTGAAGATGGTGCAATGAATTCAGCAGAAAGTGAAACAGGGAACAATGCACTCATTAACACAAGTTCTGAAAAGAGTCACGAATTAATATCCGAAGAGCATGACAATGAACTTGAAGGTGGAGAGCTCTCTCTAGCACTGATGGAAGAAGATTATGATGAAGAGAATGAGAATAACGAATTGATGTCAGAGGAGGAGACAGAAGTTTTACCAGTAAATGAAGCCATTTGCTCAAATACATTCCAGATTCTGAAGCATCAAGTTAAACTTTGTGAATTGAGCAATGGTACACCACTACCAGAGAATTATAACTTTTTTAGAAGGTCAGAACTGGGTGAAGTCAAGAATGACAATCAACGCTATCTATAGTTTTTATACAGATACGCGAACATGCATCATTACAGAAAATGCAACGGCAATGTGATGAAGCCCATTTATACAGATGATGGAATAGCAACACAAACTTGGGAGTTTTTCGAAACTATTGAATCATTTGTCAACAATACTCCTAACAGACATGTATTTGGTCTGAAATATTTAATGATGATTACTGCTAACCGTAGTTGTGTGGAGCATTCCATCAAAAGTTTGAGGGGTATAACAACCACGAGAGAATTTCCTGAATTGACACCAGATAGGCTTGTCTATTCATTCACCAATGGTATTTATTTCGGAAGAGAGGATATATTCAAGAAGTATTCAGATTTGACTGTAGCTGAGAGGGAGCTTGTTGCTTGCAAATATTTTCCAGTAGATTTTACTGAAGATATTGTTACAGACTGGAGAACTATTCAGACACCTCTTTTCGAACGTATATTGACTCACCAAAAATTTGGAGAGATCTGTAATTGATTGGATATATGTGTTTTGTGGCAGAATGCTGTATGAAATTGGAGAAAGAGATAGTTGGCAGATTGCCCCCTACATTTTTGGAGTAAGCAAATCTGGAAAATCTACCATCGCACAAATATTGGAAATGTTCTTTGATGAAACTCAAGTTGGAGTGTTGACTTGTGGTAACTTTGAGAAGAGCTTTGGTTTGGATGCACTCTCTAGCAAGTTAATGTATACTTGTCCTGAAGCGAAGAAAGATTTTGGAATGCCACAGGATATCCAGAAAATCATCTGTGGTGAGAGTATCAATATCGTCCAAGTATAACACAGCGAAGACACAAAAATGGAAGAGTCATGGAATGTTCTTTGGCAATCATTTTGGTAATTGGGACGACTCAAAAGGTGCAATTTCCAGAAGATTTGTTGTTTGCGAGTTTACACAGGAGGTCAAGCAGCCAATTGATATAGCCAAACAAATTGAGAGTACAGAGATTGCTCTACTATTGAAGAAGATGAACTCTGCCTATATCGACTTTACCAACAGATATAGCAGAACCAATATCTGGCCAGCCCTTCCAGCGTACTTTTCAAACACTGGTATGAAATTGAAAGCTTCTGTTAACTCTCTCATCAAGTTCATTCTCGAGTCTGAAGAGATTGAGAGAACAAACAATCCTAATGATTTGGTACCAATTCAGATATTCACTCATCTCTACAGAAAGTTTTGCAGAACAGTGGGTGTAACACAAGAGAATCTTTTGTCCACTGAAACAAGGGAACAAGTGTGGATGAAACTGCAAATGGGAATTGTGACAGGGAATCATGTGTACCACGACCGCCATTACCAGACGTTCATATCCAATTTGGTGGTGAAGAAGCAAGTCCTAATCGAACATCATCTTGTTAAACCGTCGGAACTGTAAACTTTTCTTGCATCAATTGTCAAATTCATCTCTCAAGAAATGAAATTATCACAGAAGTCAACAACAATGACAGTGAATTTGGGATCAGGTTGATGAGTGCTACTGATTTAGAATGGAATGTTAACCAACACGATAGACCTGAAGATCGTGTACCATTGATGTACACCAGTTCATACGACTACTTCGTCAAGAACTGGAAGGGACCAGCAAATGAAACAGAAGAAGCTTGGAATAATCTGCCGCTATATTCTCCAGAATCTGACAAGAAAAGTCGATACTCGTATGAGAAGGCATATGAAGATTGGCTTTACACACATGCAATCAACAAAAAGGATTTCGAGAAGACCAATGGAAATAACTTGAGGATTGGTAATATATTTTTTAACCCAAACAATATCATGTTAACAAAATATGGGCCAATACAATCCCAGCACTTCAACCATTTCTACTTGAAGACAAAAGATACTCATTTTCTTCTGTACGAAAATTACCAATGGGTGTAACTGCACTCGGGCTTGTGCAAGTTCTGGAGAAATTCTACAAACATTTCTCTCAAAATGCCAGAGTATACTATCGCAGAAAGGCTGATTGTTCGAAACTCATTCTAACTGAAGTTCGTCAAGTAATTGGGCGTATGGAAAACAATTCTAAAGCTTTAGAAATTCTTTCACAGTTGCAAACTCTACAATGATGAATTTTTGAGTACCAGAGAGTTATCTGAAGAACATCTACCCTCACTGGAGCAGTTGATTGAGCAGTATGAACTGACCTCCAATAAATGAACTGTACGCTATCACCATATCCAAAACGAGTCAAATAGCAATCATGTGAATGACGTAAATAAACCCTCCAACAATACTCAACAACAAAAAACGAACACACACCGATGACCCAGTTCGAAATTCCTTCTCCTTTTGAGTGGGATCTATCATTCGATGTCAAGAATGACGAGTTGAACTCACAACACAAAACCATCTTCTCTCTAGTAAATAAACTGGATCAGAAACGGACTCAGGAAAGCCTCAACAACCTGTTAAATTACTTTGGAATTCACTTTGCTTGTGAGGAAAAGCTCATCTCCCAATACAACCATTTGGAAGGGATACGACATAGAGCAGAACATGAAAAGTTCGAAAGCCAACTCAAAAATATCCAAACAATCAATGATGAAGCGATAGGTTTTCTGAAGCAGTGTTTGGTCAATCATATCAAGGGATGCGACAAGCAGTACGCAGGCCTATCGTGAGATAGATCTTGGAGAAGTTACGTTCAACAATTCACAATGTACTCAATAAACATCAGACGCAAGTTTTGTTTTTTAACCAGTCTTGAGCTCTTCCAGTTTTTACCAAAACTATGGAAGAGAATTGAATTCCTCTTGAAGTATGAAACAAGTACCACAAGATTCACAAGGAGGTCTATGACTGGTTTGACCTTGAATTTGACCACTTTGGCAGAACCAGTGGTGAACATCACACTTCTTGAAGCTATATAACAATGGCTTTTTGAGAGTATGCTCTTGAGCAATGGTATGGAACTAGTGGAGATACGATTTACTGACAATAGACCTGAGAGTTCTGATTCTACATTCTCTTGGGAAGACTTCAAGAGCAAGTGATTAACAGTGAATTGTGGCAAATCTGGGCAATTTTGAAGTTTGTTGCTGCCATCATACCTTGGCCTACTTGGAGCCTGTTGTTGCTCCGAAGATACTACAGGAGTTGCTCAAGAATATCAATTGAGTGCCCGAAAGTTGCCCCACTGCTAGGGAACCATAATTTACGGCCGGGATATGTTCGTTGAGAATTTTTATTTACACAGGAGCAAGATCTCGGGGAGATTTGATTATCTATGAAAGGGTACCTTTGGTAGTTCTTTAGGAGTGGTTCTATTCCTTGTTGGTAGAGATCTTCTATTCTGCGCTAGCTCTGCCTCTGACAACCAGACAGATCTTCCATTCCGAACAGTGTAGTACCTAACTCCTCCATTCTCATCTCTGTCTTCAAATATTCTCCCTTCATAGCTGTCGTCGTCTTCAGAATTGTCATAATCATCTTCACTTTCGTCCGGTTCTTCTTCGTCACTACTATCGGCATAAGGATCAACGAATCCCTTTCGAGACTGGCTAAGGAATAGTGATGCTGGATCTTGGTCTTCGCCTTGGTTACTTTGGAGTTCTAATTGTTTGTTTCTGTTTGCTCTCCTTCTTCTCTTGACGATAAACTTCACGAATACTCCTGTACCCAACACTGCCTGATAGGCAACGTACAGAGCTATGATAGAGACTAGAATCATTGGAGTTGGTTCATAGAGCATCTTGTCAACAGCACTGTATGTATACTGGTTATTTACACAGACCATTCCAGTGTCCATATCTATCTCACCATTCTCGCATGGCAAGCATTTGTGTTGAATACATCTCAAACCAGGACCACAGAAACCGTTTATACTATCTCGTATTCCATTGTCGTACGGACAAGCTGCTCCATACAATTTGTGAGACTTGATTTTTGAGCACTTGCCATCGTCTGAACAAAATTCATCGACCTTACAGGTCCTTTCAGCTCCATGAAAGCCAGATGTACCTGGTGTACACTGACCACACTTTGGTTGATCTTGATCCCCATCAACAAAGTACAATACAGTTTTTTCATTGCATACTCCATTGACACCTAGTTCTTTCGTACTTTGTCGTTGGAGCACAATTCTTGCTATCGGCCCTTCACACGAACCTTCAGGTGGCATCTAATATCATAATTGTGTGAACCGACTGTCAAAAAAATCTATTCTTGGTATAGCTCTCAAACATACCTTTCCATTTTTAACCACACAAGTCTCTGCATTCACCTGGAACCGGTGAGTAACTATGCCCAGCACAGCAATGAGCAACACAAGAGTAACTATCTGTTTCATATTATCTTTCTTTTTGTTGTGGTAAGAACCGATCGGTTCTATCATTCATCCTAATTTATCAGGTTCCATTCTCGTCACTGTTGATGGTCGTTTGATCCATTGCCCACTTTGTAAATCTGGCGGATGTCGAAATTTTCCGACAGACTGAGATGAAAACCGCCAAAAGCAATCACCCATCATCCCTGTACAGTCGCCATCAAGCACACATCTCAAAAAGCTCGCAGCTCTCAAAAAAAAATTCAAAATTCTTTTTTTCTTCCACCCCAAGTTTCGCTTCTTCTCTTCTCAACAATCACCAACACCAACACCGGTACCAACATCAACTCTCTGAGAGTGGACTACTAATACACAACAACAACAACCAATACACCAATACACAAGCAACATATGAGCAATCACATCAACAATAACAGCAACAACAATAACAAGAGGGATACTTCACCCTTTAGCTCTCTGTGTATCCTTCTTCAGAGACATCCTCACTTTGTCGTTGCCTTTTCAGAGTCCATCAGTGCAAATGAATGTGATTTCTTGGCAAAAGTGTTGTTGAAGGTGACAGAAAAGGGAGGTTATCGAATGCAGTTGATTAAATCGTTGATTGGTCACGAATTAGTCAAATATCAACACATGTTTCAAAATATTTTTAGGAGTAATTCATTGGCGAGTATGTGTCTATGTTCTTGTTCTTGTTCTTGTTATTGTTCATGTGAAAAACCGAAAACAACATTTTCATCTTGTGATCTTATGTTCGATCATGGAAGAAAACTGACATAACTTTACTTTTTCATTATGGCATTATTGTGTTGTTGTGCTGCTTGTTTTTTTTGGCAATTTTCACTCTGATGAATGATCATAACAATTGTTGTGATGATAATGATGAATGATATGAAATGAATAGGCAAAGTACTTGGATTCTATGTGAGAGAAGTTGGTGGAAATTACTTGAGAATGGTGCTAGGTGACGTGATCAATGAACTGTTGACAGAGGATTGTGATTTGGAGATTGACCCATTGAAATTGGGTGAAAACTCGGAACAAAAACAGTTGGAAAATCGAACAAGATTGGTTCAGTGGACCGAACGTTTCCTTGAGCGTATCATGGACCAAAAATTGAAGGAAATGATGCCGAGCGAAGTGCGGACCGTTGCGTCCTATATTGCACAAATTTCCGACTCGTTGCAACTCGATACACCAGTGTTGATTGGTGGATACATTATGCTTCGATTCTTTAATCCGGCGATTGCGACACCAGATGTCTATGGCCTTGTGAAGAAGGGCAAGGGAGATCACGGTCAAAGAAATTTGATTCTGATATCGAAGATTATTCAAAATTTGGCGAATGGTGTCTTGTTTGGACAAAAGGAGCAGTACATGACATCGTTGAACGATTTTTTGGGAGAGAAGATTTCAGAGATGCGAGAGTATTTGTCCAGTGTGGTGGATGTGGATGCCAAGGTACCCACATCCGATGCCAATGACGTTGGCGGTCAAAGATTGTCTCACGATACACTGCCGTCGAGCAACGAGTATCCAAAAGTCGAACAGTATCCGAATATGGATGACAATACAGAGTACACGATAGAGCACATTGATTTTGATGCGTTGGAGATTCCAGACAAGGACTGCATCAAATTGCAGAGGTTGCTCTGGGAGAGTGCACCAGCCGTTGTTGCCTACCTGGTTTCAAAGGGAATCAAGTCGTTGCGGCGCTGTGGAGATTTCATGTCCGAGTGTGTCATGGTTCTGCGACGTCTTGAGCTACCCAGTGGACAAACAGATGAGAGTGTGCGAGAGAAGGTGGCAGAAACATTCAAGTCTATTATTTCATCTCTCAATGGTTGCTACAATGAAGTGGACAACTCGGATTTTGAAAGGAAGTCCATGTTGTATTCTCCTGATCCATCAGCAATCAACAACAGAACCATTTATTTTGTGATGAATCGATTCGATATGAAAATTTGGAATGTTCCTGGTTATTTCGGTTGCTTTTTGTTTGCATTGTGCAAATTGATTTTTGGTTACAAGGATTTGAAGACGCTTCACGTGGTGTTTGATTGCAGTTTAACCTTTATTGGGAATCAGCACAAACCATTGATTGCAACAGTATGTGAACCTTATAGTTTGACCTTTTTTTGTGAATGGGTTCAGCTGAACTAACACAATCTTATCACGTGATCAATTTTAGGTATTCAATTGTTTTAAGGCTTATTTTGCTGGAGTTAAAATCAAGAATCTTGTTGTTCTTCAAGCTTCCGGTTGTGTGAATACAGCAAGCCTTCAAGTTCAATCCATGCTATACAGCATGCTGAGGAGCTTGAGCAAGAAGGAGGAGTACAAACTTTATGATTTGGCGCACTGGGAGAAACTACCAGACTATGTTACTCTACCGCAGACAATTGTCACTGAAGAGACAAGAATATTTGTTGATCAGAGTTATAGAGTGATCAAGGTTAACTCCAAGGGCAAGCACCAAGACAGACTCATTGTCATCACTCCAAAGAGTATACTAAACATTGATCCAAAGAGTTTGAGCATCAAGAACGAGAGACTGCTGAGCGAGATTGAAGAAGTTGTCGCACCTACATCGAATCTTGATATACATATGAAATTTAAGCCTACAACCTATCAAACATTGGACGACAATGGAAAGCCATTCTTCTCTGGTAAGTCCAAGGATGATATCGAAAAGGAGTTGAGCTACAGTGATTCTTCAGTTGATATTGATAGTATTTTCAGAAAGTATGTCTTGAACTCTGTCCAGGAGAGGGCACTGCTCCTGGAAGATTTATTTGAAACCACTGTTCGAAGTCAGTTTGTTGCTGCTCCGGTGGCCTACAAAGTGACTCAAGTTTTTGTTGGTGATGAGAACTCTTCAGTTTCACATGAAGAGGCCTTCACTCAAATGAGTCGTAAGAAGAATCGAGAAACGAGAATTTTGAAGTTTTCAAATGATCATATTTTGGAAGTTGATAAGAGATCAGTCAAATATCGCCTGCCTTTCATTGCTGTACAGAACGTAGAATTACTTACGGGTGATCACACCGATGATGAGAGTGGAGATGATCGGACAGCGAATTCATCCAAGATGGTGCTCGTTAAATTTAAGCATGAGGGCTTTCATCGAGTGTGGAAGTTGAAACACACGAAAACAATCTCTGAAGACAATTTAATGGACAGTGTACGAGAGGGTGTTCGTCGGGTCAAGGACATCCTCAAGCTGCGAAAAGCTAGGAGAGCAGACGCAGATAAGAAGCGCGAGCAAGCTGCAAGGGAAAAGTTGCGGAAGGACACTGATTCTCGTGCCACAGACTCTTTCGAATCTGCCATGCTATAATTTTTTTCTCCAGCCAGCGACTGTTGTATTATGTCACTTGTAAATTTCTCGCTCCCTGAAATTAATTAATATTTTGTTGGTGGGATGAATACTTGCTTTATTTTACGATTCACTGTTCCTCGACATCTTCCATCTCCTGTGATTCGGTCTTACCAAAACCACTGATCAACTTTGACAGAGCTGGGATGTCACTAATTTCTGAGGCATGAGATACGAGAGTTTGTTCGATGTGTTCGAGGGATGACTCTAGACAGCGTATCTCCATCTCTGCTCTCTTCATGTTTTCTTGCATAACCTTCTCTCGGGTAGCAAAAGAGTGCCTGCTGTTGGACAACTCCTTACCCAACAGTTTGTTTTGTTCTACAACGTTCGATACTTGTTTCGTCAAGTTAGTGACCTGTATGTGCAGTTGGTCAATTTCCTTCTTGGCCAACTCGATTGAAGTAATGTCGCTTAATCCCTCAGATTTCATCCAGTCCTTCTTTTGAGTCTTTGCCAAGATGAGCTCGAGTTGAAGAGTGAGCTGTTTGTTATCATTCTTCAGTGTAGTACACTCGAAACGAGCATCCCTGAGTTTGGCGTCTACCTTTTGTTTTTCATCACAAAACTGGGACATATCTCTGTGGAACTTGTCAACTAACAGCTTCTCATTGTTAAGACGAGCACGTAGTTCAACTTCCAATTCGTAATACAAACCAGTTAGTCTCTCAATCTCATCTACAGCATCCTTTAATTCCGTTTGAGCGACGCCATAGTCCGTTGTTAATTTAGTAAGAGTTTGTTGCAGGGTCTGATTCGTCTTTTCGAGTTGTTCCTTCATTGTTGTACTTCTTTGCAGTTGAGTTTCTAGTTGGCTCACACCAGATTGGAGTGATTCTGACCGAGTCCTTTCTTGTTCGATATCTTTGTTGTACACTTCCTTCAACCGTTCAATCTCAGCCTTTGCATTTGAAATATCCTTGTTAAACTGCTCCACTAATTGCTTCTCATTGGCAGCACAGTTTCTTACCTCCTGTTCGATGGATGCACGAATGATTCTCAATTGATCAATCTCATTGTGAGCCGTCGTTATTTCATCATCAAATTGTGAACGAAGTGCTCGTTCATTGGATTCAGCATCACTGATGCACTGTCTCAACGTGGCACAAGATGATTTGACAGATTCGAGCTCGTTCTCTGATGTTGAAATCGACTTCTTTAGGGAGTCAATCAGGTTGTTCTTTTGTTCGAGTTCATCTTGCAAAGACATATTTTGACGCTCAAGTTCTTCTCTCTTCACATTGGATTGCATATACTTGGAATCTAATTGATTGCATTTGAATTGCAGACTGGCTGTTTGTGCTTTCTCCTTCTCAACTGCTTCCTCTACTACTTGTCTCTCAATCTTAGTAAACTCTAACAGCTCTGTGTAACGCTTTTCAGACTCAGCGAGAGCACCTAGTAAATGTTGGATACGATGTTCCAAATAGGCGATAGACTCCTTTGAACTCTGATAGAAGAGATACATGTCCTCTTCGGATTGCTCGAGACGATCCTTGAGGATATTGTTCTGCTCTTCAAGTTGAGCAATAGTACCACGAAGACGGCTCACATCTTCAAAAGATGCAGAATTATGGCGACTCACCACGTTAGCCAGTGATTTTGTAGTAAAGTTCTTAATTTCGAGATGTACTACGTTGTCTTCCAACTCAGGAATTTCATCGAACATCATATCGTCTACTTGCATGGTTTGGAGCTGTATTTCTTCTCTGACACATCTCAACTGAATTGATTGTTCCTCCAGGTGATGTTGGAGAAGATAGATAGTTTGGCACAGCGAATCAATCTGATTCTGTTGCTCAGATACAGTGTCTGAAAGAACCACATTCTCTTGAGCAAGGTTCATTTCTCTAACACTGGACTCTTCCAATTCCTCAGATAATCGATCATTCTCCATGGTGACTTCAGAAGCAATCTCCTCAGCTTCATCGCACAACGCCTTGTATTCACCAAGTGCATCACGTGCTTTTCTCAATGCAGATTGATACGTGTTGGATAGCGATGAAACATGTTCCTGATAGTTAAAAACTTGATTCTTCACCGAAGACGACGTAGCAACTGTAGGCTTCAAATCATGGGAGACGATTTGTTGGATAACATCAATTTGTCTCTGATACTCTGCATTCAAGATCAGTACCTCTCTATATCTATCAGCAATTTGATCCTTGTTATCCTTTGTCTGTATTGCTTCAATCTCCATTTGGTACTGTACTCTAGTGTCCTTGAGTTGCTTTTGCATTTCAAAAGACTGTGCTTCAGCCAAAGACAATTTGGTATTAGAATCAAGGAGCATCATAGAAGTATTTGAATATTCAGACTGAAGAGCAGCCAATTGCTTCTTCAATGAATCTCTCTCTTCCTGCACAGTATTGCTTTGTGCTTGAAGTGTCTCCAAAGAAGATTTAAACTTCTCTACTTGGTCCTCCATTTGACGTCTTTCATCTCTCAACAAGTCATGAGAAATCTTGATGTTATCATAATCTTCCTTTAACTTCTCCAAATCTAGATTTGCTTGATTGCTCTTCATCATTGAAGGAGCAATGCTTTGACGTGCCTTTGCTACAGCTGGCACAGTCACCTTCTTCTTGTTCTTGTCCGGGTTGGTACTTGCTTGTTCGTTACTCACTTGTTGTTTTTGCCACTTGTCTTCCAATTCTGCATTGGTTACCCTGAGTGTTTTCACTTCTTGTTCTAGTTCTTTGGCTTGATCTCGCAACGTTTTAAACATTGCAAACTTGTCTTGTAATGAACTCTGTTGTTCTCTAAACTTGTTTTGCCACTGATCTGCAATCTCTTCTGCCTCACGGAGACTGTCTTGCAACCGAGTGACTTCATTGTTGGCCAATTGTACTTCAAGCTTCAATTTTTCAATGCCTTGCTTGTAATGCTTCTTCTGTGCTCTCATTGAGAAGACAAATTGTTGGTTACTGTCCTTTTCACTTCGTTCTGCCTCCAACAAGCTCTTGTACTCTCTTACATCAGACTCTGTATTCTTAAGCTTGATTTTCAAGTTGTTCACATCTCTCTTCAGCTCTTCATAATCATCAACTGTGTGATTGGGATCATCATTCACCACACTGACAACTGTAGTTTGCACTTGGCCCGTTGTTTCAGATACTTGATCCACAAGTCTCTTCTTCTCTGCATAGACACTAAACTGTCTCTTTCTCTTGTTGTTTGGAGTGTTGTTTTGCTTTGTCGCTCCAGTCGTATTGTTGTTTGATGGAGTAGGACTGTGCAGTGATTGATTGGTGGTTGGTTTTTGAGGATGTTGTAATTGTTGTTGTGGTGGTTGTACAATATTCTGGTTAATTACTTGAAGTGGCATTTGTTGTAAAGGTTTCCTTATTATTTCGTTTGTTGTAAAGGGCGTCGAAGAAGTAGTGTGAATCTTCTTTGCGACGAGTGGAGTTCTTGGCATTGAGACGGAGTCAATCGTATCAGTCATGACGTTTTCACCATTCACCATGTGATGATTCAGATGACTCGTCAATGTATTGTTGTTGTGACTTAGCATGTTGTTGTGATGGAAGGGTGGTGTTGGATCCATGTTGTTTGATGTTCAGAGAAATGAATAATGAATTCGAACTGCTGTTGTTGGTCTACGTAACAACTAACTTCTCTCGTACTTGTTGCTTTTACCGTTGCGTTTTACTTGTTAGCAAGGCGAAATGGGACACTACCGAAATATTTTTCATAAGTAACGATAATTTTTTCTGCTCCTTTGGCGCCAAGAAAACATCCCGCTTTTTTTTCGACGCACGGATTTTTTCGCTTTTTCCTGCGGAGGGATTCAAGTTGATTGGATTGATGGACGGAAAAACTGTTCAGATAAGGTGCATGTGAGTATTTGACATCAGAATTGAGAACCCAAAACAACCACACACAAACGTTCCAACGTGTGTACGCACCTAGTCTTTATTTTTTGTTATCTGCACAACACGCAGTGGAATTTGAGTTTTGTTTGGATCCATCAACAAACCTTGGAAAATGATTTTTTTGAATGATTACGTGAGGGATCTTTATTTGCACTTGTTGCATAGCAACAACAGTTCTCTGATCCTGGTGTCCTCTGTGGTTCTGTCCTCCGCCTTGGTCTGGTTTTTTTACAAGGGTAGTAACCAACGTCAAAGCAAAAGCTTCGCTTCAGTAGTATCACCAACGTCATCACCAAGACTGAACTCTTGTGGTAGTGACGATGGAAGTGGTGATGATCAAGCACAACCCATACGGATTAATATTATTGGAGCAGGTGTTTCTGGCCTGGTATTAGCTCGACTCCTCATGAAAAGACCAGAACGCTTCATTGTAAACGTTTATGAAAAATCGCGGGAACTTTCCCCCGCTCTAGGAGGCGGTTTTTCTTTACAGTCTGGTCGAATTATTTTGAGAAGCTTGGGATTGAGTGAAGAGCTTACACCAGAGCTCTTTGAGCCAATTCACACATTGGAGCAATATCAAGCTTCTGATACCACTCCTCTCGGTACTGCAAGCATGCTCAACAGTGATCAAACATGTGCTGTGAGCTGTGCGTTGCGTGCCAACCTTGTGAAACAACTGTCTCGTGGCGTTTCCATTCATTTCAACAAGGACCTCGATTTCTGTGAAACGAGAGGCAAAATCGTTGTTTCTCAGTTCACTGACGGAACTATGAATGAGTGTGAGCTATTGATTGGTGCCGATGGTATTCGTTCCACTGTTCGGACTCAAATCTTTGGCTATTCGGATCCAATTTACTCTGGTCACTCCATGTGGTACGGTGTATCAAAGTTGGATCCAGAGAGTGATGTATATAAGAAAATGAAGCACAAGATGATCACTCAGTCAGGTAAGGGTTTCTACACTGGAATGTACTGTGCTGACTCTGAGGGAAAAGTCGTCTTTTGGAAAACTCATTTGAATGAGAAGCCAAAGAGAGAGACTTGGGATCGGGCGGAACTGTATCATGCCAGGATGAAGCTCTATTATTCATCTAATGATATTGTAGAGCCATTCCCTACCGTTGTGCAGCATGCAGAACGATTGATGCACTTTGGATTGTATTATCGCCCTCCACTCAAAGGCAAGTGGCATCAGGGTAGAGTTGTGCTGATTGGTGATGCTGCTCATCCAATTCTGTATGTAGTTGTGTGCGTTTTGTTTCGTTGTTGCTCGTCTATATATTAAGTGTAAGCTAACAACATTTCATTTATTGTATTCAACCTGTACTTATGACAGTCCATATATGGGACAAGGAGCAAATTTGGCCATAGAAGATGCGGCCGTTCTTGCTAGCCTTCTTTCTCGAGATGACCTGAGCTTCGAACAAGTGTTCAAAATGTTCTATGAAATACGGGAACCAAAAACAACCCAGGTTTTGGGTACTTCTATGAGAATGGGCAAGTTCCAATTGGCATCCTCGACCTTGGGTTGCTTCTTCCGGGACACAATGAGCAAGCTCATGAACAAATTTGGTGTGTATGAGAGGATTATTGCAAAACAACGAGAAGCTTCATTGAAGGATATACCGGAAGAATACCTTTAACGTTTCCTTCAAACAATGCCAAAATAAAAATTTTACTTTTAATTTAAGTCCGGATGTGTCCTTTACAAAATGATTACAAGCGTTGGGTCCAGTAAATTACATGCGACGAGAGTTCTTCTCTGAGCTGCTTGGAGCAGTGATTGGATAGAGAGAAGCTGGCGCTGCGTACTGTGGAGCTGGCATGACATACGATGGATTCATCATCATAGGAGCTCCCATGTGTGCCAATGGGTAATGCTGATGAGGAGCCACATGGTTGCCAGATGGCATATAGATATGGTTGTTCACGACGTAGCCTTGATCCATATGATACACTTGATCTGCTTGTTGTACAATAGGTTGGTTGTACTCTGACATTTCATCCTCAACAATTGCAGAGCTGTGACCTCTTTCGTTCATGAGACCAATGACTTCATCATCCGATTGAATTCTTTCTCCGAGCACCTTGTTGCTACTAGAACAGTCACCAGAATACAGAGCAGGCTTCTTCTTCTCTGCATAGTAATAGTAAAAGAGCAACCAAGAAGACAGAGCACACAAGGCATGCCAAACAGCATGACCCTGGAAGTAACCAGTAGGATTACAGAGAATCTTGTTCTGATCCAGGATCCAGAAGACGAATCCAACAGCGATCGAAACGAGAGCACTCACCCAAACCTTCATATTCATTTGATAGTTTTGTGGTGCGAGCTCAAATCTCACCTTCATATGACTATCGACATAGTATTCACTGGCCATGTAGAATAGAACCATGGCAAAGAAGGCATATCTTCTCACATTGGCCATATAAATATTGATCAATGTAAAGATGATCAACATGGACAGGTAGACACTAAAGAAGACACTTCTCTGAACTCTTCTAGGTGCCAATCGAACCATGTTATAAGCAAATGCCCAACAAATGATAAAGTACATGCCTACATTGTCCATGACTTGAGGCACAAAGGCCATGGAGGCATGATACATGCCACTACCTAGTCCCAAGAACACATTACCCATTCCATACACTGCTCCATACAACCAAAAGGCACTCTCTGGTTGAGCTTCATTCTTGTAATCCTCCTCACTGTCATCTCTATTTTTGTCCAACGCATACCCAATCATTACAAAAACAATTACTCCGGTCAAACAAAACGCCAAATTACTGAACGTGTTCACAGGCTGTTGAAGCAAAGTTCCCGTTGGTTTCTCACAAAAGCAATCATTGGGCATACATGTAGCTTGACTCCAGTTGGACCACGAGCCTTCTAGCATGGAAAGCAAAACAAAGAAACCAACAATGCATAACATGAGTGTACAGGAGACGATTGTCACGACTCTGAACAAGTGAGCAGAGTAGACGACATTATTGGAACTCTTTTTTTGTTGTTGTTGTTGTTGGTTGATGATTGTGGTTGTGGTCATCGTTTTTTTTTTGCTGTTTATGATGATGCTTTTTGTTGTTATCCACAATAATTCAGAGAGAGAAAAATTGCCAGGCTAGAAGGAGACAGATGACATATGAGCTTAAGGGGATTGTGCGATGCCCATTGGTGTGATGTCATTCTGAAACGAAATGGTAAAACCACGATCGTTGAATTTCACTTGCGCAGGTTGAGATAATAAACTTACTCACATTCATTCTTGTTGTTCATGTTCCGTGCACATCGATTTGAAGATCAGAAGGTTATATAGTGTCGTCTTCTATTAGTTTCACCTTATCTTGGGTTCTGAAGCGAACGTCTTAGCATGATCACAGCACAATTGAAACTACAGCACCGCCATTTGATTGGAACAAGTTCCTTTTGTACAGTGGGCGACAACACCCTTCCCCTACTGATGACTGTCGTTGTAAATTTGATTGAAAACTCATATCCACAGAGAGGACACACTGCAACCTCCTGCTCCAACTTTTCTTGTCGCTTAAGACTCTGGAAACACAATTTGTTTTCTAGTTCGATATCTTCCTCCACTTCCATTACACTACTCGGCACAATATCTGTGAGTGATTTGCCAGAATGTATCCGATTCTGTCTAATATACCTTCGGCACAACTCCTGTAAAGACAGAGGGTTTTCTACCGTAATATTCTCTCGAATATCCATAGGCTTGTGCAGATGGAATGAATTACGCATCAGAGTCAGTACGTTCAACTTGTTCAAGCGTTGCATTCTTTGCGGCAAAAAAGTGAGTTGATTATCATTCAATTCTAGCTCTAACAGTTGTGAAAGATCGCATATCGAACTCGGAAGCATCTGCAGTTGATTGTATGCTAGACTGAGTCGAACCAATTGTTTCAAATTTGAAAAAGCATCGTCTGATATCTTGACTATTTGATTGTTTTGCAAGTCCAGTACTCGCAAGCTCTCTGGAAACAAATATTGATACTGATGTGGCCAAGTAAACGCTCCGATCGATGGCCGAGGTGTCTCAATCTCCATTAATCGATTCGTCGACAAGTTGAGAATTTTTAACATTGTCATTCGACACAACACTCCACTTACTTCGTTTATCGCATCATCCTCGCTCTCACGATCATCGACACTATCGGATTTAAGAGTGGAAGACGATGAACTCTTCTTATGATCTCCATGTTTCGAAGGAGATGATGGCAACGTAGTCAATGACTCAATCAAATTCGAACTTAGATCCAATCGCTCCACTCGATGAAACCACTGTAATCCATTGGGAATTTCAGTAAACGTGTTATGACCCAAATCCAATGACCAAACAAAATCTGTACAAGCTCCTTGGGTCTGTTGGATGATTGGTCGCAAATCACGAATGATACGAGACATGTGGCTCGACGAGAGCATTGTATTTCGAGACACGATCACACGATAATTATTCAGAACACTTCTCCAGAACCTTTGTGCAATTCTATACACATTAGGCGGGAGAGAATCATCTTGAATTTCTTCTCCTTCTTCCGTCTCTTCAACAATCGTCGTTGTTGTGTGTGCGACGTCATTGTTTTCCTGATTTGTTCTTGAAGCATCATCACCTGTCACTCGACTGTCATTTTGTGCATTTTCTTCTCCTTCATTTTGTTCTCCAGATCTGTCGATTGCGGGAGAAGTTGTCCCTGATGATTGCCTTTGAGTGGTGTCACGATCGTGGTCATCCTCTTCTTGTTCATTCATTTTTCTTTTCGAGGGTTGCTATCTTTTTGCTTGATGATGTGGCTGGATCAGCGAATTCGGTTTTTGTAACAACAAACTATTTTTTGCCACATTTGCGGGTTGAACGACAAAGAGGAGGTGAAAGTTAATGCTTCATCTGTGTGTGAAGTTGCTCCTTTTGATGAATGGTATGAAGTATTGGATGGTTAGATTTTGGTTGAGAAAAAGGAAACCGGTTTCATGCCTCGGATCTCCATAAAAGGCCTGATGCTGTGGCAGTTCCTCCCTTTCTCCTCTGAGGTGATGGTTGGACCACCAAAAAGAGAGCTTGCAGGATAGAACGTTTGTGAAAACAAATCAAACTGACTGACAATACTTGTACACTCTGAATAGATGGAAGAATTGGCACAGAAATTGTTCAAGAGTAGCTTGACGAACCAACGCCTCGAACCCAACAAGGACCAACAAGGCAGAAAGAATGACACTCCGGGAGTAAAGATGAATCTTGTTGACAACTTTCGACACCTATCCCTAAACCATATTCTCACAATCCAAGAGAGGATAATAGAGCTAGATATTTCGTTGGAGGAGGCTGTAGGAAGAGGAGACACACTTGCAGCCATCAATTACGGCAAAGAATTAAGAACACTCAGAGTGTTGTGAATAAATCATTAGCTAAACTCCCTTGCACATATTCCCAGAATGTTCATCACATTGTCCTCGTTGCAGCATCGTGGAATCATATTGACGGGTCACCAAAAACAGCAACAATCGGATGTCTCTTCGGAAAAATAACGGATGCCCAGAGAGTATCTTTGGGAAGATGAATTGCTTCGAATAACAATCTATTAAGTGCACTGGCCTATGAATCCCAAACAACAAGACTACAGGAAGAAAAGAAACAACAAGTCCAGATCCAAACTATGCACACAAGAACACGAGAATTCAAGCACCTCTGGAGGCCGATACTCTTGGCAATTGTAGCATCAATGGCATTGCTGCTGACGATGATGCCCGAATACACTCATGGACAGAACAACAATGGATGTGTCAACTTTGCCCTATTTGGACCAAAGAGAGTGGGCTCCTACCTGGAGTGGAACACTCAGAATGATGTAATGAATGGTATGGTTGTCTTTAATCGGGACAACAAGCTTGATGCAGGATGGATTGCATTCGGACTTGGAACAAATCTTCAGTATGGTATGGCTCCAGCTGACATCATGCTCATTTGGAAAGAAAATGGTGAGATTAAGCACTCGATGAAACAAGCGGTCGAAACTGTAGGGAAGCCACATCAGGCCAACGGTACCATCTTTGAAAACAATCTCTCGGTGATTGAAAATGACGACGGCTCCGTCACAGTCAAGTTCTCCAAGAAATTCCAATATGCCACAGAAAGAAGTGTGACGATCAAGGATGCAACCATGGAAATCATGGTCGCTATGCATACGAGCAGAACACCTCAGGGACCAGATGCATCAACTAGTTGGTTCATTCATCAATACAATCAAAAGTACCAGTTCAATCCAATGAAAATCTCAAGTAATTGCATCGGACCAAGCCCATCACCAAGTCCCAGTACCAGCACTGGTCCTCAACCATCTGCCCTCCCAAGTGGAGCACCATCACCTGTTCCAACTCCTATTCCTTCTCCATCTGTCCCTGCTACCAGCAGTCCTGCACCTATCCAGTCCTCTCGTCCTTCTCCGACTCCGTCCAGTCCTACAGGTGCGAGAAGCAGTTCTCATCCACACGCCAGTGATGCAGATAACCATACTCCTAGATTCATTATCTCAATGTGTCTATTAGTAGCGACCATTGTAATATCTTTCTTGTTCCGCAATTAGTCAATGAGATGCTAAGCCAATCGAATAAAATACAATTAAATTACATATTTATGTTCTCTCGTGTAACATTAAGCACTCCGTGACTCATCAGGACCATCTTCCTCCTTCGTCTTAGAATTCTCTTCTGGCAGGGAGATACTGTCTTGTTTCGGTACGCTTTTTGGAGATGGACTCGTGTCGGATGATGAAAAGCTCTTGAACTCATCCTTAAAGTACAGTCGCAAAAGCGTCATTATCAGTGGAGTCAAGCTCGCAATCAGCGCAGCTGAACCAAAAAGAATAGTGCCCCACTGTATGGCAACTGCAGCACTGTTGAACAAGTTTTGTAATCCATGAGAAGTTCTTGACACTGATTCACCTACACTCTCACCATAGAGACTCAGAATATAGCTTGTAATGAATCCAGTCTTTTTCGGGGAGCTGACTGTTGTTCCAGAATCAATAGAAGAGGAAGCACCTTGATTCTCATACCTGGGAACTAGTCCTGACATCTTGGAGCTCGAGAGTCGAACACGACATTGTTCAAAGTAACGGTGCAACCGATCCGTGTACGAGCACTGACCATCAACTGTAGATGACCGCGAAAATTTCCAATTCGAAAAAAGCGCGAAAATTTTTGTTTTTTGTGTCACTTGTTGAAGGCCTTCAGCAGGATTCGAAGAAAGTTGGTCAATGGCGATATTTGCGTTATTGTTATCGCTCATATTGAGGTTATTATTCAATATTGGTGTTGCAGTATTGTCACTCATTGTTTTGATTTTTGTTTTTGCTTTTCTGTTTTTCTCAGAGAGATAATTTCGTTGTTCCAGGTTTGGGAGAACAAATCAGAGTTTAGCCACAATCCAATCCAAAATGCAGGTATGTTACAGTACATGTTTATTTTTGTTGAAATCTTTGTTTCGAAGTCACCTCCTTTGTTGTTGTTATTGTTGTTTGTTCGACTGCAATTTAGAAAGCAGCAATGCCAGTGATGGCTCTTCCCAAGATCAATGCATGAATATCGTGAGTACCCTCGTATGTGTTTACACTCTCCAAATTGACAGAATGTCTAATGATGTGATACTCGTCACTGACACCGTTACCACCGAGCATGTCTCTGCAAACTCTGGCAATATCCAACGCCTTTCCAGCATTGTTTCTCTTGAGCATGGAAATCATCTCTGGAGAGTACTTTCCTGCATCTCTCAATCGACCCAATTGGAGACATGCGTGCAATCCGAGAGTAATCTCAGTTGACATGTCAGCAAACTTCTTTTGACTAATCTGATTGGCTGCCAATGGTCGTCCAAATTGCTTTCTGTCCAACTGGTATTGTCTTGCAAAGTGGAAGCAGAATTCTGCAGCACCCAAAGCACCCCATGAGATACCATATCTTGCGCTGTTCAAACAACTGAATGGTCCCTTCAATCCCTGAACACCAGGCAGCATGTTCTCTGCTGGAACACGAACATTGTCCATGACAATCTCACCAGTCTCCGATGTTCTCAGAGATACCTTGCCCTTGATTCTAGGAGTGGTCAAACCAGGCATTCCTCTCTCGAGAATGAAACCTCTAATGGCACCATTCTCCTCCATATTCTTTGCCCAGACGACACAAATGTCAGCAATCGGAGAATTGGTAATCCACATCTTTGCACCGTTGAGAATATAGTCACCAGAAGCTGAGTCACGAACAGCTCTTGTTTCCATGGAACCAGGATCAGAACCGTGATTTGGTTCAGTCAAACCAAAGCAACCCACAATCTCACCAGTGGCCAACCTTGGCAAATACTTTTGTTTTTGAGCTTCTGTTCCGAACGTATAGATGGGATGCATGACCAACGAACTCTGAACAGAGAGCGCAGATCGAAAACCACTGTCCACACGCTCCACTTCACGAGCAATCAAACCATAGCTCACATAGTTGACACCAGGGCAACCATATCCTTCAATCGTGCTTCCTAGCATACCCATCTCACCAAACTCACGGAAAATGTCTCTATCAAACTTTTCTTGTCTAAAGCTCTCAGTGACACGAGGCATCAACTTGCTTTGACAGTACTGGTGGACCTGATGTTGGATCTCACGTTCCTCGTCACTCAACAAGTCATTGAGTCTGAGTGGATCTTGCCAATCGTATGGGACCATACCTTTTTGTTGACTGCTGCTAGCATAGGAACGTTGAGACAATGGTCGTAGTGCTGCTTTGTTGCTGTTGTGCAAGACACCAGCAAGGGACTTTTGGGTGAGTTGTTTGAACATGATAATTTTTTATGAGTTATTGTTGTTTTTGTGGGAGTTGTTGGGAGTGGATTTTTTTGGTTTTGCCAGTGTGGTATGATCCAACCAACACACATACATGTTTATTGAAGGATACAGGTCGTAACGATCTGATTTTTGATGATGTCACCCAATCATTTCGGTGATCCGCCACCAGAGAGGAGAAATTGAATATCAAATGAAAAAGAAAATCTTCAGGGCAAAAAAATGAAGACATTTATTTCATACGAAGAAGGATTGAAGTGTGAAGAGAAAAACTTTTCCTTCATATCTCTCACATTGGAAGACCCAATAGCACGTGTCCTTTGGGAAAGAGGCGCGGAAAAATACTGAGCGGAGCATTGCTATTAGCTCAAAAACAACTGCAACACAAAAAAACATCATCATCTAGACGAATGAAGAACAAGCAAGCTTTGAATCAAGAGGTGGGAAAACATCGTTTCGATCTCTTGTTTCTCAAGAGATGGCTTCGTTGTTGCAAATTGGCACTCACGTCAACCAAGTCTCTACAGTCAGAGGGAACTGATCATCATGATGTTCAGTCAACAACAAAGCTTTGGTCTTTTTTGAGTCAAGTTCAGATGCCTTCTTGTCTTCCTCAGTCTTCTCTTGTTCGTGTCATGTCGTGGTTATCCTGTGTCTCTTGGTTTAATCTCCTCTGTGTCGTTCTTCTCTTTTGCTTCTGCTTGGCTGAAGTGTACGTTGGAAATGAAGTGATGAAAGCTGCGTCGAAATTTACCAGCGCTATCGTAGACGGTTGCTTGAATCAATCGCGCGAAGCGACTCGGAAATTTATTTTGGTCATGTTGTTGACTGTAGCTTGGATTTTGGGTGTGAATGCACTAAAGACGGTTCGCATGCTCATTAATGATGCATTGCTCGTTGGTTGGAGAAAGAATTTGACATTGCATCTACAATCGAGGTATTTGAACAAGGATTCATTTTATCAGATGCTACTGTTGGATAAGAGAGTTGATAATCCGTACGTTTGTTTGTTGTTGTTTGACTATTCATTATTGAGCTTTTGCACTGTTGTTTATTCTTTTGTATTTTGTTTTATTAACAAGTTTTGTAAACTTTCTTTTTGGTAAACTTTGTGGTTCGATAATATAGAGATCAGAGAGTGACGAGAGATGTTGAGGCGTTTTCAAAGGCCATGGGTACTATCCTTGAAAAATTGTTTCAATCTCCGACAAATGTCATTACTTATACTGTGTTGACATACAAGTCACTCGGTTGGCAAGGTCCCTTGTTCTGCTATGCCTATTTTGCACTGGGCTCGATCATTAACAAGTTTTTAATCTCACCAATTGCCAACTTGTGGTATCGACAGGAGATTGCTGAGGGCAACTTTAGATTTTCTCATGTCTCGCTACGAACCAACGCAGAGTCCATTGCGTTCTTTGGTGGTGAAGAGAGAGAACGTGAGAGAAATGAAAAGTTCTTTGCCAAAATCATTCGGAATCGATGGTTCATTGTCAAACGAAACTTTTTCCTCAATTGTATGTACAAACTAACGAATAATCACTTTTGTTGCAAGCGGTGGTTCAGTTAAGAAATAATGATTCTAACTTTTTGTTTTCTGTTCAATGGTGTTTTTTGTTTGATTATTGTGATGAAGTCCATACCAATTTGTTTGGCTACATTGGGTCCATTCTCAATCTCTTTATTATTGCTTTTGCGACATTTGTGTTGCAAACGTACGGAAGAGATAATGAGACACCTGGTGAGCTCATGGCCCGAATTCAAATGGATTCCTTTGGTGTCATTATGCTTGTCTACGGTTTTACACAGTTTATTCAATTGGCTAGTGACTTGTCCGAGTTGGCCGGCTACACTGCTCGTATCGGTCATATGACAGAAGTGTTGGCAGAGTTGAAACAGAGAGAAGCATCTCGTAACGCTGATAGCACTGTTGGTTATCAAGAGCTGTTTAATGCTCTGGATGAGAATGATGCTGATTACATTGAGTTCAGAGGTGTCTCTGTTTATACTCCCATGTCCGATCAACAAAATGATGCTTCGGACGTGTTCAACTCTGATTCCAGATGTCTTGTGAATGACTTGACATTCAAGGTGTCTCCAGGAGAGCACCTATTGATTCAAGGTCCTTCAGGTGCAGGAAAGGTATGTATTGAATGGCAACCACTTTTTTACTTGTCCCATACATGTACTAACTCTAGCAACGAATATGTCCAAAGAGTTCGATATTGCGTCTGTTGGGTAACTTGTGGCCATACAAGACAGGATTTATTGCTAGGCCTTCAAGGGACAATTTGCTGTTTGTTCCTCAAGTACCATACACCTTTCGAGGAACTCTCATGGATCAAATTACATATCCTCGGAAGATACGAGACCCAGAGGAGAAGGAAATGATTAGGCCACAATTGGTGGAAACTCTGCAAAAGTCTCGTCTCGAATACTTGCTCAATCGTGTGAACAACGACTGGGAAATATCCTATGATTGGCCAGAGGCACTCAGTCCAGGAGAAAAACAGAGATTGTCCCTTGCCCGTGTGTTCTACCGTCAACCTCGATTTGTGATTCTCGATGAATCAACTAGTGCTGTCGATATTGATGTAGAAGAATTCATGTACAAGAACATACGAGCACTACCAGGTGTCACAATCGTTTCCGTGGGACACCGACCTACTTTGCAACAGTTCCATGATTTCTCACTGCTCATTGACGGACATGGAGGGTGGGTGTTCGGAAGAATAACAAAGGATTTGTAAATCATTACAACAGCAATTATTTATAATCAAAATACATCCTCATTCTTCTTCTTTATATAAATTAATGGGTCTTTGGAGCAAGTGTCTCAGCGTCAATCAAGTGTTCAGAGATGACTTGTGGACCACCACCGACAGTTGTGTGAAGAATGTATCTGAGCATTCCCTTGTTCTTCTCCAATTGAGCCTCATCCATACCCAACTCCTCTTGCACAGCTTGAACAAACTTTTGAATTGGTGCACTGTTGCGCAAGTACTCTGGTGCGAGCTCACTCTTTGCAAAGTATTCCGACTCGGATTGAGTGTCCGCTCTAGGGATCATATGAATCAGAGTAAACAAGAATTCTTGCATGGTCTGTTCATTCTCAAAGAAGAGGACAGCGTTTGGACCGGCATCAAAAGTGTAACCGGCAGAAATCTCACCCTTGACCTTGTTGAACGCGTTCACCACTCGTACAACCAAATGAGATGCCTCATTCATGTAAAAGATGGCTGGTTCAGTATCTGCACAGCACTCGTGGAAATTGTCAGAGTCAATCATTGCCAAATGAGCCACCGTAGCAAAGTCCTTGTCCTCAATCGCCTTTTCCATCTCCTTCATTCTCACAGGGACGACATCCGATGCACGAACAGCCAATTTCTTGCTCGTTGCCACACTCAACTGCATACCAGAGCTACTGGAAACTGCCTTCTTCTCAGAACTGGCCACTGCGACCAAAATTTGAATGTTTGGCCACCAGTGTTCATCCTTGACTTGAACAGCTCTTGATGATTCATGATCGTGACCCATTTCCCACGCCACAAATCCACCATAGACACTACGACATGCACTTCCACTACCCAATCTCATAATAATGCTCAAATCACCTTGTACTTGATACAGTTGAGCCAATGCATACACGAGACAGCAATAACCACTGGCACTAGAGGCCAATCCAGCCGCAGTCGGAAAATTATTTTCACTGACAATTCGCAACTTGAATTGATCAAGTGTACCATTCTGTTTGGCTTGGAGGTACCATGGAGCAGTGGCTCTCTCTTGAATGAGTGAAACAACGTTTTGGATACGCTTATTGTTGTCAAAATCTTCAGTCTTGTTGTTGAGAATCATGGTGTTTTGTTGGTTGGGATCATTGGTGGCAACAACAGTGGTCTTGCTCTTGAGATCACTCATGTTGAGTGTGAAGCTGAGGGAACTGTTGAGAGGAATGTGGAGTTTGGTGTCTTTTTTGCCCCAGTATTTGATGATGGCAATGTTGACTGGTGCGATCGTGGTGTAAATGTCAGTGGTGGTAATGGTGGTGGTGGACATTTTGTGTGGTGTTTGTTGTGTTGTGTGAAAGCTTTTTTTTTTCTCTGCGAGTGGTTTGTTTCTCTGTTTGGAGATATCATTTTCCACACAACGGATGACGCGCGCCAAAATTTTGTTGTATATGGAGCAAGCAAATGAAGGGAGAGGAGTGTTTACTATGGTGGCGGTGGGTTGGATGGTTGACTGTTGTTGCCGCTGATGCTTTCGTAGCGAGCTCTTGCTCGTTTACGGCACACGTCTTGGTAGGTCTCACCTGGTAGACGTTCCATTCGTGTCAGTTGTTGTGCATGCTGACTAAACTGTTCCAGAGTGGTCGTGTGAGTGTGAGACGATGTTGATGCGAAACCGAGGCCTGTTCCCGTTGAGATGACAGGTCCGATGGGTGCAGTAATACCAGTCTTGTTCTTTCCCAGCCCTTCTCCTTCGTTCCATCCAAACTTTTTGAGCAACTTGTTGCCAATGTTGGACTCTGGCAAGGGTGCAGCTTCGACAATGGAAGATCGATCATTGGACGTCAATTCAGAGGCCTTTCGTTTTTGTCCACTAGTGACTTGTTGTTTCTTCTTCTTTGTCACTTCGCCAAGCAGTGTTTCCATGTCTTTTTGAAACCTTTGGAATTCTTTTTCTTTCTCTCTCTGCTCCACTTGATGCAATGCCTTCTTGTATTGTTCGTTTGGTACAAATCCCTTGCCAATGACTACTCCCTTGTCTGATGATGATGCCAGTGCAGAGGTAGAAGTAGAGCTTTGACTTACTTGACTTGTGATGGCAGTTGTTGTACTACTCTCGGGCACAACCGCGACACATTGATCAGATAGTGATGACGAAGATGGTATGACAGTATCCGCAATACTCTTTTGGAATTCTGCCAACACATCATGCTCCTTCAACTCTTTTGACTGTTTGTTCCACTGTGCAATACTCTTGTCTTGTTTATCACGTTTTCTTCTTCCGATTGAAACAACAGGCTTCGATAAGTGTTCTGCCATTGATTGCTGTTGCGAGAGGAGAAGTTGTTGTTGCAAATCAGCGGATGAAGTGGTCTTTTCCTCTGTTTGTGGCAATGAAGGTCCAATAATTGGTTTATGTTCTTGTTGACTCTCACCTGATCCGCCAACCACTTGATACGCTTGCTTCTCTTGGTCAAAATACATCCAACATTGATTTGTCACATCAAAGAAATATGTCGTCTTTGGATCGTAGTAAAAATTGGTTTGCTGGTTGTAGTAGTACCCTGTTGCCGAATCATATGTGTATCCAGGCATATCAACAACTTGTGACAATGGATCGTTGCTCTTTTGACTCGAATAGTTGTAATAGGATTGCCACTCGGCAATCAATGTAGAGTCATTGTTCTTTGCTGCTGCAGTTGCATCATCAGAAATATGCTGTCTCTTTGCAAAAGTGGCATTAATTGCACATTCATCAATCAAAAATGGATGATCCTTCCTGATTGCCTGTAACACGAGTGATGCATCCTCAACAGACTCAAATTCAACAAAGGCGAATTGTCTCGATTGAAGTGTAGCCTTGTCTCTAATCACTCTACATGTCTTCACTGTGGCCAAGCTCGAAAACACTGAAACAAGCTATATATTATGGGAATCAAATAGAGAGAGAGACAATTTTGTTAACAACAACATGTTCAATGATCAATCAAATGTGGTATAGAACAACCGCACATGCACAACACTACATTGATGTATAGTATCATGGTATGTGCTGTGGTGCGCGCTCACAAGTGCAAACAAAAATACATTACAGTGTCCTCTGTCGTGTGTGGTGCCAAACCACGAACAATAATTTCTTCCACTGGTTTCAACGTCGATGAATGATGATCACTCTGATGATTCAAAGTACTTGAAGTTTCACCACTCTCACTCACCTTGTCACTCATGGGAACAATTTCAGCATCATCAGACTTGACTTGACTGCATTGAAAGCACTTTGATCGATAGGCAAAGTTGTGTGCTTTACAGTGTGAACAAATCCAATCATTGTACGTTGTCATCATTGTTTTCTTACTGTTCTCACTCAATCGATCATTCAAAGATTCTTCCTTTGACGACAACACGGATGATGATGATGATGATTCTTGCTCATCTGTTGTTGTCGTTGATAAAGGTACTTGTTGTTGCTTCCTTGCTCCCATGCTATACTCAATCGTCACAAAGTCATCACCTATAAACATACCACCATTTGTCATTTGAATCAAATTTTTCGATGTTTCTACACTATCAAAATCCAAAAAACCAAATCCTCTGGATGCACCAGTCATGCGATCACGAATCACTTTGATTCCAATCGCCGTCAGATTATAATTTCGAAAAATGGTGTTGCGAATCTGTTTTTGTTGTTACATGCATTGTGAGTGATGATCAACATGACGAAAAAAATCAACAAAAAAAAATTGATAAGCACGTACATCGTCCTCAGTGACTTGTGGACCTAATCCTTTCAATACGACACTGGATGATGGTTGAATCGCATGATAATTGTTCCTATTGTTTTGTGGTTGATATGATTGTCTACTACTACTATGATGATTATGATGACGACGATTTTTGTTCCAATCATCTTCTCTTTCATCATCATCATCATCATCATCATAGTCGCTAGATTTATCGTCATGACGTTTGTCAAAACTCTTGTATGGTCGTCTTTCATACTGCTGTTCATGTTGTTCTTGCTCTTGTTGTTCACTTTTTCTAATGACGTCAAAAAAAAGTTTTTGTGTTTTGTTTTTTCATTGTTGTTGTTGAACGAACAAATATACAAGTGTCAATGATTGAGTGAACCAGTCACATATGTGTGTGTGTTTGCAATACATGAAAATGCATATGAATTTCACGTGTATGTGTTTTAACGCATTGTTGATTTGTTATTATATAGGGATCAAAATTACCTATCATTCTCATTGTGATGATAGTGAGCTCTATGATGATCATAGCTATGGGTGTTGCTACGATGCGAATTGCGTCTTCCACCTGATTCTTCTCTGTCTCTCATTTTTTTTTCAAGTAGGTTTGCTTTTTTTTATTCAAGTCGGGGGAGTTTTTGCGAATTGTTCGAACTTGTGCTTTGACGATGGATCGGAGAATGTCCAGGACAAAAAAGCCGATGCCAAAAAAACAAAGACACATGGCACACAACAAATGTTCGATGGGTCGTCGTTCTCAAACAAAATCATTATCTGTCCTCACATGTCTCAGTGTACTCGTTATCATTGCATCCCTCTTCATCCAATCCCATCGTGCCCTAGAATTATTAACTCCGACTCCGACTGTTCCGACTACGGTTTCTCAGCTGGAGCTGCGGCAAGAAAAATGGTGCAACGATGATGATCAAAAAATATACAACTATAATCATACAACCAACTACCAAGCAAGGGATGATTTTCCACTGTTGCCTGACAGTGACTCAAAGTTCATTCTCACTCCCAATCAACTCGGTTCAACATCTCCTCAAAAGATGCTCGTCATTGACTTTACCAATCAAGAAGGACCTCCCATGGGTGGAATGAAGCTCTCTCTGCGTATTCAAATCTGTTCCCAGAAAACTTCTTCTTCCTCTTCGAGTGACAATGCCAATGGTGGTGGCGTAACGCTCGTATTGGGAGTCAATCGGAAACCAACCATGGAGTCGTATGATGCCTCTACAAAAGTACTTCCCTCAAATGGCAAATCAAGTAGTGCTACTGCTGTTGCCACTGTAAATTATAGCTCTAAAATGATTGTCTATGTCGGTTTATTGAACAATGATTCAAAGAACATGGCAATGATATCATTGACGCCTAGCCTCCAATCCTTGACCTCTCGATTTGTAGATTCATCTGCCTCCATGTTGTCCATGGATATGAAGCAGCAAGAGTGTCCCATGGGGCCATGCTTAAAAGTTCAGGTGCAGTGGAGTCTGCCGAACCGTCAGACGTTGCTATCGAACTTGGAGTACAAGTTTGTTTATGTACTGGGCGGTGAAGGAGGCAAAATGGACCCTGATACACGCGCACCCTGTTTGATGAACACTGTGTGTGGATCAGACAGTTGTGGTACGGCCATAACGGATGACTATCAGCAGTTTGACCTGGACAGCTCGACCTTTACGTACTCGGAAATATTCTTCATTTATGAGAACAGTGCGATTGCTTCTGCATCCAACTTGTTGTTCAATATGATTGCACGGGACAAAACACAGCCCATAACGCGCTCAGGTGTCTATTCTCCCTACAATAGCAAACAAGACATGAGCGGTAAATATATTTTGATTGTGGTGCTTGCTCTTGTGCCCGTCGTCGTCATTGTGTTGGTGGCTGTAGTGATTACCGCATGCTATTGCTTTACATTTAGACGGAAACACAAGGGGTACTACAATGTCGTGTACTAATGGATTGCGCACCTTTGCGTCTATATATATGATAAATGTGTATTCAAGGTTTCTCCGTAGTTTGTCCTGTAACTGCTCGTACTTGACTATGAAGTTCCGCACATGTCCTCAAGTCTTCTTCCTATAAATAATCTTTGGATGCCCGATCACGATCTGAAAAAACACTTCCACAAACAACAAAGAAAAACAACAGGTACCTTAACTTCTTATACTACTACATAATCATGGCCAGTCTATTCGGTGATATCAAGCTTACCAACGCCAAGGGAGAGTCCATATCTGCTCAAGAAGCCCTCAAGAACAAGAAGGCTATTGGATTGTACTTTAGTGCTCATTGGTGCCCACCATGCAGAGGCTTCACACCCATCTTGGCCTCCTGTTACCAGAACGCAGCCAGTCCTGACTTTGAAATTGTTTTCATCTCGTCTGACCGTGACGAGAACAGCTTCAAGGAATATTTGGAGAGTATGCCATGGTTGGCTGTTCCTTTGACTGATTCCAAGGCTCAGGAACTCAAGAGCAAGTTCAAGATTACTGGCATTCCTTCGTTGATCGTTGTGGATCAGAGCGGTAAGGTGATTACGACTCAGGGACGAAATGAGATTTCTTCTGATCAAGAAGAAGCCATTAACAACTGGGTGAATCAATAAACTATTGCGCAATTCGTACAGTCAGGTATTCTAGTGTTTTGCAATTGAGCGAGTAACATTCAAATTTGCCTTCACTCTTTCAAAGTTAAAAGGGCATAAAACAAGGCCAAAAGCCTACATTACTGAGGGTTCTCGAGTAGTCTCCTATCTCAATACTAACTCAGCCAGATGGTGCTTAACTTCTCTATTCGAAATGGGAAGAGGTGGTTCCACCATTGTATGAACGTAGACATCTATTATATGTTTTAACAGAACTTGGACGAAGAAACATCCTAGATGAAGAGAAGTCTGACGAATCAATTTGACGAATGGATGATCTAAAGAACAAAGGGGCAACAAACATTTGGTTGCAAGGTCTGAGAAGAATCATCATCCCTTCCTCGGTAGGAGATACAGTGTTAGGATTGAAAAGCAACAGAGGAGACCACTCTTTTGGTGATTTCAGCTGTCTAACGGGAAGGACTGATGACGTTTCGCTGATAGCTCCGCTCGGGGCAGCAAGGTTGCTGCGCAAGATAGGGTAGCACAAAGAAAACTCCATCATCCAATTACCACCTGGAACTTGATCCCCCTCACTTGGCGTTTTTTGTTCTTTTCGTTCTTCGTTCGTGGGGTTACCAAGAAACATATTACATTCACACTACTACAAACTATAATGAGATTCTCTCTTATTGCAATTGCTGCCATTTTGTTGTTGGCAATCTTGGCCGTCTCCCAAGCTGCCCCATCCAACTCAAAGCTCTCCAAAAAGCTGGTTCAAAAGAAGGTTGACTTGTCCAAGATTTCTGATCCAAAGGTCAAGAAGGTCTTGGGAAAGTGGAACAATGCTATCCATAAGGCTAAAAACGCCAAAACTATTGTTGCCTCCCTCAAGAAGAAGTACATTAACAAGAATACTACCGAAGAAGTTGCCTCTGATTCATCTAATGGCGTCCTTTCCATGGATCAACTCAAGGCCATTATGCCAAACTTGTCCAACTCAAAGGCCAACGGCTACATTAGCCACATTAACGATGCCTTGTCCTGGGGCAGTATTACCACCTGTTCAAGAATGTCGTCCTTCTTGGCTCAATTGGCTCACGAGTCTGCAGAGTTGAGATACATGGAAGAAATTGCCTCTGGTGCTGCTTATGAAGGCAGAAAGAACCTTGGCAACATTTACCCAGGTGATGGTACAAGATACAAGGGCAGAGGTCCAATCCAATTGACAGGCAGAGCCAACTACAGAACTGCTGGTGCAGACTTGGGTGTCGATTTGGAAGAAAACCCAACACTTGCTGCTACACCACAATGGGGATTCAAGATTGCTGCTTGGTACTGGAAAACTAGATCATTGAACCAGTATGCTGATCAGAACACTCAAGCCTCCTTTGATATCATCACCAAGAAGATCAATGGTGGTTACAATGGAAAGGCTGACCGTGACAAGTTCTGGAATAGAGCCAAGGGTGTTTTGGGATGTTGAGTTAACTTTGTATACAGCATCAATAAAACAAGCTTCCCATCTCCAATTTTTTATTGGTTTAAATCGATATTAAAAATCGTAGAAGTAATTGGCGTTGTTGGATTCTTTGAGCACAGCCCCAGCTGCATCAAAAACAACAACTTGAACACTTCCCATGCCTCCCAACATTTCTGGAACAGTACAAGAAACATTGTTACCAGTGACATCATATGTGGCAGTAGCGTTAGCGGATCCCTTGCCTGGATGGTTGAATCTGCACTTTGTGTTCTTTCTATCACTGAAACCAGCACCAGAGATTGTGACAACGTTACCACCGGCAACTGGCCCATGGTTTGGATTGACAGCACTGATGACCGCTGGAATGGCCGAAGGATCATACGACCAGAATTCTGGAGCGATGACACGACCAGTGTTTCTGTATGGCACATAGGTGTTCCAGTCGTCATCTGGTGTCATCCAATAGAGTCTCAATGCACAGTTGATTTGACCTTGGAAGTAGTACAAAAGGACAGGATAGAAACCAGGGGATGGGAATTTCACTACAGCAGGGATTTGTGTTGCAACGTGGTTACCGTCGTCGTTGATCTCTACTGGTGTTCCCTTGCCCTGTGTGTCAGTCCAGATCCACATGATTGAACCATCATTACTGTCAAGTGTAATCTTGTAGTCACCTGCCTTAGGAACTCTCAGATAAGTGTAAGCCTTCATTGCGAACTGGGCAGAGTATGGAGTGCTTCTCCATCCAGTGAATGGGAAGTTGTTTGGATTGTTGTAGTAATCAGCAATCTCAACATAGCTGACGGGCTTGGTGAGTTTACCACCCTCTGGCATTGTCATAATAGGATTTTGATAATAATCACCGTAGTCCATGTACAATGACGGAATACCTTGTTTTCTTCCTGTTGGTAGCAATTGAGCTGGAACAACATCAGCAGCATGAACTATTTCAATGGCGAAAACCATTGGTGATTCCACAATCTTCACAAAGTCCAACTTGATTTGGTTTTCTCCATTGATATCAACATAGAACTCTCGAACAATTGCAGAGTAAGGTCCAATAGATTGGAAAACGTCGACCTTTGGCAACATTGTAACACCATTGGCTCGCACACTGAACACTCTTGCACCTGTACCTTTCAATCCTTGATTTGGATTCAGTGGATCATACAAGATGAAATTGCCAGCGTACAACTCAGCAAAGTGAACTCTGACGAGCCATTTGCCATTTGGAACATTAGGGAAGAGATAAGAGAACCCGTCAGGGAAGTATCTCTCGGTCAAGTAAATGGTTTCGTCATAGCAACCATCAACACCATATGGATGAGGTTCCAATGGTGCCCATGGAATGTTATCAAAACGATCAACAGTAGTCGGGTCAACGTAGTATTGATCCTTGGCCCATTTCTTTCCTCTGGTGTCAGTGTAATCCACAGTGCTACCACAATTGATTCTGTACAAGGCTCTTTCCACTGGCAAGTTTGCTGGGTTTGGATTTCCAGCTGGTGGTCTAACATAAGTTGGTGGAGGCCTTTGTGATGTTATTTTTTCAGAAAAAGGAACGTAACAAAACTAATATTGATCCCATTCACAATTCATAATTAGGAGATATCATCTTTGTCGAGATTGATCTGTAAATCAATAAAAATCTATGTTTTAAGAAATGCATAGTAATGCATTGAATACCAAATAAATAAATATATGATAGGGTTGAACAATACAATAGAACCCGGAAAAATTTGAAATTGTTTTTCAATAATACACTTATACAACAGTTGGATATGTTTCTATTCAATTTTTGTAGGAATGATTATATCCGACAAGAATTGAGGAAAAGATAAAATAGGTAAGAAAACATTCACAACATCACCTACTGTCTCATTTCACTTTAAGCTTAAAGTGATGAAATTTACATATAATTATCCTTCTGGTAGCCAATATGAGCTTGATGAAATCACAAATTGCGTCTGTTTCACACGAATAATTCTTCTTAAGGCTACCCAAGAGATCTTCAATTCTTCAATAAGGTCATCAGACCACTTGCTCAGTTTCTGAAACACTGGAAGAACTCTTCTTTTTCGTCTTGTTGTTCTTGTATTTGCCATGGAGTGTTGTTGATTTGGACCAGTTGTACAGCACTTGGAAATCATTTTGTTGTCCTATGAGACTATAACACAGCGGCAGTCTCATTAACTTCATAGCTAGAATTTCTACCAAGATCTTGGAATATCACGGACATGAGTGACCAGTTACGTAACAGTGAATTTTTAATTGCATTTTTCATTTTTCATTTGAGAAAAGCAACACCGTTAAGTGAAGGTTGAAAAAGCAGGGAGCTGAAAAACAGAAAAGTTTCTTCTCAAGCAAACGTATTGCTGTTTTGGTAACATTATTAGTAGAGCCAAGGCTGTTAGAACGAAGACTTCTATCACTCGAATTCCAGTATTTAGAATACTGATGATCTCTCCTCTACTGCGTAATCTACCAAATTTTTTGAGAGGATAAGCACTGAGAAATTTTGTTCTGTCAAGTCATCTATAGTTTTGTTGTACATATCTTCTTGCTCAACTCTTTAAGCCTGAGTTTAAAAGCTTCGAAATGATCTTCAGCAAATCTCTTGGATCTCTGAAAATGTTGACCAAAACCTTCTCTCTGCATCCAAATCACTTGGGTCACATGCCTTAACCATTGTCCATTTGTCAAATGAGTAGGAGCAATGCAGATATGAATCACCAGTTTTGTGTGAAGGTCTTCTTCTCTTCTTTCTCAAAAATGGATTCCAAATTTTTGCATATACTCCTCGGTTGTTGCTTCTCACTTCTCTCCTCAGAAGTCTTTGGTTCTTTAATAACATTTGATACTATCTTTGCTTCAGCTCACGACGGTACATGTGAACCGAATCTGGACTGACCCCGATATCTCCAGACAAAAACAGTTCAAGCTCGCTCAACAACTCGATATATTTTCTCGCAAAACATACAAACCACAATCAAAAGAATTTGATTGTTGTGGAAGCTTCGGTTTCCTTATATTGATATGAATCCCAGCGGATGAAAGGCTTCCACCGTTATTGTTCCTATACTTCCAAGCTCTCTGCAAAAATTTGTCAAATGGTTGACCAGAGACATATTCCAGGTGGCAAGGCTGTCACAATAGATCAACTCTAAGCTCCTTTGAGTTGGTTGGATAATAAATAGTATCCAGTGGTTATTCACACATACTGGGAGCAATGTTGCTCTGTCACAAAAAACATCATGTTGGAGAATTCTTTGAATGCATCTGTGTGTTGCGCGAGTAGTGGATAGAACTGTGAGTTAAGTATATAAACACCACTCTCGTATGGTATGTCCGTTAAACAAAAATCTATAATGTTGTCGTTGAAAAACTTGGATGGAAGAAGAGACTCTATTTTATTGTTTGTTGCTAACTGGAAATTTGACCGAACAAAAAAATATGCAACATAAAACGGGTGTTAATATTGTCAAGCACAGATACACGAATGTAAAGAGATAATTTTTCGTAGACGGGTTTAAATGGGCGAATATTTGGGGAGAATTGGTCCAAGTCAATTACTTGAAGTAAAAGCAGAAGAAACGAAAATAACAATTACCTATCCCTTAAGGTTTCCCATTTCTGAACAAGGATGTCCATTTTTACAATCAGACATTCAAAACAGTTCTGTTTGAAGCAAAGAATATATATATATATATATATATCGCACTGAAGCGACGGATTTGGGTCTTGGATTAGGATAGGGGGAAAGCAATGGATGTCCAGATCTGTTTTGAAGTCAACGGAGTCAAACAAATGAAGGTGGTAATATTGAAGGTGTTTTCTGAGCGTCTTGTCAACTACGTGCAAATGTTTTAACAGAACCCTAACACAAAAAATGAGCAAGTATCTTTTTTCCATGTCATGAGCTAGGCTGTACGATCAAAGTTTAGCCCGACTCTGAACATGGTATTGTTGATACAATCAGAAGCTCTTATCCCTCAGTAGTCAATCCCCTGTGTTAGAGATACTTCAGAGAGACAATTGAGGTATCTTCTCAGGAAGCTGTATGAGTTGAAAATTAAGGAATAGCAAGTTCGAAAGATGAACATTACATTCTTTGGCAAGGGGTATTTGACAAGTATATAAATCAGCCAATCAAAAGTGATGCTAAAGTCTGTGAGAAAGTCAGTGATCTTGGTAGCAACTCTGCTGAGTCAATGAACCATCAATTCAAAAGTCTGATGAGCAGTGATCATCAAGAAGTAAGTGAGATAATTGATCATTGTAGTATCACCACTCGCAATCATGAATGAAAGTAGAGTGAAATTCCTTGATCAATATCTCAGTGAGATCATTATCAAAGGAAATGATATCGTCTATCTCTTGCTTCAGACCTCACGTTCACTTTGGACGAATAGAAATTGTGACGAAGTGTGTAATGTATTGAGTTTCCAAATTTTACGCAACTCTTTATCTCTTTTCGCTCGAATGTACAAATAATTAATATTCTCTTTCTAATTCTTATCATTTGTTTCCAACTCCGAGAAACTTTTTTGGCCGTGGCCATCCATCTTACTTGGTCCATGAGAGTTGAAATTCAACTTTCGGAATTGTCCTATGTGGTGATCATTTAACTTTTTTTTGTATTGTTTTACGTTAAACATTGAAGGTTGCTTGGTTCCACCAAACCGATAGCAGTTCAGTTTCTTTTTCTGTGTTTGCAGCAACCCGCCACGAGTAAACGAGAGACGAGTGGCTGAAGAATCTGTTGGTTCGTTTGATAAACATCAGTTTCATATAGTTCATCCAATATTAACCTTACCTGGTTTTCAGAGCTCAATGAAATATGATCGCAACGGAGCTCCAAATATGTCAACCAACACGCGACATAGGTTGGCTTCGAATCAGAAATGTTCAAATAGTCATACTCGAGGTAATCAAGAAATTCTTGGGCTGGAAAGGAAGTAGAACTTCGAATCAAGCTGGGAGCTGTACAATACAACAGACCCAATGAGAGAAAACTCTCTTCTGTCAAAAGAGTATCTTGCGAGGCAAAGCCTTTCGAAATCTTTTGTAGATAGAGTGGAAGCAGTTGATCATGGAAGAGTTCAAGTTCCTCCCGTGTTTGATCTTGATATTGTTGAAGCAACAACTTCCTTCCTGCTTTTATCTTGAATGCCTCCAAAGGCCTCTTGCATATCAACGAGAATGTGTAATGAAACAAACTCATATGCTTTGAAGATGAGTTCTTCTGGTGAGTTGTCTCCATACCGCCAAGAACTTGGTTTTGAATCAAACGACTGTAGAGAGTCCAACTGATTTTTCTGATTGTGCTATCTCTGACAGATAAGCAACGATATACGACACGTTGTAATCCATTCAAAGATTCAATAGCAATCGAATCTGCCTTATCCAGGACCAAGGATATCGCAGAGATAGCCTCGACAAAGTTGTTCCTAGAATTTTCACGACGATTTGAGAGATAGCCCTTCTCTCTGTTCTCTAATGTGATAGTCAATGATCTCACATACTCTGACAACTTATCAGACTCCAATTTGGCATTTTTGTCGCTCATCACTCGAGACAACACAACAGGAAATGCCAAATCTGAGCTTTCTCTGAACTCAAAAGCCAAGTCGAAAATGAATTGAATGATAATTTGTGCGAAGATTGGGTCTTTTTGGAGCGCTCGTCTGGCCTGCAATTCCAATGTTTCACTAAGTTGTCTTTGTTCCTCAGAATTCGTTAATTTCATTGCCACGCTCCATAGTATCGGTTTCAAGCCATCAAACATTTCCACGAATACAGAACGACTCAACTTGTCAATGATACGAATGCATAACATCCTCCTGTCAACATCCTTACTTTCTAGCCCTTGAGTCATAAACTGTCTAACATCTGTCTTGTTGGCCTTTTGGATCGCAGAGTCAAAGTTAAGCCCATGGTAGACCAGTATCAAGTGTATCAAAGACGAAAAGGAGTCATCAATCGTTCCATGAACCGGAAACAAGTATGACGGCAACTGAGTCACGATAGCAGTGAGTTGTTCAGTGTTGAGTACAGTATAGAGAGCAACCGTCAAAGGTCTATTCTTCCATACGTCATCCACACTCTTGTACTTCTCACGTCCCTGTACCAACAACTCATCACGAATAAACTCCAGTGCCAACACCTGAGCATCATCATCATAAAAGAAGGATGGGACCCTCACAAATAGCTTCTCCATCTTCTTGTCATGAGACCCGTTGAATATAGGTGCACAGGATAGAATGTAACTCACAATTTCCAAATTGAGAGACAAGGAGTAGATGCGATATGAATTCACCAATTGCTCTCGTGTTTCGATTCTATCATGGAAGAACTTAAACAGTGTCTTTAAGAACTTTTTCAATTCCTCGTTCTGGGCCACAAAACTAAAGAATGGTTCTTCACTCCACTTGTCATACAATTGATTCAATTGTTTGAATTCATCGACCAGCCACTTCTTCTCCTCATTATCCTCGTCTTCGTTCTTCATTTCCATTGGCTCGTCTTCATCTCTGTCAGAGCGTTCACTATCGCTATCGGTGTCTTGTTCCTCCTCATCTTCGATATCCCTTTCAGCCATGATGTACTTCATGCACTCAACAAGCCAGTCCATGAGTGAATACTTTTTAATTTTGATGTCACTGTCAAGAAACATTTGAACCAACCAATCGTCAACTGAGATTGGATGACTGTTGCAACTATTATCCTGTTCCTCAGCATCATCTTGCTTCTCACTGCTAGCAGTGGCACTGGAAATGAGTTTACAGGACAAGAAACGATCGAGGATCGTGTGTATCAGTATAGCAAAACCCTTCATGACTTCTTCATCCAGAGAAAACATGATACCACTACGCAAGCAGAAATCAATCTTGTTGTTCAATGTTCTCTTCAGAGATTTGTCATCTTGATTGGTGTTGGATTGGCCCCCACAGAGCAAAGGAATGGAACGTTTTGCACTGGTCCAACTGGGTTCTTGTACAATCTGACTGACCAGTTCATAGGTGGATGCATTTGCCAGATCCCCCTTCATCTTTTTCTTTTGCTTGGGAAACAATGGTTGTGATCTATTAATAGGATTCTGCGTGGTTGGATTTTTGTGTTGACAGACTGCCTGTTGATTGGTCTGGTGTCAGAAGCGACAAATCCTGAAGATAACGGATTGGTAAAAGTGCTCCTGTATGCATGAATTTCATGGGGAACAACCAGATCGTGCACACCTGAACTGAACAGCACCGTCCTTTTGAAGAACTTTGATGAAGGCGTGCCCATAGTTATGACCAAATAGTGGAAAACTCCAAACAGCAACATCCTCCTTCACATAATATGCACCCTGTGGTACATGCGACTTTTCTATTTGCGTGTTCAGACGAGTATAATATGATAACAAATTGTTTTATTTACTAAACTTAGGCGTCAAAGAAGTAATTGAAGTTATTAGATTCTTTGAGTACTGCTCCAGCGGTACTGAAGATGACCACTTGAACACTTCCCATACCTCCCAACATTTCTGGAACAGTACAAGAAACATTGCTGCCAGTGATATCATAAGTGGCAGCCGAATAAGTGGATCCCTTGCCTGGATGGTTGAATCTGCACTTTGTGTTCTTTCTATCACTGAAACCGGCACCAGTAACCGTAATAACATTGCCACCGCCAACTGGACCATGGTTTGGATTGACAGCAGTGACGACTGGAGTGATGACAGCAGGATCATAGGACCAGAATTCTGGTGCAATGACACGACCAGCGTTTCTGTATGGAATATAGGTGCTCCAGTCATCATCTGGTGTCATCCAATAAATTCTCAAAGCACAGTTGATATTACCGTTGAAGTAGTACAAGAGAACTGGATAGAAACCTGCAGCTGGGAAGTTGACGACAGCAGCGACTTGTGTTGCAACGTGGTTACCATCACAGTTGATCTCTACTGGTGTTCCCTTGCCCTGTGTGTCCTTCCAGACCCACATGATAGAACCGTCGTTACTCTCAAGTGAAATCTTGTAATCACCTGCCTTAGGAACTCTCAGATAAGTGTAAGCCTTCATTGCAAATTGGAAAGAGTATGGAGTGCTTCTCCATCCAGCGAATGGATAATTGTTTGGATTGTTGTAGTAATCAGCAATCTCAACATAGCTGACGGGCTTGGTGAATTTACCACCCTCTGGCATTGTCATAATAGGATTCTGGTAATAATCTCCATAGTCCATGTACAACGATGCAATACCTTGTCTTCTTCCTGTTGGTAGCAATTGAGCTGGAACAACATCAGCAGCATGAACAATTTCAATGGCGAAAACCATTGGTGATTCAATAATCTTCACAAAGTCCAACTTGATTTGGTTCTCTCCATTGATATCAACATAAAACTCTCTAACAATTGCAGAGTAAGGTCCAATAGATTGGAACACGTCAACCCTTGGTAGCTTTGTCGCACCGTTAGCTCTGACACTGAACACTCTCGCATTTGTACCCTTCAATCCTTGATTTGGATTCAGTGGATCATACAAGATGAAATTGCCAGTGTACAATTCTGCAAAGTGAACTCTGACGAGCCATTTGCCATTTGGAACATTAGGGAAGAGATAAGAGAAACCGTCAGGATGGAATCTCTCTGTCAAGTAAATGGTTTCGTCATAGCAACCATCAACACCATATGGATGAGGTTCCAGTGGTGCCCATGGAATGTTGTCAAAACGATCAACAATGGTTGGATCAACGTAGTATTGATCCTTGGCCCATTTCTTTCCTCTGGTGTCAGTGTAATCCACAGTGCTACCACAATTGATTCTGTACAAGGCTCTTTCCACTGGCAAGTTCGTTGGGTTTGGATTTCCAGCTGGTGGTCTAACATAAGTTGGTGGAGCACCAGGAAGCGGAGACACTCCTACATCAATCTCTTCTTCACCACCACTTGATGGTGGAGGTGGAGGAGGTGTAGAGGTAGAAGGCTCTGGATCAGGTGTATTTACTTGGGTCACTTCCAATGCAGAAACAATTGGATCTCCGATAAAGTAGTCAAATGAAATGGCGATGATACCCTTAGCGTCTGGAGTACAAGCAAAGGTTTTGACGAGAGGGAGGTAGAGATCACCAGATTGCTTGTAGATATCGAAACTAGTTGCAACACGTTGACCATTGATGCTCACATGGAAAACTCTTCTGGAAGCTGCAGCTGCCGCTGGATTTGATTCAGTAAAGTAGAGGGCACAAGTGTAATTGCCGGCATCCATTGTATCGATAGCATACTTCAGTCCAACTCTTCTGTTGTTTGCAACTCTGTAATTAGCATGCAATTGAACTTGAGTACTGTTGAACAATGATGTGTCAATGTTGCCAGTCTTTCCTCCAGAAAAGTTACGATCTGACATCCACAGGTTGCCTGCTGGATCAGTATAGTCTTTACTTGCTCCTGCATTGATTCTTGCAGAAGTTCTAGCATCAGACAAATTGGTGTAAAAAGCACAGATTAATGCGAATATGATCGCTAGGGAAAGAATGGGAGCACCACTCGATCCTTTCTCTCTATGTAACATTTAAAAGATGATTAGTGTGTGTTGGTTGTTTTTTTTGTGATGGACTGAGGATAGCACACTGCTTTTATACCTCGTTTACACTTGGTGATGTTCTCCAGATGTTACCCAGGTTTCATTATTGGATTGCAGATTCACAGGGTAATCGGGTGGCAAAGATGATGCGATAAAAATAAGGAGTGTTACCCGATGTCACAAGTCGCCAAAAATAAATCTCAAGCTTTTTTCTTTCTGAACCAGTTGAATGCTGTTTTCACATGGGGCAGAAGAGGCAATAGATTTTGCAGGGCTTGTGAATGAGACTCTTCCAGATTGGCCAACTTGCTCACATACATCAGCAGATCATAGCCCAGAGACATTGGATCCAGAGCATTCTTCACCACAATGCCAGACACATCCTTCAGAATAATCTCCTTTTGCTCCATGGACACCGCGTTACTGTACAATAGGATTTTCATCACAAGGTTCAAGCTCTGAAAAACAACACACTTGAACAGCCATTCCACAGTGCTGAAATAGGGAGTCCAGGCCAACAGTTTCTTCACACCACTAAGTTCAACGTTCATGGAATTAATGGGATGATCCTTCTGATTCATCTCATCCATTGAACTGACAATCAATTGATAAAAGTTTTTGCCTTCACTACTTAATTGACTCACAAATGTCTTGTTTGCATTTGCGCTGCTCGCATCAGTAGTCATATGGTTAGCATCTGTTGTTGATGTCGCAGTTTGGTCAACCTTCTGCTGACTCGAGGCAATACTCTCAGTGGTGGTATCCTGTTGCACTTGCATATTGGAAACTGATACATCGTGCTCATTCAAAAGAAGTCCCTTTTCGATTGAAACTTGCTCTTGTGCTGATCCATCACCACTCGCGCTAACATTGGTCGTTGTTGTTGCTGCAGTTGCACCTGATGAGTCAGTTGGCGTAGTTGTAGTGGCCTTGAGAGTGTTCATGAGTTCCTTTTGTGAGTCCTGTGCCATCTTCTCAATACCAATACTGTTCAGATAACTGACAACACTGTTCATGTTATCATAGACTCCACCAACTACGTAATCCTTTGTACGATTGAACATGCCATAAAAGCTACCATCACTGCTGGTGCTTGAAGTACTGGAAGGATCTTGCTGTTCTTCAGAACTTTTTATCTCTGATGACCCATTTTCCGTAGATGGCGGAGATTGTTTCTTGGCGAAGAAAAAGGAGCGATGATTCGCAGCAGTGATCAAACCACTGGGTGATTGGACAAGGTGGTTTTGGTTGCTGTTGTACCTGATCAAGGGAAAACATTCATTGTGAGGACTTGTTTGAAGAAGTAGATCTCTTGAGATTGCTCTACTCTGATGGATGAGAACACTTTGACGCGTGCGAACCGTCATTGATGACGATCTCAGCAATAGGAGACGAGATTGACTGGCAATCATCCTTTTGCTTTTTGGTTGTGAACTTTGGTGGAACTTTGCTTCTGAAGAAATTTTTATCGATTGTTCAGAAAACAAAAAGAACTTGGCATGTGCTGCTCGGAAGATATCTTTCATGAGCAACAGAGTGCTTGTCACTCGTTTGGCATTCCCTTGTACACCCTCATTGGTGTTATGCTGTGCCTTTTTTGTCCACCCAGTGTTGTCTTCATGATAGGTTATGGAGACTATGATGAATACGTGCCAATGGATAAGTATATTATCTTTGGGTTTGTACTCATTTTGACCTTGTTGGGTTGGCTGCCAGGCGTAATTGCTGCATTTGTAATATTCATTGGAGGATCTGAATGGAAGACCTTGCCTTGGTGTTGCTCTTGTCGTCAGAACTAGCAGTTCAAACAACAAAACTGCAAATGAATTGCCACCAGGCACAAGCCAAAGAACGAAACAGTCCAAAACTGTCCATTTCAAAGATTCTCCTCCAATTTTTCTTCAAGCTTGAATTCCACAAGACACATAAAACGCACTTGCATGACCCACCACAAATGGATCAAACACCACCACCAGTCACAGCAGTCAACACCACACCAAAAACTCAAAAGCACCACCATGGTCACCTATCAACACCCAACACTCCTTCATCAGTCGTTGAACCACTCAACCAATTAATGCACGAATGCGAAAAAGCTTTCCACCAAAAAAATCAAAAGAACACAACAAACGACAAGCACACCACCATCACTACCATCACCACCACTACCAATAAGAGAACAAAAAAAAATGGGTCTGACAACAACAATCCTAACAATGGAGACAAAATTTTTCACATGGGCTACTACAACTTGCTCGTGCTCAGTATCGGTTACATGATCACTCTCCTCTCATACAATACGGCCCAAAATTTTATGACCACCATTTTTGGTCACAATGGTTTCATTGCACTGTCCATCGTGTACATTACCTATGCTTTCTCGACGACCATCACTGCCACCATTGTAAAATCAAGTGCTAGTGCTGCCAAGTGGAGTGCAGTGTTTGCCAATTTGGGATATGTAGTGTTTATTGGTTGTTGTGCTCTGTCGTGTGCGTTGGACTCTCGCCAACACAAGAATCCAAATGATCGGCATGAAAGCACAAGGTGGTTGTTGTTTGCGGGGTCTGGGATCGTTGGATTTACGGGTGCTTTGGCTTGGACGGCTCAGGGATCGATATTGTCGAGTGCTGCTGGTGGAGCGAATGAAATGGGTCTTTTTAGTGGTATTTTCTTGTGCATTTTTCAGTTGAATGCCATTTTTGGAAGTGTGATATCGGGTATTATGCAAGCGCATGGTGCAAAAGATTGGGTGTTCTTTGTAGTGTTGTTGGGTGTTTGTCTCGTTGGAAATGTGGTACTGTTCTTGCTCAGATCCAATTTGCGCACGTCCGACTACAAGTCTAGTACGAGCAACAAGAATCACAACAGTGGTGGATATGGTGTGGATGTGACTGCTACGGTGGATAGTGATGAAGATGAAACTGATGATAGTGTTTCTGTGAATCAATCAACTGAAGATTTGATTGAAACAACTGACGACAAGCGAGAAGGTGAATCTTTGATTCGAAACCATAATGAGGTAAAGCCCAAGAACAGAAACTCTCGTGCAAACAAGGCGCAAAGAGAGAGTGGGTGGATACTCAAGAATCTAAAGTACTTTGGTCGATCAGTGATTTCGAGCTTGGCAGTGACCGGGAAAACGATTATCCGGAAAGAAATGCTGCTCTTGATTCCCGTGTTTTTACAGAATGGGTTCTCTCAATCGTTTTTCTGGGGTGAACTGCCACCACTAGTCGGGCAAGAATTGCTCGGTTGGGTCATGACCTTTTTCGGAGCTGCAGAATGTGTTGGTTCACTGCTGTTTGGTCTCTTGTCTGACAAGATTGGACGAAGGCCTATTATTTTCTGTGCATTTATGCTTCATGCAAGTGCCATTTGCTTCACGTTCATCATGAACAAGTGGGAGCCCTATTCGTTTTACTTTGTCTTGGGCATGTGCGGTTTGGCAGATTCAGCATTGAACGCCGTGACCTACAATTTGATCATGTTCTACTTTTCACGGAATCCATCCGACGCATTTGCAGTGTACAACATGTTTCTGTCCATTGCTCTTGCCGCTGGCTTTTTCACTGGTGCCTATGCCAGTTTCAATGTCGTTCGGATTACTCTGAGTTGTATTCTGCTCGTGGCTGTTCTGTCCTTCTCCATACTGGACTTTGCGGTGTCACCAGCTGATAAATCACTCGAAGAAGAGGAAGAAATCGAGGATGTCGAATAAAAGAGTCAATACAACGCGATAGCGAATCCTTCAAGAGAGGAGATTTACAAATGCCCGCCAAACAGAAATTTTTCGTCCAGTTTTTGGGCGAACTATTTCTTCTCTGCCTGTGGGCAGCAAGAAAAGAAAGTGAAATCAGATTATCCATAAATTATGACCGTAAAAAGATCAGCCTCACAAATGTCTCCCACGACCACAGATGAAAGTGAAGCCAAGATCCCCAAAAGTGACACCCTATTCAATGTGAATCGAAATGTCAAATGTGGCATCTTTCCCAGTGTGTACCGCAGGGAACAGAGTGAAATTTTCTACATGGATAGCTTGGTACCACCAGTGTTAGGAGAAGAGGACGACGAAGGTGATACCTTTGCCGATCTTCCATGGGAATCCTTTGTGAACTCTACTTTGGAAGCCAACAAGGACAACCAAGAAGTGAACCAAGATCAGTTAAAGACAGAATTGGACAAGGTGGAAGCACAGTTGAGACATGGAGATGTTGTCAATTTTTCAGACTATCGATTGGTTCAGGGGTACGTAGTGTATCGTCTCGAACCAACTGATAAGCCATTGCTCCTCAAGACATACATGGAGTATGGTTATGGTGCTCCATGTGATTTCTCTGATGCACCAAAGGGTTTTTTCCTCGAAGCTTATGATACCTGGTACTACTATCATCTGCCTGATTGCTTATGGCCAGGTTCAGACAGCTACGATGATGCCATGAATCAGATTGAAGAGAGAAAGAAGAATCCAAAGTATCATTCTGTGTCTGAGTTGGATTACGGTGATCGCACAGTGGATCTCTCTCGTTTTCCATCGGATTATGTGCTCATCTTTGAGGATGGATCAGATGAGTTGCTCCCTTCATGGCTCACTCTCGAAGAAGTGGAGTGTGATGGTCTCACAAGTGAAGCAGTAGCTCGAATCAGACAGCGATATCAACACAGAAGACAAATGCAGCACAACATTACCTCCACAATCACCCACGGTTTGTTCAAGAACAAACTTCCTCAAGAGATGATCACCCACATGACTCAATTCATTGCTTAAGGTCTGAAAGGATAAACTCAGAATTCATCATCCCTCCTACACTTTTCAACTTGTAGGTCTGTTTATTTCAAGAATCAGTCTTGTACTCATTGTTCCAGACTATTGCTGTTCGGCTTGCGATTTAACATGGTTCTCTACACTCATCTTCTCTCTGCTTTGAGGAGTCACAATCAAGTTAGCACCGTGTTCTATTGCTATTGTATTTCCGTGTATCGATAAGACCATGTCACGCGACTTACTTCCTCATCCTCTGGATACCAGAGAAATGTCAACATAGAGGGGAAGAATTTTATCACAAGTTATTAATTGCTTCGTGGTGTTATGTTTCGTTCCACTCATACAATCAAAGATGAAAAGTCCGAAGGGATATAAACTCCGTGATCGGGTTATCCCACACAAAACACGTTCTGAAATGGACCCTTTTGTTGTGGACGTCATCTTCCACAGCGTCAAAAAATCACACGAACTCCACCACACTTGTACCATACAGCAAATCAAAAAGCTTTTTTCATATCATCCAAAAAAAAGCTCTACTACCGAAACACACTCAATGACACGTCAAATCATCTCTCATCACCACCAACACCACCATGTAAACTACTACTACAACAACACACTAAGCTTGAAAACAACTACACTCTTCTTTTTCTTCTTTTTGATTCAATGTTATTGTACCATAGCAGCAACAGTAACAGCAGTAGAAGCTTCCAAATGGAACATTCAAAATCTTCTCTCATCAGATCTGAACAAGAATCTTCATCAAAGCTTTCTACCACAGGAACATCGACCCATTACACCTTACTCCTTTAACAATACGCGTCCCATGATTCCTCTTGGACAATCAATGACTCGAAATTTTAGAGTGACTGTTTCTGGTGTTTCCTCTGGTGCCATGTTTGCTACTCAATTACACGTGGCTTACTCTTCCATGATCAAGGGTGCTGCAATCATTGCTGGAGCACCTTATTATTGTGCTCAGGCCAATGTTGCTATTGCACTGACATCGTGCATGACTGATCCATCATTGATTATTGTGCCAGAATTGGTGGCGATTACAAGGACAACGGCAATGTTTGGCTATATTGATGATCCATCAAAGTACATGAAGGACAGCAAGGTGATGCTTGTCAGTGGAACAAAAGATAGTGTAGTGGATACGGGTGTGGTTAAAAAAGCGGCAGATTATTACTCGCACTACATTTCTTCCTCGTCCAACAATATTGTTCAAGTGTACAATGTGCCGGCAGAGCACTCGTGGATCTCTCCTCGTGCTGTCAATCCATGTGGTTATCTAGGTGAGCCATACATGAACAATTGTGATGGATTGGATGTGCCTGGCAAGGTGTTGGAGCACGTTTTGGATCAAGGTGCTCTGAAACCAAGAGTGAACAATGCCAATCTGGATCGTCTCTTTTCCTATGATCAGAAACAATTTGTGCCCTTCTCGTTGTTTACAATGGAAGAATTGGGATTGAATGATTTTGGATACATTTATGTTCCGTTGAATTGTCAATCTGCAGTCTCTGGTAACAATACTCATTGTCCTCTGCATGTTTCTTTGCATGGTTGCTTGCAGGATGTGGCTCAAATTGGTGACACGTTTGCTGTGGAGAGTGGATTGAACGAATGGGCAGAAGCCAACGACATTATTGTTCTGTATCCACAAGCTCGCGTCAACACTTTGAATCCAAAGGGTTGTTGGGACTGGTGGGGATATGAAGGAGTGAACTATGCCTCGAACACGGGGTATCAGATGAAAACTGTGAAGAATACGATTGATGCCATTGTTTCCGGTGGCAAATCGTTCACAAAGAACTAATTGTATTTATTATGACGATTGTAAATTATACTTTTTTGGATGACAACTCCCGTAACTTTTCTGCCGATTGTTTTTGCAGGAACACGGAGTAATTTTCTTTGGCGCTCTTTTTTTTGTTTGTCGATCAAAAAAAAATAACGCTTCCCGCCTTCAGAATTTTAATCGAAGTCAGTTCAACACACAAACATTGACCAACGCCCAGTTTCTCTTTCCTGCTCTGTCGGTTCTTGTTTCGTTCGCACACAACCACCATCACGACACTGACCTCACAGATCGCCACCAACCACACTCCAAACACACCAACAATGACAACAAACAGCAGAAAGAGACTTCGAGTATCAGATGAAGATGACTACGAAGATGATGACAGAGTTCAAGACAGCAGTGAAGAAGAAGAAACAAGTTTCCAGGAAGGAGGTGACGATGACGAACTAGAGCTTGAGATTCAAGCAGGCACACCGTCATCCAAGCACCTTCGCAAGCACAAGAGAGCCAAAACTTCCACTACAACCGCTAACACTCCAACAACATTATCATCATTAGCGAACACCACTCCATCCTCACTTCCACCAAGATCACATGGCAACAATAGTGCCTCAAAAAGCAATACTTTTTGTACTCCTACAACAAACAACAATAGTAGTGGTAGTAGTGGACTACGTAGATCACTCTCTCGTCTCTCATCTACTCATCATTCTCAAAACAAGCAAACAACAACTACTCCTTCATCTGTTCGATCTGATCAAGGCAATTCAAACTCGCGAAGAAAATCACTTCATTTTCAAAGCACTAGCAGTCCAGCAGTGGTAGGAGTCAATGGTGGTGGTACTCCCAATTCAATGAATAATGATCCAGATGAAAATGATGATGAGCTCGAAAAGAGACAAAACAAGAAGAGAAGAGAGCATGAAAGAAGACGAAAGAGCATCTTTGCGTCAAACACCAATTTCATCTCTGCGACTGCATCGATTGCCTCTTCATCACCTGCTTCTGCTTCTTCGAAAGATGCCAATGGCGAGGCCAGTGCCTCCGTAGGAAGTGCATTGGACTTGTTAAATGCGGAAAAGAGAGCCAATCAAGCCACTCATACACTCACATCGTCACAGTTGGATGAACTGTTTCAGAATTGTATCAAATTGTCCACGGAGAACAAGATTAATGTCAAGAACACTTGGTCTCTCAACTTGATTGATTATATCGATGAAGTGATTACTTCGAGTACGCTCGGTGAGAATGAAGTGTCGAATTTTCAAGTGGCTAGCTGTACTTTGGACGCTAGTGTCAAGATTTACTCTTGTCGTGTAGATTCAGTTCACACGGAGACTTACAAGGTTCTGGGAGGTTTGTCTCGAGCAGAAGGCAAAGGAAAGAGATCCATGGAGGATGATGAAGAGAGTGGTGATGCTGAGAATACGGAAGATGGCAACTCGGAGACCAACGCCGATGGCACACAAAAGAAGGCGACTCGAAAGAGACAACACGGCTCAAACACACTAGAGTCAGATATCAACAATCTGAACGTCAAGAAGTTTGAGCATGCGTACTCGATTGAACCACTGTACTATAGGACTTCTGGAAACAATGCTCAGCATGACGTTGGAAGTGCTGACTCACTCTTGTTGAATAATTTATATATGAGTCAGTCATCCGAGGTCATTCTCGACGCTACAAAGTATCGTGTCGTTCTTGAGAGTGGTCAGAAGGAAATGATCGATTATGAACCAATCATAACTCCTACTCTACCAGAACAACAAGTGGAATCAGACAATCAAGATGAACAAGCTGTTGTTACAGATGATGCCATGCAAGTATCATCAGAAGAGAACACTGAGTTCGGTGGTCAAGAAGTTGTTGTTTCAGATGAAATTTTCAATGTACCAATAATGGAGCAATTGACGCCCGGTGAAGCACATTTGGAAATGGAAGCAAGCTGCATATCTGCCACTCAACAACCTGAAACAACTCAAATGCTGCCCACTCAAGGCATAGAGAACAGTCAGCATGAGGACCAAAAGGTGATGGACTCACCGGCAGTTGCTGTGTTCAGTAGAGATCTCATTGAAAACACATTGAAGCAGCGTGGTGAGGATCATAAAGGAGAGGATCACCAAATGGATAGCGATGCCGGCATGGTCGGATTTGGAGGAGAGGACATGATGATGGATATGGGTGATTTGTCTGATGGAGATGATGAAGAAGGACTTCTAGATGCAGACTTTAACACATATGAAGATGAAGAAATGACCAACACTGATGGTGCTGCTGACTCTCAAGTGTCTTCACAGCAATCGAATGCTGCCAGTAGCCAAAATCCTCTGTCACAACTGATGGAGTCAGATCAATTGGACCTTGCAAACCAATACTCGTTTATTGATCAAGAGAAGGTCAAGGGTAACAACTGGGCGGGTGCTAATCTGTGGACATTTAGCTCCACCAGATCCAAAAGAGGCAAGTCGAAAACAACTACCAAGAAACGAAAGAAGACAAATGTTGCCTCATTTGATTTTACTACTGAACCTTATGAGGTCAGCAAGAAGGCATTTGAAGTGGACAAGACAGAGAAGAAATCTTCGATATCTATTGCTGAGCGAACAATTAAAACGTCAGTGAAGAAGACGCACCTATTGCCAGAAGATGTACACTATGACATTTCTTCGCTTCAACAGCCATTCTTATTGCCAAACATGGCATCACAGACAAATAAGAAGAAATCATCCAAATCTTCTGTTGTAACAACAGTAGAGACACAATCCTCTGAAAGAACGTCAGCACAAGAAGTTGATGAGGATGACGCAGATGGAGATGCCATGATTGGTGGTGGAGGTGATGTAGGTTTTGATCTAGCGTTCGGTGGTGATGACCTGTTTGCAGATGATGACGACGACAGCACCTCCAACATTCAGCCTGGTATAATACAACCTGAAATGATCAACAATCCAAACCTGGACCAGACTGTTTCAGATGAGCCAATGGAATCTGGACACATTGTCAATGATTTGAACCAAACTGTTAAACTTGCAGAAGCACCTCGGATAGTGGAAAAGCTCAATATTAAGTATGCCACGAGAGCCAAGAAGGTGGACGTTAAAGCTCTCAAGGATCACTTATGGCAAGCTATCGAGAAGGAAGAAGAAGAAGCATCAAACGACAAGGAAGAAGATTCAAACACGAAGCATTTCTCCTCGGTTATCACTTCGCTGCGTGAAGTAAGCAAGGCCAAGAGCCTACCAAATCGAACCAACAACACCAAAGTACCAGATTTTTCAGATGTTTCAGTGCCCTTCTGCTTCATTTGTCTGTTGCATTTGGCCAATGAGAAGGGATTAGTGATCACAGGCACAGAGGATTTGTCTGACTTTACAATCACCTATCAATAATAAAAAATGAACTTTTCACAGAACAACAATGTCGTAGTTGAACCATCACCCGCAAGGCCAATGTTCCTCACTCGAACTTGTCATGAAAGTCTTTCAAGTTCTAAATAAAGATTTCCATTTTGCATGCGAAAAAAATTGTTCTGAAACAAAACAAAATCAAAAAACAAGCAACACAAAAGCTAAACACACATAGTGATTGATAACCATCCATCCAAAACAAACAACAACAAGATGAGCTCACAAAAGAGAGAACAAAGATTAACCAAAGAACTCATGAACATCAAGAAGAAGCCAATGGAAGGCTGTTCAGTCGACATGGTTGATGAGAAGGTGGATCAATGGAGAGTGGCATTTATTGGACCAAAGAGCACACCATACGAAAAGGGCACATTTACATTTGATTTCAAGTTCCCAAATGAATATCCATTCCATCCACCAGAGATCAAGTGTGTTCATCAAGTGTATCACCCAAATTTTGGTATGTTTACTGTTGATTATTGTTGTTTTTGACCCACATTGTTGGTTGAAGAAGCTTTTTGGTGCAAAAAGCTTTTTGGTTGTTGTTGTTGTTTGAAAGCTTACAGGAAGTTGCGCACCACACTTGATTTTTTTTGGGATTGTGCGCACAGAAAAGCTAACATGAAATTTTTGTTGTTGTTGTTCTTGCTTGTTTTGTTGTTGATAGACAAGGAAGGTAAAGTCTGTCTTGGTATAATCAGAAAGGATGATTGGTCACCAATGATTACTGTCAACGAAGTTGTTTTGGCACTTCAGGAGCTACTGAGAACTCCAAACGTTGATCATCCATTGGCTGAGGCTGTAGCAGAAGAGTACATTAATGATCGATCCTCATTCGACAAGAATGCCAAAGATTACACTGCCAAGTACGCCAAATAAAATGTTTGTAAATTATTATTTTGTGTGTAAACTTGTATTTTCAGCTGGAGAAAGCCTTTGGTAGTTGTTGATTATTTTTATTGTAAACTTTGATCGCTCCATTTGCCAGATCTGGACTTTTGTTTTTCTCCTTGACTCTATTTGTGGAGACCTTTTTTTATGTGATGACGCTCGCAGATTTATGAATGGAAATGCTTATGTGACATAAGGCCAACCACCTTGCATTCCCCATTTGCTTGGGTGGTTTTTTACAAACAAGCTGTCCTTTGAAAAAGAAAAAACATATTCCCCACTTTCAAGGACTATTTACAAAGTTTATACAGAGAGCCGATCGACAGCAGAACAAGATGAAGCAAAAGAGAGTGTACAAGCGTAGCAAACAAGAGAGAGCTACTGATGAATTGGCAAGTTTACCCATGGGTAGTGTGCCTCAGATTGAGCAATCATTTAAAATGGCTGCGAAACGACACCACAACAAGAAACGAAGGAACCATCACAGAAGATCGTCTCAATCGTCCGCTACTGCCACAAGCAGCAACGAAGGGTCACCTGTTGAACTCGAAAGAAAACTTTCCTCTCACAGAAGATCACTCACGCATGTGGGTGCGCTGTCGATTCGAACAGAGCTGGATACGAATCCTCCTGTGGCCATTGCTGGACTCATATTGGACAAACCTCTCGATCCAGAGTCCTTGAAGAGGATTGTAACTGAAAAATTGTTGAACAACACGGAACAATTCTATCGATTGAGCAGCAGAATTGATGATGAATTGAATTTCTTTGTCAGTGTTGATGTCGATGTGAATGAACATGTCATTTGCACACAGTTGAATGGTCAAACCGATGCAGAGAGCTTTGATGAAGAAGCAGCTCTGAGAGATCTAATCTCAGAATGCATGACGAAATCCTTCTCTATTGAAAAACCAATGGTAAGTAGTAGTTGATTGAAGCAAACACATTTTTTCCTTTTCGAGTTGACTAACATTTGACAATCCGATTTTTGTTTTAGTGGGAGATTCTTCTTGTGGATGGTTACAGCAAGGGCCAAATCATGTTGTTCAGGGTTCATCACGTGATTGGAGATGGTACTTCGATTGCTCTCATTTGTCAAACTCTCTGCGATGGATTCACAACTGAGAAAATGTTGAACAATTTGAAAAAGGAGAGAGAAGAAGCCACAGGAAAGGAACAAGCCAACTTGATTGGAAGATTGAAACAGTATCCTGTGTTAAAACAAGTGTACATGCTCTTTTTTGGAGTGTTTCTCATCCTTGGTTGCTTAAGAACGTTGTACAAGTGGTTTATTGAGACACTTGTGGGAGGATTAGATCCTCCAACGTTGCTCAACCGATACCGAAACAAAATTTCAAAAACTTCTTCTTCAGAAGAGCTACCAATCATAGCAGGTGGAAAGAAAAGAGTGGCATACTCCTCAAACAAAATAACTGTGGCAGACGCGAAAGCTATTGGAAAGCCATTTGGAGCAACTATTAATGATGTGCTGTTGTGTTGTCTTGCAGGTGCAATCGATAGATACACTGAGAGTAAAGGAGACGCTGTTTCGAGATGCGATGTTCGAGTTGGAATCCCAGTCAATATTCGAACTCGACTCGAAGACTTTGTGACTCCCAGCAACAAGTTTGGCTTCATGATATGCAAGCTTCCATTGGGTATGAAAGAACAAGAACAAAGATTGACATGGATCAGGAAAGACACTAGCTGGAACAAGAAATTACCGGAGAGTTTCTTCTCAAATTTTGTCAACTTTGCAATAGGAAAGGTGACTCCAGTGTGGTTGCTCAAAGAATTCTTCAAAACCATGTCAAAGTATCAGAGTTTGATTGTTAGCAATGTACAGGCAGTGTCTGAAGAATGTGCAATTGAGGGCTCAGTGATCAACAGTATTCTTCCTTTCACTCCTCTTCCATGGGGCATTGGTCTGGGTCTCATGATTCTCAGTTATAATGGTACGCTGAATATTGCCTTGACAACGGATGAGAACTTAATCCCAGATCCAGAAACTATCATTGAATATATCCTAGATGAATACAACAGCCTTAAAGAGAAGTTTATGAAGCCGGATGTTGAACCAAGCAGTACCAAGAAGGATTCAATCCAGAAAGAAGCCCCACCTCTTCGAAAGAGAACAAGGTTTGCGGCAACAAATGCCTAACCCATACTACATCCTAACAATAAATCGCCTTCAATCAAAAGTATGTGCGTTTGAAGCAGTGCCAAAATTTTGTTTTTTAAATACAACCTTTGCGGTTGCTCACTTTATTATCAATAAATTATCATCAGCCATCGCTCTCTCGCGATGGCCCTTGGTCCCCTGCTTAATTCCCAATTGCGCTCGCAGAGTGTCATTGCTGTTGCTTCGCTTTTGTTGTGGTAAAGAGGTGCAGGAGGGGCAACTGTTGTCGTTGGCCCCATTCACATAAGTTCCTTCTTTCTTGAATTGAGCAGAACAACTTTCTTCACCTGAAGCTGGATCGATGTAATGACTACTTTGCAAAGAAGTTGTGGTTGCTCAGAGAAACTAACGACTTTTGGGATAACAGGGTTCACGATAGTTTGGATTTTTGTAGTTTATGGGTTTCGATCTTCCAGGACAAAGACACTGCAATGGCTGCAAATTGGAAAAGCCAAGTTGATTTTATTGTCTGACTCAGGACCCAATGAGAACTATGGCTGATTTACAATATAGGTGTAAATGCTTTCCAATGACAAGGTGTCCCCGATCACCTCCTTTAATTTAGAATAGGAAACATGTTTGTCGGTGGGTAGTTCTGACTTTGCAAAGCCGAAGTCATTGTATGCTTGCCCTGAGATTTCAACACGAGAGAGTGGCCCTTTTCCAGAGATGTAGTCCTGAGACAGTCCAATCGTAGAGTTCTCAACGAAAGATTTGAAGGAGGTGTAGCGAGGATTCATGTCAGTTGAAATTTCAGTCACTAAGAAGTATCCGTCCTCAGTCCTAACTAAGTAGCCTCTAAAACCACCTCTCCAATACACACAAATTTTAGGCTTAATTGGTTCTGTCATGTTACTTGCTTTTCTGTTGTTATATGTTCTACTCTTCAAAATGTTGTTGCACAAGATCCAATTAAAATTACTTTTTACGTGGGGCGAGTGAAGGACTTGCTTGACAGGAGACACCTAGTCGTTTTGCCACGCAACAAACTCGGTAATACCCCAAATACCAAGATGTTGTCCTCCATCATCAACCTGTCCTTCATTCGCGTTAAACTTGACGATCGGAAACCTGATCCGTGAAATTCGCAAACATCAGGAGTAGTGAGACTTTTAGATCCTATCAGAACCCAAGGGAAACCGTTAAGTTTTTGGGTTCTGGGGGGAGTATGGTCGCAAGGTTGAAACTTAAAGGAATTGACGGAAAGGCACCACCAGGAGTGGAGTATGCGGCTTAATTCGACTCAACGCGGGGAAACTCACCAAGTTAGGATGTGAATATGATTGACAGATTAAGGTTCTTTCTTGATTTTACAGAAGGTAAAAGCTTATCTTTCTTCATTCCTCTTTCCCCAGCTCATTGTACACTGTTTCGATTGGAGGTAGTTTCATGCTCAAATGCAAGCTTTGATCTTCCGAGGGTTCTCGAGTAGTCTCCTATCTCAATACTAACTCAGCCAGATGGTGCTTAACTTCTCTATTCGAAATGGGAAGAGGTGGTTCCACCATTGTATGAACGTAGACATTCTTTATGAAAATTGAAGCAATCTCCGCGTTTTGTTGCTGAGCGGAATGATCAGGAGAGAAATGCACGTGTAGAGAAGAGCGAGCGTTGGTGGATTCAAAAGGATGCCAACTACAGTGGGGCAGACTTCTGCTTTCTCAAGAACACACACTGTTGACAGAAGGCTGGAATGGTTCCAGCTTCAGGTCAGAAGTGGGACTCTACACATTCTGTCTGTATATCACTGGTGCCGAGCCCACAAAGTGTGTCTGGTGCAACAAAGAACCCGAAAGTGTGTTGCACTGTCTCATTCGATGCCCAAGGGCTGTGTATGCAAGAAGATGTTTAGCCTTGACAGTCAGTAAGGAGCTGATCAGCATGGGTGTGTCCGCCAACAGCTGTATCGACATATGGTTCGATAATGTGAGACAGAAGGATGGCAAGATGGAAAAGCGTCCTTTGCGATGGACGAGTAGAGAATTTCTGAAGGGTATGATGGGCATAGAAACAAATGCCATCGAAGATGTCACCAACGGACTGGTAGCGATTGGGATCAAAACAGCAGAAGCCGGTAAGAAAGCAAGAACCTATGTGAATGGGGTGAAACGGAGATGTCTCACGACTCTCCTTCACCTCTTCACCGCAACAAAAGCGAAACAACAGCAATGACGCTCGCAGAGCGTCATTGGGAATTAATCAGACGACCAAGAGCCATCGCTCAAACGGTTCGAAGTGGCATCATATGTTGAGCATCATGATTGCCAGATGAGAAACTGTCAAAGTATTCTGCGTGGAGAGCATAGAACCTGGTGGTTAATGGACCCAGTGGCAGAAAAGAAAGCAAGAACATACGTGAACAGTGTGAAACGGAGGTGTCTCACGACCCTCCTTCATCGTTGGGGCCCACAACAAAAGCGAAACAACAGCAATGCGAGCGTCATTGGGAATTAAAGAGGTGACCAAGAGCCACCGCTCTGCGAGCGATGGCTGAAGAAAACAATAGACAATAAGTGAGCAACCGAAATGGTTGTATTAAAAAAAAATGTTGGTGTCAACGGAATCCTGAAGAATTATTAAGGCAACAATTGTTGTATGAAAACAAAATCCGGTTTTGAGGATTCAGGTGTTGAAACAGGTGGCCTAGTCTTCTCAAACTCAAAGGTGACGATGTCCCGTTCGTGACCCAAAAAAAGAGAGAGCATGAGAGACTACAAGGGTGAACAAGTGACCTTCGGGTTGCAATGATTTGAAGATGGGGAGTACTGGAATAATGTGATCTTGTCCGATGAAACAATCGGGAAAATTCGAACTGTGCCAAGTTCTGATCGCTGGAACCAACACACAAAAGCCAAGAAACTTGAGCTCAAGGACCAACAATGGGAAATTTTATCACCTCTCTTTTTAGTGGCATGTGGGAGAACAAGAAGGCAAGAATCCTTGTTCTGGGGTTAGATGCAGCAGGCAAGACAACCATACTTTACATGCTGAAACTTGGTGAGGATGTGGTGACTATCCCAACCATCGGATTCAATGTTGAAACTGTTAAATACAAGAATATTGACTTTACCATGTGGGATGTAGGTTGTAATGAGCGAATTCGCTCTCTGTGTTTTAAACATTACATTGAGGGTACGGATGCTCTAATTTATGTCGTAGATAGCGATGATCGGGACAGAATATCCGAAGCCAGAGATGAACTGCATAAGTATTTATCTAATGAACTGTTAACCAATGTTCCAGTATTGATCTTAGCAAACAAACAAGATCTCCCACACTCGTTGTGTGCCGCGGAGGTTAGGCAGCAAATGAACATGCACGAACTTTTACAAAAGAACTGGATTGTTCAACCCACATGTGCAAAGTCTGGAGAGGGATTAACTCAAGGGTTAGACTGGTTGGCAAATCAACTGCATGATAATTCTGTTGTTTAGGATGAAGGAAATACATCGAAAGCCATGAATTGCAAGAAAAAGTGTTCTGTTGTTTAGAAGAAAATGGGACAGCAACTCGGAATAGAGCGCGATCCCACGAGCCACTTTGTGACTCTGAACTGTGAAGGCTTAAAACGATATGCTTGGAAGTGTTTGGAATAAAATTCTTGCTCCATTCACAACATCTTAAATCCTTGACAAACACCAACTTCCCCCACAAAGCGAGTATGGGTTTTATGATTTTTCCTTGTGCAAGTTCCTTGCTGGCACCAACACAAACTCCAAATGGCAGACACAAATTTCAAACCTTTCCAAGGGAATTAATCGGTGTCATCATGGACACTATCTCTGAATAATAGACCTTTATTACTGTTTTGAGAAATCGGTCGGTGGTAGGAAAAAACTTTAAGAACACTTACTGTCGAACCGACAGAATGGAACTTCAAAAAGATATAATGAAACTACTACAAGAATGGTATGAGACTTCGATGAATCAGTTGAGACATTATGTCGCAAACAACACTGACGTAGGTAAGAAAATAAAGAAGAATGATTTAATGGAGTTAAAGAAGAAGTATCCAGATATATTGTGGACTTCATGTCATGAACCATTCAATAGCTATGTCCTTCGATTTACGGTCTATCGACATGGTTGGTAACAATAAACAAATTCAACTTTCGTACCAAAGCCCTTTCATGCGAAGCCCAAATGGTAGGCATGTTAGGCCAAAGGAGAAATAGGTCTTTTTTCACTTTGGGAAAACAACCAAACAATCCAATGTCTAGGTGTGTTTATTTTTGTGGAAAGAACCTCTTTGGTTTTGTACCTGATATTCACCCACCAGACAATTACTTTCACGATGAGTTTGAAGAATATATTGAAATTTATGAACGGCACTTGAAGAAACCCCTGAGAGGCCAATCGATCAAACAAATGGAGTGCACTGCCAAAGGGTGCTACCTCCTGACAACAGAGATGTCCCAAGTGTTCTTTATCAGTCCAATGATTCTCAAAATGTATAGGAGTGACAGTGATAACAATGGTGTCCCAGGATGTAAGGTTATTCAGTTGACTGCATTGGGCTCTTGTCGTATCAGTTTGATTGGAACAGGAAGAGAAACTACTTTCTTTTACTCCCAAAACTTGAATCAAATGTGGTGCACAGATGGAAATCTGAGTGACAACTCTCTCATTGTTCCTAATTTAACTCAAGTCGAACTGCCAATTGAACTACAGGGCAAAGAAATCGTAAAAATGAATGGTACTATTCACTCCATGCTCTTTTTGACTGCTGATGGGCTTTTATTTGCACTGGGACAATTCAGTAGTGCGCCAAATACCATCTCGAGAGTTGTCATACCAGGGATTTGGGATGAGAATTATTTCACAGTGTCTGTCACAGATGTGCAGTCAGGTAAGGATCACACATTAGTTCTGTTGAGTAACGGTAAATGTTATGGTATTGGCTCGTCGCTCCTTGGTCAATTGACATCAAGAGGTTCTAGAGAGAAACTAACATGGTGTAACATCCCTGGAAGGGTAATATGGATACGAGCTTGTCTTTATCACTCCTTCTTTGGAACTGATGATGGATGTGTGTATACTTGTGGATTCAACGAACATTACAGACTGGCATTACCCTGTAGCCGATATTTTGTATACAACGCACGACCGCTGAATTTCCCCAGAGGGCAAGTGAAACATGTGTTTGGGTGTAAGCACACAACGATTGTGGATAAGCAAAACACTGTATACATAACTGGATCATCCGGTGGAGATTGTGACAAAACTGCCTCCTTGGCGAAGAAAATCTCTATACTAACGAGGCCAACCGATCTGGTCCAACAAATCTCAAGTGGTGAATTTATTATTGACGTGATTGCGAATGAGGATTGTAGCTTTCTTCACCTGAAGACGGGTCGATGTAATGACTACTTTGCAAAGAAGTTGTGGTTTGCTCAGAGAAACCACCGACTTTTGGATATCGATATCATAACACGTGATGAGTAGATGAAGTTTAAATTGTCTAAACAATTTGGTTACGAATGGTCTTTCATACCCATTCGTTTTTCATAAATCCAATCCACCGTCATTGTATCACCCGAACCCTTGTCACACCGAATTAAAGTAATGTAGGCAAAGAGTAGAATGCTTATTGACAAAGGTTGGTTATGCTGCAGGTTCTTCAGATCTGTGTTCATTATTTGTAGTTTCATCAGGGTAAAAAGAGCAGAGAAGCACAAAAGCCTACATTACTGAGGGTTCTCGAGTAGTCTCCTATCTCAATACTAACTCAGCCAGATGGTGCTTAACTTCTCTATTCGAAATGGGAAGAGGTGGTTCCACCATTGTATGAACGTAGACACTATCTCTGAATATTAGACCTATTTTTGCGTTTTGGCGGCGCGATGCAACCTTGGTCCAAAGGGTGCGTGCCTTAATCTTACTCGATAGTACAAGACATGGGAGTAATTGGCTGTCGTTTCGCTTCTGTCGTAAGGGCTGGAAAGCCACCATTTTGGAAACCGCAATCTCTTGCAAGTCAATCAAAAAACGTTTTTTTTGCTGCTCACACACACCCGAGTTCATACCCAACACAAAAAGCACAACAACAGAACAATGAGCCACCACCGTTCTGCCCTCATTTGCGCAAGTCTCTGCCTGTTGCTTCTTCTATCGGTCGTCATCCTTCCTACTGCCTATGCTGCCCCTGCTGCCCCTCACATGTTCTCCCTGAGCAGTGACTTGGACTTTGTGAGTAAGAATGAATTGGACGAATTGTTGGTGGATAACACTCATTTGTCTGGACAGAGAAGTGTCATTGCAAAGTATGGAAATTCGGATACTCTGGGAGGACTGTTGCCCAACCAATGTGCATTCAATGCAAAAGATGAACTCTTTTATTTCAATGCGATTAATATGACTGTGGAATCTTCGTCTACTTACTTGTATACTGTGGATTTGAAGAAGGGTGGATCAATTGTGAGTAGAGCAGGTACGGTTCAAGCTCCGTTGATGAATTTGGAGTTGGATACGACCAATGGACTGTTGTATGGTGTAACGACATTGAATGGTACGACTGTGCTTGTTCAAGTCAATCCCAAGTCATCTGCGCCCGATTTTAACATTATTGTGAAGATTCCTGACTTTGTACTTACGTTACCAGCACTCAGTGCCTACTGCAGTCAAGGTCACAAGTTTTTCTTTGTCGTTAACAACCAAAAGAAACTGCAGTTGATTCGCGTCGACACAGCTACCAAGACCATCCTTACTACAACGACTCTGACACAAGCCATACCAAGTACCATTGCATTCCACAAGGGAACCTTGTATGCCACTGTGGAGAATCAGGAAACATATGAACAGCAATTGGTGACTCTGGATTTCAACACGGGAAAAATTATTAGAGTCATTGCATCGTTGAACGATTATTCTGATGTGATTGGAGGAGCTTATTTGGATATTGAGGAGGGAAAGTATTATGTGACAATGGGAGATGAGAGAGATACTCCTTTTTTGGTGAGTATTGGTTTGGAGAAGGGTGAAATCCAATCTACTCCTGCCTTGAGCTATGTTCCTCTCTGTTTGTTCAAGAATAATTGAAAGATTGATTGTAAAGTGCGAATGCACTACGTGTTGTATTTCTTAAAAACGAAAACAGTTTATTTATTTTTGATTTACTCCGCCGTGTAACGGCTGCCTCCTTCAAAAAAAGTCGAAATCTTCCTCGAACTTTGAACCAGGACGTCATCTTCTCATCTGCTCGATCCAAAGAAAAGAACACCAACACAAAACAAACACAACACCACTCATGACCAAGAGAAACGTTGATCTACAGAAGGCCAGAGCCTCCTCTTACACTGGAAACCAAAAAACAAATGCGAGCCATGTCATCTCTGTCAAGGAGAGAACTCACTTCGACTTACCCAACCGTAACGACAACTTGAGTAACTATCGCAACTGCAGAGAAACAACCAACAAGAGTGTACATACTTCCATTGATAACAATCTCTTGGAGCGATACTCAGAGAAGAGCTCTGACAAAGGAACTGGTTTGACAACCAGTAGTGGAACCAAGATTCCTAAAGCTCAGTTTGCTGCTCGCATCGAACAGAAGATCAAAGTTGCTAAGCAAACTGGTGATATCCACAACCCAAGATACTGTAACTTCTTAGAGAAGAGTTCTAGTGACTTCAATGTTGACAAGCGCAAATTTAACGGGATTACCAAGCCCAAAAACAAAAAATGAGTGGTTCGAACGAATACCTGAGCCTGAACTCACCTGTACTTTTATAACTATTGTAAATAAATATGGTGCATTACCAACATAATAAAAAAGAAGAACCCAAGGTCACTTCAATGAATAATTTAATAAATAGTATATAATGGCTAAGGTCAAAATTGATTTCAAAACTGTTTGTGTGGCTCCGCATTGAGTTAAGGGTTTAAGGGTAGGTGTGGTAGTTGGTAGAGCTATGTACATTACTGTGAGCTGGTTGGTCGACAGGTCTCAGCAAATTGGGTGCAATACTGCTCACTAGCGTATTGAACGATGGCAATGTACTCTGAGATGACTCGCCGCTCAAAGGAACTTGAATCTTTGGTCCGCTTTGAGGCAAAGAAGAAATTGCGCCGTGATGTGGTGGTGGGGATGAGAATCGATGCGAAAAGTCACCATCTCTCTCGTGCCTGCTACTGCTGCGCTCATTCTTATTATCAAAGTATGAGTGTCGTTGAAGCTGTACAGGAGATGAAGGTGGACTCATGATATCATGAGACGAAGAACGACGAATTGGGCTGGATACCGAGTGACCATAAGGGTGATATCGCTGCAACGTTACGGGGCTCTTTGACTCTACTGTTTCTGAACGACGAACAGCATAGTAAGGCTGGTGATTTGCAGCAGAATGGCTCTGTGGATATCCAACTGCTCCATCGTCTTGTGACTGATACATGGATCGACGAGGTACTTGAGGACCAGGATTGGATGATGACTCGGAGGAACCAGAGTACGAAGGAGGTGGTGTGTCTGGAGCATAGGACGATCGATGGTGATGATGATGGGATGTTTGATGATGAGAATGAGGAGGACCGTACTGAGAACCATGAGGTTGGGAATAGCTGTGCGTCACAGAGGGACCAAAATTGGCAGCTTGATTACGATGCACAGAATGTTGATGTTGCCTGTTGTGTGGAGACATTGCCCGAGATGATGTCGATTCATGCATGTAGTCGCCAACATATGAACGATTGTAATAGTGCTGTTGTTGGCTCTGATGCTTCATCAACTGTTGATAGGCAGCATCAGACGATGGATAAGTACTAGTACCGAATGGAGTATTATGGCTCTGATAGGGTCTAGGGGAACAAGCAGGAGAAGAAGACGCTGAGACCGACGCTGAAGAGCATGTGGAATACGATGATGGAAGATGTGCAGGCTGATAGTGCTGCTGCTGCTGATGGTGATGATATGAATAACCACCATTGGCTGCACTGCCACTGCTACTACCACAACCACAACCACTACTGCAACCAGTGTGGTGTCGACTTGTGTTCATTTCTTCTTGTGGTGCATGAGAAGAAGTAATAGCATATTGAGGGCTATTGCTACGACTACTGCTATTACTATGACTACCACCACTACCATGACCACCATTCTTGTGACTACTCTGATGATAGTAGTGAGATACCTTGTGATGAGAATGAGTAGATTGTTGACTGACAGATGCTTTGGACGATGGCATTGGACTCTCTTCACTCTCATCACTGTCATCTTCATTGCCACCATCATCATTGTCATTGTCAGATGACTGAACAGTAGCTGTTCGATCACTGCTTGGATCATTATACGTGTTAAAGGCCTTGATTCTTGACACTTCATCATCAATCTGATTAATTTGTTCACCGAGTCTGATGCGAACATACAGAGACATGTTGGGATTACTGTTCAACGATTCTTCAATTTTTTCTCTCCTGTTGTAAAGTGATTTTAGCTTACGGTAGGGCCACCTCTGTATATTGAATTGTCTGCACAGTTTCTTCATGGAAGTGGATGATAGCTCAACTTCTCTGCACGCATCTATATAGAGAGACAGATGATAAATTGAAAAAATTTTCAAAAGCTTTAGCGTAAGCTTTTCAACATGAAACAACAAAAATACGAAAGAAAAAGCTTAAAAGCTTACCTTCCAATTTCAAGTCAAAATACTTGGCAATGTCTTCAAACGTAATAGTAGTGACTGTGCTCATGGTCCCACTCGTGTGAGCACCACTCACCTCAGCAGAACCACTATTGTTGTTGTTGCTTGAACTGCACTGCATCTCATCACCACTGTTATGATTGTCTGATGATGATGTTGTTGTTGTGTGTTCACTATGATGGTGATGATGATGTGTTGTTGTTTGCTGAAATTTCTCAACAGATGTCGTTGTCGTGTGACCAATATTGGCCAATTTCTTGTGAATGATAATTTCTTTTCTGGTAGTCGTGGGCAGCGGAGTATTGTGATTTGCGCGCTTTTCTTTGATTGCTGCAGCGGGATTGACTTTGCGATCTTCCGCTGTTGCTGCTGCTCCTTCTTTGTTTTGGTCCAACATGGAGTAATGTTGTTTTTGTTGTTGGTAGTGTTGTCTGTGGTGGTGGCTGTGTTTGTGGTAGTTGGATTGATGATATTGTTCCTGTTGTTGTTGTTCTTGTGGGATAGAGATATTCGAATATTGTGCTGGTGGTGTCGATGTCATTTGGAATGTCGTAGATTCACCTTGTTGTGTGCCGTGGGTTGGGTATTCAGAATACGCGGAGAAAAAAATGCCTTGAGAGTGGGAAAAATGTCCGAAGGTACTGGAAAAATGAGAGAAACAACAAATGTTTTTGTTGTTTGAGTGAGGGTGTTTTTGTTCAGACGAGAGAGATAGTGATATCTGATCGTGTGATTACTTGATAATGTTGTTTTGGTTTGTTGGAAGAGGGGAGATTTTTAAACGAAAATGACTTGGAAAATTATTGTCAATGTCCTGGTGGCATGTGCTGCTAGTGTGCTGCGTATTCTGTGTGTTGGGTTTGTTTTGTCTGCTGCACTGTCTGTTCGATTTTGTGAGGGCAAGCCAAGGGCGAGTTCGTTTAGAAGCTGTCTTCCTCTTGGAAGGAAGGGATGCGAAATGGTCATCGGGCGAAGGGGCTTCTTAGTGAACGACACACGGATTGTTTTATTCCTGTGAGTTGGTCTGTGGCGAAAATTTCTGATTGGGGATGATTCTTTCCACGCCCAATAGCTTTGGTTGAGGAAAGTGCGAGGGACACGCAATTTATGGTTTCTCCTAGGGGCAGCCACTACAACAATGGCGAAGACGAATCTGTTCCTCGATTTTCTCCGAGCATCCTTCTTTATCCAGTAATGGATCACCATAAAAGAAGCGGAACGGAACGGGGGGTTTCTAACCCTTCAACGAGAAGTTGTATTAAATTGGTTGAAGAAATCTTCTGTGATGTCGTTGGCATATGACTCTTCCAAATATCTCTTCTTGAGTTGTGCGATTTCGGCTTGTGTCTTTTGAGTGGCCGCGAGACTTTGTCTCTGTTCTCTTTGGAGACGTTCTCTTTCTCTCTCCATGAGTAGTTTGTTTCTCATGTTTATCCTTTCTTCAAGAGCCATCTGTTCTGCTTCCAATTTCTCCTTCTCCATTGCTAGTTGTTTCTCGAGGATTTGTTTTTCTCTTATGTCCATAATCTCCTGATATTGTTCTGGCCGCAGACTCTTCATACCATACGGTTTGAATCTGTTTTGGTCGAAGGCATTGAGAGTAGTGTGAAAGTTTTCATTCAAGAAGTCGCTGTTGAGCATGTTTTGGATCTCTTCGAGTTTGTCCATCTCATCTCTCTCTGCTTCTTCGAGTTCTCTCTCTCTTTTGGCAATTGTTTGCTCAATATTGTATTCCTTGATGGCTCTTTCCTTCTCTGCTTTCAACAATTGTCTCTGCTTCTCAACTTCATGAGCAAGAAAGTTCATTTCTTCCGTCTTCCTTTCCCACATTCGATGTTCCGTGTCTTCCATGTTCTTTCTCATTGCTTTCTCTGCCAATTGTTGTTCAATCCATGTCTTCATCTGTTCTCTCTGGGCCAACACTCTTTCCTCCTTGCTCAAATCTTCTCCATGAAACCTTTGAACACCCGATATCGACAGTCGAGGATCATCGTCACTGGTACGAGGTGGTAAATCCTTCTTTAAATAATCTGGATCGTTCAAATCAAATTCTCGAGCATACTCTCTTTTTTGATTGATTTGCCTAAACTCTTCCAATTCTCTTTGCTTTTGCTTCTTTACAGCTTCGAGTTTTCTTTGCAAGAACTCACCATGTTTCGTGTGAATCAGCAATTGTTCATCAAAGAATTGATTCCTTTCCTTCTCAACATGCTCTACATCCTGTTTTTCTCTGACTTGTTCATCTATTGCATTCCTATCGATTCCCATGAGACGGTTCTTCGAATCAAAGATGCGTTTCTTTCTTTCCTCCTCTGCAAGTCTTCTCTTTTCGATGGTCAACAGTTCCTTTTCTTCCTTTCTAGAAAACCCAAACATTTTTCGCTTCTTTTGATTTTGTCTGAAACCTTATCAGCTCACAATTTTTTCTGTTTTCAAGTTTCAAGCGGTTTTATTGTAGATCTTGGCGCCAAGTTTGAGCGATGACACCTGTTCGGATTTCGTTTTTTACAGTACCCAATCCAAACTGAGGACATCTATTGTGTCCTTTGGGTGATTTTAATTTGATTGAAAGCGGGATGAACTGTGATCAAAGGTCTTACTTCGAGTTTCATGTTCGGATCACATCCGTCAGGGAAGCTTACATCATAAAATTGAGCCAATCTTGCAAGAATCATGACAGACTCCACCAATGAGAACTGGTATCCAATGCACTTTCTGATACCGAAAGAGAATGGTAACCATGTCATTGGTTTAATCTTCTTAGCCAACTCAGGGTCATAGAATCTCTCAGGATTGAATCTCATTGGTTCATCCCAGTACTCGGGATTTCTGTGCGTTGCTACAAAGTTAATCCACACAAAAGTATCCTTTGGAATCTTGTAATCTCTAATCTTGATGGACTTTGTGGTAATCTTCGGCACCATTGGAACAGGGGAATGAAGTCGCATACTCTCCTTGATACAACTCAATGTGTATGTCAATTTATCGTAGTCTTCCATGGTAGGGGCCCTCTTGTTGGGAAGGAGGATATCAACTTCTTGTTGTAGTTTTTTGTACTCATCTGGATGTCTTGCTAGCTCCAACAATGTCCATTGCAACTGTGTTGCAGTGGTTTCATGACCTGCAGCTAAAAAGATGAACATGTTACTTCTTATCTGCTCGTAGCCCATTTTTTGTCGAGTAACGAGATTTCCTTCTTCGTCTACTCCTTCTTCGTTTTCATTGGCACTAAGAAGGAGCGACATAAGATCCAGTCTATTTGTTTGATTCTCACTCGCTCCATGATCGTCCAATAGCTTAACTTTTTGTTCATAGAGCTCATCAATATACTTTTCAAAATCTGTCACCATTCTATTTGTTTTAGACCATAGAGACTGCAGTGGAGAAGGTACAATTCCTTTCACTAGAATAGCAGTGTCGATAGCATACTCCAAGGCCTCTCGGAAAGAAAATTCATGCTTGGACTGATCTATCTTCACCCATGGAGAATCCTTGTTGAAAACTCCCAAATCAACATTGAAACCTGCTTTGGCAATAATGTCCAATGTCACATCGACCATGGCATCATGTAAATTCACTACCCTCGAAGAATTTTTCAGATCCCATCTCTCTATCAATAAATCAGTGCTCTTCACTGCGACATCTGCCAGATACTTCATGTGAGTGCTCGAGAAAGCAGGACTACACAACATGTGATGCTTCTTCCAATCGTCGTAATTAACGAGAGTCAAGATATTATGACCTAACATTCTCAATCCCTTATAGTATGATCCAGTAGGTTTTACCAACACATCTTGAGATTGCAGGAACACTTTCTTTACATCTTCCGTGTTACTCACATAGAGATTAATTTGCGTTCCGTTGACGATTCTGTACAGGAGATCTGACCCTTGTTTCAATTGTCTCTCAGCCACCGCTTCATAGTTGCCATGATAACCATATGGAGCTAACAGAGGTATCCTAAAAAACGAGTAGGGAAGAAATTGAGAAACTCCTGGAATGTTCTTGACCTTTTTAACTTGTTCAAAGTGTTTGTACAGGTAATGAGCAATAAAAGTGGACAATAATACGAGAGAGGTATAAACAAGATAGGAGAACAGTATAGGCATCGATTCAGTTTGTTTTGTTATCTTTTGTTGTGTTCTGAAAGTCATTCCTCATGCAGGATTTAGTTTCTTCCTTTTGAAGATCATCGGATTTTTCGAGAGAAAACTCCTTTGCTAAATCGGCGATTATGAGGCAGTGACTGCGCAGTATTTGAGCGGATTTGGGTTTGAAGGAATTCTTTGTTCCATGCGTCACTGGCTGAACCGGTCGTTAGTGAGGACAAAAATTGATCTGAGAGACAGCCTTTCTCACCCTTTGCTGAATGTTCTGGATACAGTTACACAAGAAGCAGGAGACTGCATGGCCAAACATCATAATTTTTGTATTGTATGTAGAAACCAGCCCACTCAGTGGACATCGTCTACATTTGAGATTTAATGACACTCTGGTTAGATGCGCTCTCATCGGACATTACATACGCAGAAACGCGAGTGCTAGCAACAAGCATGGCAAGTGTATCTTGTGTTAAAGGATTCTGGCAATAGAGGATGAGGACTTGAACAGAGATCGCGTCGAAGAGAAACTTTTGGGGATTCAGAAAAGGGCTGTAGATTCCACATCCATGAGGTGCCCGCTCAGGGAAGAGTGAAAGCACAATTTCGAAACCTTAAAGTTACCGACATCTATGAAGGAGGATCGGGGTTTAGAATCTCCATAAAGAAGCAATCGAACCGCACATTGCTTCAGCTTTTCTTGGATATTCGATGGAGACACATTTGGGTGTCCGAGATGGTAACCTTCTGTTTTCATTGCTCCGGAAACAGAAACAGGTGCAATGAAAATTTTTGAGAGGAAAATGTCATTACCAGCACCATTAACTATAGTCTGCTAGATAGAAATCAACAACCAAACAACATATGAATACTTGTAAGATCATTGTGGCGCTATTGTTAAGTGTAATTCTCATTGAAGTCTGTATGGCTCAAGGAGGAGCCCAACCACATCTAGAACATACCAAGAGAGGTTTATTCAGTGTATCAAGTCTCTCTCAAATTCAAGCGACCACCACTGTGCTCAGCGCAACGCCAACATCACCAACTAGCCAATCCAACTGTTTCCCATTCTTTGCTGGTACTCAAGTAATTGTTGGTCATTCAGACACTTGGTTGCCATACTTCTTTGGAATTTACAAAAACTTACCAGCTGCAGAAATTCAGGTAGGAGATAAGATTGTATTCGATATGAAGTAGTACAATCATTTGATATTGCTTTAGCCCACACAACAACAAATGGAGGAACTACGCCTGATACCAATGGATTCACAGTTATTGCACCAAACAAGAGTCCCCCTGTTCCTGGGGATTTCATTCTTGATAATTATGAACTGTCATTCGATGTTACCACACCATTCTCTTTTGCTGGAGGAGGGTTAATGATCCGTTTCTCACTTGCTACACCATCTGCATTTGCTTCTGACCATCTTTGTCAAGGTGGTTTCAATGGTGCTTCGGCCTCTGATCCTTCGAATCTGTTTGTTCGAAGAGTGTATGCTGGAGATGCCAATGGAAACCCACCAAGCGAGCAAATCCAACCCGATGAAAGCATCCCGGCTTTTAAGATCATCAGAACTACTCAGCCTGTGGGTGCTTGCACTCAAAGAACCTGTCCATCTGGAAAGAATTGTTGCAGATTCGTTCCTCCTTGCAGAACAACACCAATTGAGAAGTGCTATGGTTCGTCCAAATCTTGCATTCCTGACATGTTTAATCCCACTCAAGCATGCTTGTGCAAGACTGGAGATGAATGTTGTAATCAGGTTTGCTATGGTTTTGATCCCTTCTTCAGGGATTCGTTGCGAGGGCCTCCACTACCATCTGGAGCACCACTGGTGAGGTCAGATGGCTCCGTAGTCCTAGCCAATTGGTAGGACCTACGGAGAGCACCTGACTTGATACTGGCCAACCTGGCCGGGATCTTGTTGGCAGCAGTGTCACCAACGGTGACACGTGCTGATCGCTTCTTGTGTTCGTTGAGTTGGGGACTCTGTAACTTAATGTTGCTGCGGACACTCTATATTCTTTTTTTTAATACAACACGAGGTTGCTCTTTATTACTCTGTCCTACTTTCTTTTAGTTTCTCACATCGTCCTTGTGACGCTCGGAGAGCATCTACTCTTTCTTGTTAGTAACGCTCGCAGAGCGTTACTACTGTTTGCAGTCCTTTGATTGCTGGAAGAGTCTGTGAAGCGTTGTGAGGCAGCGACTCTTCACCCAGCACACAAAACTACGGGCCTTTCGATGCGCTACTTCGTGTTTCATCCCATTTTTCATCAGCGCATCTGCCACCTGGTCGACAGCGTAGTTCTCTAATCCCATCATTCCCATGAGGTACTCTCTGCTCGACTTCCTCGGCATGGGCCACATTAATCCGTTTCTGAACAGCACTTTGTCGAACCATAGGGAGATGGCGGACTCTCGATGTAATGGAAGTTTGAGCAACTTGTTGTAGACTTCCAGGACAAGTCTTCTCCTGGCATCAATTGCGTACTGACACCTGACAAGGCAATGGAGGATTGTATCAGGTTCAGTACCGCATCTCGGGCATATATTGGGGTCGTCATCATCGTACAAATGGTTACATACCACTCTGGTATGCAACTTACCACTACGTACTTGAGCGTGGAACCATTCCAACCGACGATCAACAACAAATAGATTCTTGAGAAAGTCGAACTGATTCTTATGTTCCATCGCAGCGACCTGCAACCACCATTGCGGATTCCGACAGATGAACGCCTTACGTTCCTGGAGGAACATTTCCTTCAGATCTTCTTTTCCCCTCGCGTACTTACCATTGAATCTGATGGTATGATTGAACCCCTTTGTTTGATGCAACTCCATATTCATGCACTCTGGAATTGCCATCACCGTGAGGGCCACCTCTTGGTAGGTTTTAGGCCCAAACCCCTTGCCAACCTCGTTCTTTAGTGAGTCGAAGCTCTTGATTCTTCCCTCATTAAGTAGTTGTTGTTTCTGATACAGTCCAGCTCTACTGAGCAGTCTGAGGGACCTAGCTGGCAAGTAATTAGATAATTTGCACCCTTCGCAGCGGCTATGGGAGTCATCAGTCATGATGATTCCCTTCTCGTGCAGCCTCATTGCGCACCATTTAATGAAAGAGTGTTTGACTTCCGTAACTCTGTGGTCCGACTGGAAGACGTTCTCCGACCGGAACGTGTAGTGTTTCTTGATGTACTCAAGAGTGTCCATCCACAGAACGTTAGCTTCTTGATCTCTCTTCCCTCTCATCATGGATTTCACAAAAAGAGCTGTGCGAGTAGCAACTGCTTCCGAGAAGTTATCTAGATCAATGGATCCCCACTCAGGACCGATGTATAGTAACTCCGTCGGATATCTCAACATTGCTGTTGAACCATGTTTGATAAGCCTCTTTCCAACCATTTTCACATCATCCATCGATTTCATCGTCCATTTTGTGAATTCACATGCGTACAAAAAGATGGGGTGTACACATGCGTTCACGATACGTGCAACTTGCCTGGGACCCAGATTCAAGACTTTGAGACGTTCAATGACTCTTCTGGCTTTAACCTTTGCTTGAGCAATCTGCTGATCAGTCTTGCCTTGGAGATTGAGAAATAGTCCGAGTGCACGGAAGTGCACCTTTGGACCTTTGGCAGGCACTCTGGAGTTAGCTACCATAATGTCGTGCTCTTCAATATCGTCTCCTGGCTGTCTGACAAAGAGTTCGAGTTTGTTTGGGTGCATCTGCATCCGCAACATCTCCAATACTCCACGCATATCATTAGCAAGCAATGCGTTCTACATCTTATTTGGATTCGGACACGTACACTCAATATGCAAATATTTTTGTCGAAATACATTGATATGAAGCATGCGTGGCCGAGTGGTCTAAGGCGTCCGACTCAAGTTCGGATATCTCCGGATGCGTGAGTTCAAATCTCACCGCATGCACAGTTTTGAATTTTGTGTGTGGAGTTCTTGTTACAGCTCGGTATTGGTCATCCGCCTTTTCCTCTCATTCTACACCTTTTACCTCTTTGGTGTCCTGGTTAACCCTGCCTCGATGTCGATTGTCACTCTATTTTGTTCTCTCCACTGAATTTAAGTGGGTGAGGTCGCAGCTTCTCGATTTGGAAGTCGTTTATTTTCAGCTGAATTTTATCATCGCAAAAACTAGTAACATGAAGAACGAGTGATAATGGAGGACTCCTCTGATCTCAACAACACTGGTGGTGCTAACAGCTGCAACTCTCATGCTTCTATGATGAATCAAGAACCAATAAACAATCAACCAGCACAAGAAACAACTTCAACCAATGATACCGGTGGTGGTGGAAGCATGGTTAATGTACAAGCATCAAACTCTTCATCTATTGCAACGATTACTACTGGTGGAGATCAAATCTTGCCTATTGCTGCTCAAGAACCACAAGAACCACAGTATCATTCCACAGAGAGAAGAGCAGTGGAAGAAAGTGAAGAAGAAAGTGAAGAAGAAAGTGAAGAAGAAGGTGAAGAAAATGAGGAAAGTAGTGGGGTGAAGAAGAGGATGATGAAAATGATGAAGATGGAGAAGATGGAGAAGAAATGGTCAATCGATTTCATGACTTGTTTTTAGATGTTGTGAGACCAGGTGATTTTGCAGTTGGTTCCGTGCTATCATCTGATTTTGCTGTTCCGGCCATTACTGTCAATGGTAAGCCATCACGTGTTGTTGGTTTGCCTCTCTCTGACGCTCAAGCCAAAGAGATTATTGCTGTGGCATCAAAATCACCATTTGGACGTAGAGAAGATACACTGTTTGATGACAATGTGCGTAACTCTTGGCAATTGGATCCATCACAATTCAAGATCAATAACACAAAATGGAACATGCACATGAGGCAATTGCTTGATCGTGTGAGATCTGGATTGGGCATTACAAATCATCGAATTGGATGCAAACTGTACAAGTTGTTGCTGTATGAGACGGGAGGACATTTCAAATTTCATCGAGATACAGAGAAGGAAGATGGAATGTTTGGTACGTTGATTATTCAACTTCCATCGCAGTATGAAGGAGGTCAGATCACTGTGAGACATAGAAGGCGTGAACACACGTTTGATTTTGCCAAGAATGCTTCATTCACTCCATACTTTGCTGCCTTTTATGCCGATTGTGAACATCAAGTTCAAACGGTGACCAGTGGATACAGACTGTGTTTGATTTATAATCTTGTGTACAGTGGACCTGGTGAGCCTCCAAAGGTACATGATCAAAGCGTAATCTACAATCAACTGATGAAATTGCATCGTGCATGGATCAAGGATTTCAAGGCACCAACGAACCTAATCTATATACTGGAGCACAAGTACTCAAAAGCAGGTTTAAACTTTTCAAACATGAAGGGCTTAGATGCAACTATTCTCCAACTATTGAACAAGGCGTACACTGAGGGCAAATTTAAGGTTTATCTGGCAATTCTAACAAGAGTTGAGAGTGGTTGCATTGGCTATGATGGCGATTTTGAGACTGATGATATCTCGGTCGAGCTCAGTCACTGGATTGATCCCAGTAATAGAGTAGCAACTATTCCAGAATTCTCTATTGATACAGAGAAACAAATTTTTCCATTCGGCAGATATGAAGACTTGGAGATGGAAAAGGAAGAATTCGAAAAGGACACAGGAAATGCAGGGGCTTCAATAGACAGATGGTATCGAACAGCTGTTATCGTCTTCTGGCCAGCTGAACGATCCAATAATCTGTGTATTGATATGGAACCAAGAGTTGCATTCCAGAAACTTGATTCAATGATTTCAGATGGAGTGGATCGAGATCAAATACTACACTTTGCAAACAAGTTAATCACACAGTGGGATGTGAATATTATTCGCATGATTGGATATATTAACCAGCTCCGAGACACACAATTGGCTATTCGTTTCTTTACCGATGTGTTGATCAAGAGATCCATGTATTCACCTGGAATTTGTCAAGCGATTAAGAGCTTAATAACTGTGTTCGGTTGGAACACTATGCAAGATTATGTTGTTCAATACCTTAGGAGACTTGCCACGACAAGCGATGGAATGGATGATGGAGTAAAATTTATCGGAGAACTCGCATCTACAACAGCAGGGTCAGCGTTACAACCAATCGACTATACCATATGTACTAGCATCGTTGATTCGATTTGGACTCAACATTGTTCTCGAGGTGGCAGTTCGTACGAAAGGGTCCGCTATTCTAATACTCGCTCTGTCCTCGAGAACATTGCAACTTTATTGGTGTATCTACACAGATTGAACATGCAAAACAAAATCTCTACTATCGTTACTTATATACTCCAGAATACTCGAAGGTACGGAGCAGTGACTTTTGTGTCTCCACTTGTGAGGATGTTAGTATCGTTAATTAGTGTAGCCAATTTCAAAGCCCTTGGATCTGCCCATCCATTTCACCTCGCTCTGAACACATGTATTACACGCATCAACAATGATGTTGGAGATACCATTCGTCCTCCTACCAACTGGAATCTGAGAGTTACTGGCTATAATTGCCATGATCCTCATTGTTCAAGCTGTGCAAAGGTAAAAGCCTTTCTGAACAACCCAAGTATGAAAGAGTTTTCATTCAAGGCCAAACTATCAGAAAGAACACATGTTGAGCGCATGGTGAGAGCACACACGAATGATGTTCGTTTTCAAACACTTCGAGTAGGAACACCTCATACTCTGCTAATAACCAAAGAATGGAATAGTTATCGAGAATTAGTCGCTGCCAGACAAAAGGACGTGAAGGAGCTCAAAGAATTGCAACGCATTCAAAAAGCGATTCTTCAGTCAGATGAGATTCCTTCACGACAAGTGAAGCATGAAGATGCCAGCGCAGTTGATGAATCGTCACAGATCTCACCGCTATCTACTTAAAATAAGCTTCCCAATAAGGATTGCATACGAACAACACGAACTATCTTTTTTCTTCTCTTTCCTGGAAGTTTTTTTGGTAATCATTGGTTCATCTTCCATCTGATTGTTTGTACGCCATCTCATCCTTCCTTGACTTAGGTTCTGTGAGATCCTTGCTCCTCACATGTTCGTCACTCCATGCTCAGTTGACTCCATTGAACGATTCAAAACCCATCCGGAGGACTCAACTAAATCACTTGCTGGTGAGATTGAACTCCTGGAGATGACTGACAAGAACAAAAAGAGCAAAAAGTTCAAGGATTCGCTCCGTAAAGAAATTGGCAGATTGAACAGTCAACTGAAGGATCAAGAAAAGCTACTGAGACGATATGGGCAGAAGCAACAGAACAAGGAGAGGTATTTTGGAAATGAAAATCAAGGAGAAATCAAAGGAGAAGCAAATGAAGCTCCGTACACTGCTTTTGCAGTTTATAGTTGTTTGAGACAATCGTACTTTTCTCGGGTGGTTCGAAGGTTGAAATTTCAAATGAAGGCAATCATAGAGCGAATGAAGGTTGCACCATCGATCAAAGCATCGATTGAGTTGTTTGAAGAAGCTGTAAAGAACAATGATTTGAGTGTGTTCAAGAGTGGAGTGGTATTGAATAAGGAAGAATGGAGGAGAATTGAACATCAAGAGCATGTTCTCTGGTCTATCAAGAGTAATGGTAACAGCTTCCTTGTCCATTTCCTGAATTCAATAGTTGAACAAAGGGGAGATCTTGTAAACAGTGAAGATGTCTCTTTGGTACAAAGGATCATTCAAATACTTGAGCAGCTTGTGAACACGTATCGTATGAATGCAACTGGAGAACCACATGGCCATATTCCACTGAATCTAACAATCAAAATTCAAAATTGGGATATTTTGAAGGCATTTATTCCTTTGCACAACCAGGGTATTGTTAAGGACAACTTAGCTCAAGAGACAGTGTTGTATAGTAGTCAGAGGAAAGAGAATGTATTGACGTCTACGATGCTACCTCTTGCTGTTGCAATCTGCGAGAGTGTCCATACTGATCTGATTGATCTCATACTCGATGAAGTGTATGAACCATATAAGAAGGAAACGATTGAAGCTGTTTTGAACTCCCGTCCAGCATATTATTCTCGCTCTATTTTGAATTACGAATTGTCTTGGATCAAGTCCATTATTAACAAGTATCAAATCGATGTGTCAACTCTCTCGGACCACATCTTTTGTATTGCTACTGTATCCAATTCATCATCGACGGCATATGACATGATCCAATACTTTTATTCACAGGGATTACTAATGAGAAAAGATCGCAAAGTAGATGGAGGAATTTATGATCATTTTACAACATTGTACAGCCAAGTTCCTCGTTTGTTTGCCCCAGACAGGCCTTACTTTGGGCCTTATTATGGTATTCAGTTTGGTCAAAGCTTTAACCAGTGTAACTATGATCACTGGTTCGGAGTAGCGAGAGGGACAGCACACACTTTGTAGTAAATTCAAAGTCATGCACAATGTTTAGCTAATAAGTCGCCTGTACTTTGATACTTGTGTCAACGTTACATTTGAGAGGCATACGCTACTGCTGCGGAACTTCAATGAATGAGCTCGGTTGCATGAGTCAGCCAGACGTCTAAACCAACAAAAACTGGTTTTGAATGAACCTGGTTGTTACTGAAGAAACGAATTGATGGAGATTGTATTATTTTATTTCTTCATAACTGCTGTTTGTTCGTTACGATGTCATTTCTCATGTGAACTTTCACATAACATGTTACTTGAAAACAAAAACGACATCGCTCAACGTTGGCTGCGACACGAAGTTTTTCAACTTTGCCACGAAGAAATTCAAGCTCGACTTTGGTTTTGATTTCAACAACATCATGTTGCTACGGTATCCTGAGACATAACTGGTCACGTGGTAATTAGGGTGATCAAACATTTGACAAGAATTCAGATCAGCTCGTTGTTCTACAAGACGTGGAGAGACCTTTCCACCGACAAGAGAGAACAAGCGCCCAGAGTGTGTATCGATGACATGGAATCTTCCGGAAGTTGCAGTGACCACAGGATTTGCTATTGCTGAAGCATCATAAATATATGGGCTTCGGTTCGCTGTGGGCTCTGAAAACGTCAACACACGTTTCACTGAGTCCAAAAAAGAAGTCGTGTAGAATGAACATGAAAAGTCCTTGATGCGTGCAGCTCCAATGTGTTCACTTAGATCTAACTTGGAAAAACCGTTGTTCAATGCATTGGAATTAGCAGCACCAGCTGCATACACTTCGAACTGAGATGTCAACACAATCGTAAATCGTTGCCCACCATCAATCTTGTTCAAGCGACAGAAATTGAAAGGTTGTTGAGCCTCTGTTGGTTCAGTGGCTATTTGTGCTTCCACTGCGTGATCCTCATACGCACCGCCACTGATTCCCAATTGACCAGAGTCATTCAATCCCATAGAATACACTTGATTTCCATTATTGGAGCTGCACTGGAACACAAGGTGTTCGCTGCCTACTCCCAAAACTGAAATAACTCCCTTTGTTTCTCTGAGAACAGGTTCAAGCATAGTTCTGTAATTTGACCCGAAACCCCCCACTGTATACAGCTTATCGTCTGTCGTAATAAAAGCAGAAAACCAACCTGCGCAGGCAATATCCTTGATACGAATGTTGCGTTCCACAAACCACAACAATAGTGTGGGCAATGAAACACTATCTCTACTTATTGTATGGTTCTTGTCATAATACAACAGTTGGCCCTTGCCGTTATGACCTATACCATAAACAAAACCGTCTTCAGTCAAAAACAAACAATGAATACTTCCAGCAGCAACCTTTTTGATTCGAATATTGGACAGCTTCTGATTCAAAACCAAGTGATCCAATACATATGGTATTTGAAGAGTGGAGAACCATGGACAATGTTCTTCAATGTCCTTGTTATCCATGGTGCATCGAGCCCATTCCTGAACTCTGGAACCATCTGGTGTCACTCCCAGCACCTGTAGCTCATCGCGAATATGCCTACCTTCAACCCAAAGCTCGCAACTCTGATCGCCACATCCCAAGATGACACTGTCTTGACCGGCCACTGTGCATGTCACAGTGAATTTTTGGTTGCTGCATGGATGCTGAACAGAATGGATCTGATCTCTGCTTGGATTGCGATAAATAATGGAGTTCGTAGTGGAGCCATTGGAGACGACTTGTTCTTGTTGATTCATTTCCATGAATTTTGTTGTTGTTCAGATAAACAAGTTCATTCTTGTTTATTCTTGTTTGTGGAAAATATTTTTTGTGAAGTACCAGTTTACTCGATATCCCAGGCTCTCGTCCGTGTGGAGGAGGTGGGTTCTTGTTCGATGGGCTGGCAATTGAAATAGTCCTCTCCGTAAAGCTGGTTGAAGTGAGGTTCCTCTCGCGCAAAGAACTCTTTGATGCACTTTTGTGTCTCCTCTCTCAGGATTCTTCTGAGATGATACTCCTTGTCTAATTCTTGTCTTTGTTCACTTGTCATGGCAGTAGGTTGTTGCTCTTCCTTCTCTTCGTCTTCGTCATCTCCCTCGTCTTGTTCATCAAAAGTGGAGGACCCAAAGTATGCCAAATCCTCTCTTCGATCGTGTTCTATAATATCCTGCTCAGACTTTCCATCATAGGTAAACTCCTCCTGCTCTTCCATTGATGAAGAATTCTCAGAGTCTGAATGAACGCTTTTGAACATGAGAGGACCATATCCCATCCAATTCTTCAAGTACAACTTTTCGTGATGTGTTCTTTCCTGGCCATAAACCTGTTCATGCGCACAAATGGATGCCTTGATGAGTTCATGCTCCAGACTCTGTCCTAAGCTCTCAACATTTAGCTGAGTAAACTTTTCAAGATCTGAGTCATCTATAAAGTCTTCATCATCTTCGTCTAATTCTTGCTCGGCATCATCGTCTCCTTCATTCTTTGGAGATTCAATCTCCTCCTCAACTTCCTCTTTCTCTGCCTCAATATCATCAAGTTCATCATCGCTTTCATGTTCACAATCATCGTCACTGTCGCTATCGCTTTCATCCTCTGGAACAGCCTCGACGCCACCTTCATTGCCCTCCATCGAGCTTTCTCCTGAGAGGTTTGAGAAACCATATAAACTCTTCCCAAAGAGCTTGTGCACTGCTCGAACAATGTCTGTTTCTGAAATTTTCAAATCCTTCTCCTGTTCATCTTCCTCTTCTTCCTTTTTATCAGTGTCATCATCGTCGCTATCCGACAAACTAGAGTCCTCATGGGAGAACTGAACTTGTTTTCCATCCAATTTCTTGGAAGCCTCTCCAATCACCTGGTTTAAGAAGTTCTTTAACAATCCTCTCATCATCGTTACTACACTAGGTTCATAATACTTGACACCAGCAGATCTCGACAACAGTTGGATACCCTTAAGAGAGCAATAGAATCCAAATTCTGGAGATTTCAACAATTGATAAAATTCCCGTTCGTAGGAATACACTTCATATCCAGAAAAGTTGCCATCCACCAAACATCCTCCCTGATCTCGTCTGAACACTTCTCTATTCCACGTGTACTCTTCTACCTGTGAATTCTCATAGCGACACTTGTTTTTTAGTCCATATTCATACTCTTCAATATCCATCTCTTCCGTCACACCAAGTTTCTCCTTCACAAGTTCCTTGTATCTCACAGAAGTCACCTCTTCCTCAATTAACTCAAATTGGTCCTCCAGAGTACCTGGGCACAATGGAGCCGAATTCACCATACCAAAACATGATTCCTCGTCCAACTCATCCTCATCACCATCCTCATACATTTCAGCATCATCTTCCAACTCGTTATTCTTCTTCAAGACAAAACTGGCCAATGAAGGCTTCCAGGTCGGGCATTCCACATACAGGGCATACACATGATCAGCTTCTGGATAATTCCAGTCTTCAATCGTATCAATCAGGCTTTCCATGTGCTCTCTATTGTGCCACACTCGACTCCACACGGCATCTACACTGGAGAAGTGAGCCCATGCCCTGTTGACCAACATGAGTTCCTTCAACGTCTCTAGGTCAAGGAAGGAAAAGATGTGAACGAGTGTGTCAGATGGAATATCGTTCAGGGATGTGGTACTTGTGCACAGTTCAGAATCCGGATCAACGAAGCGATGTTCATGAGCTACTTTTGCCTTTTTTGCTTGTGAAGAGAAATTGGCATCTTCAGAGTGTTCTTGATCTCTTGGCCTTTTGGTCGATGGGGAGTCGCTGTCCATGTGCTTCTTGTGTTATCTTTCTTTTGTTCTTGTTTGTGTTCCACATTTTCCAGGCCCGGAAAAAAATGAGAGGACTTTTCAGGTAATGTGATTTCCACAAAATTCTGGTTTTTTGTCCTTCCGCACGATTTTTTACCGGTGCGACTTACAGAAAAAAAACAATGGCGTCATGATCGGAAAAAAGAGCAGTCTTCCCTCTTCTATGAGAGACTCTAAAATCAGGGGTGCATCTGATAAAGACAAAATTTTGGCAATAAGGAAGGGCCATTTGCACCTCGTGAGACAATATATTAATTCAACGAACGTTCAATACAAGTTCCCAGACGTACGTCGTTTTTCCACATTGCTTTCGTCAAGCTCTATCTACTGCTCATACTGACAATCTTTGTATTTTTACGTAGGATGGAGGAACTGCACTTCATTGTGCTTGTGTCTACGATCAGTTGGACATTGTAAAGTATCTGTTAGAAGCAGGAGCAGATCCCACAATGACAGATAACGTAAGTAGTCTAAATTGCTCGTATTTTGTTACAAATATTTGCTCATGATTCGATGATGTGTAGTGGTGGAGAAGGCCTCATGAACTTACAAGGTCCGAACCGATCAAGAACCTGCTGAAGAACTACATGGAATCTGACGAGCCTCAGTCCAATCACAAAATTTCAACTCCAGCTTCTACACCGCTCTACAATGGTGGTCACTCGTTCAAAGAATTAGAGAATGAAAGTGTCAATGAAGTAGAAACCAATGAGCTGAGGGAGGAGCATCATGCATCCATGAGAAATGAAGTTGAGGATGACGCGTCCAACGCTGGTCATTACATGATGTTTCCTCCTTCCATGGAATCATCTGCGATCAACTCACCCACATCCCCATACCAAAGTATTGAACAGGAAGAGATTGAGCGATTGAGAAAGCTATTGAACAGCAAATATCAAGAAATTGAATTGTTAAAGGACAATATGAAAGATGCGGAGAGAATGATCCAGAGTTTGAATCAAGAAATTATGCGCAACAAACGAGCACGAACCGAAGAGTCACATCTGTTGCATGCCAAAGTGGGAGAACTCTTCTCCATTCTCCAAAAACAAATACAATGAGACAAACGAAAGAACTTCAATTATCGGAGTCGGAAAATGAATCAAAAAACAAAAAATTTCACACAAAAAATGGAATCAAAAACAGAAAATGAAACACCACAAACATTATCAACAAGTCAGGCAGCAACCACACTTCCATTAGGATTTATCCAATTCTGTGAGAAAAATGGTATCAGTCCCGACATGTATCACTGTGCTTCATCTATTCCACGATTTATTCGCTTAAAATCTCCGATGTTCACTGAATTGGTTGAACAATTATTGGCGGTAAAATGTCCCACTACAGAAAACAAGACTGATGTTGTTGCCGACAATGAGTCTGATGTTCTGCGGCTGACTTCTACATCCAACGAAGGAGAAGAACCACCAAAAAAGAAGCAAAAAACACAACAAGAAGAAGTCAATGCCCTGCTAAACATTGAGCCTGTTTCTTGGCTACCCAAAAGCTTTCATTTCTATCAATTGCCAAATCACCTCAAAATTGCTCATCTTCCCCTGTACAAGCAAGGCCATCTCTATGGATTGGACATTAGCTCTGCGATGGCTGTATTTGCACTGGATCCAAGCCCAAAGGACAATGTATTGGACATGTGTTGTGCCCCTGGTGCAAAGCTCTGTTTCCTATCAGACTACATTTCACTCAAGGAAAAGCTGTTGGTGTCTGCTGATGCTCCTGAGAGCAATCAAACAGAAGAGAACTCCTCGTTCTATGTGACTGGAGCCGATGTGAGTATTGATCGGTTGAATACTTGCAAAAATTTGCTCAAAAAGTACAAAACAAGGCATACGCGACTTGTGTTGGTTGATGGAACACAATTTTCTCTGACACCTCAAATTCCATCTCCTGAACGAATGCCTGGGCGTAAACTCAAGAGATGCTTAACAAAATGGTTACAAGAACAGCAAGGTCATTTGGAGAGACATGAGAAGGAAGGCAAGTGTGAAAGCTTGACACTTCCGAGCTCCATTGGTAACAATGGATTGATATTTTATGAAACGGGAGGCAGTTGGCAAGAATTGCGAATACAGGAAGAGAAATCCAAGGCCAAAACCAGAAACAACAACCAGGATTATCACCCGACAACAAACAGCTCTCCCAGTAACGAATCAGAGGCACCTGTTGTTGTTGCCAACGACAATATACAACCAGCCATGGACCAAATTCCAACCACTCAACCAACAGACACCGAATCCAACAACAGTACGAATAGACGGTTGTTTGATAAGATTATTGTGGATGCCGAGTGCACAACAGATGGCTCCGTAAAACACATTATTAAGATGGTGGAGGAAGGCTGGGACAAGTATCACTCAAAATACTTTAATGAGGAGCGAATGAGTGAGATTACGACTCTGCAGCGATCCTTGCTGTGCAACTCTTATCGTTTATTGCGACCAGGTGGTACTCTTGTCTACAGCACATGCAGCTTCACAATCGAACAGAATGAGCAAGTCATTCAATGGTTCTTAAATGAGACATCTGAAGGTAAATCTGCACAACTAGTGCATCCATTCCAAGACACACTCGTGGATATGAATCTGGTGAAATGTCGAATGGGATCAGTGAAAAACACTGTGCGGTTCGACCCCGTCAGTACCAACACCAGCGGCTTATTCATTGCCAAACTGATCAAGTCTGAATAAAAAGTGATCTGAAAGTCAATGGAAGAATACGTGTTATTCTCGTAGTAGTTGTTTATTGTGGTTATAAAGAGGGAGAGAGGAGTCTTTTGCTCTTGAGAAGAGCGTGGAGGGGTTTGGCCTTCAACTGAAATCATCAAAGGCTCCGAATTCATGATGCGCATTTCACTCGTCGCATGCGTGTGAAGGAGATGTACTCGCAAAAAAAAGAGTCGTCACACACACGAATGAATTGATTACTGAGGAACAAAATCAAATTCCTTCTCAATGTCCATTATTCTATACATGGGCTCACCATCACTTGGCACACTTGGTAATTGATTGGCCTTCCTTGCCATGTCCATTTGCTGTTTCATCATGAATGCAGTCAAACCCTTTGAGCATCCTTCAATCAACGCCAAAAATAGACCACCAAACAAGGCATTCCTCACGACGGCACCTGTTCCACCACGAATCGCAAGAACACCACCCGTCAGTGCACCACTGGTCACTGCAATCGTCATGTCCTCCTTTTCTGTTCCCTTCATTTTCATGAGCAAACATTCGAATGAAGAAAAAAGACCACCCCAAACAGCAAAATTACCACCAATGACTGGACCTCTCTGTCTCATTGCTTCGAAACCTCCTCTCAATCTTTCACCACGTGGTGCGTTCTTTGAACCCTTCAATAAATGAAAAATGCCACCCATGACGCAACCCATGGTGAAACCAATGCCTAAATCATCATATATTCTCTCTGGACAAGGTTGTCTATCCATCTTTTTTTTTGTTGTTGGTTGTTAAGGGTGTTTGTTGATCGATTGTTTTTTTTTGTTTCTCTCTTCACACAACAACAAGAAATTGTGTGTTTTTTGTTTACCCCGCATCTGGCGCGTCGGTGGATGAACATCTACAATTGATCCCCAAATGCTGTTGTTTCTTTGGAAAATTGAATGTTTTATTCTTGTTGTTGTTGCTGTTGTTCTTTGATCATGAATCTTTGTGATATTCACACACATAAAACAACTTATTCTTAGTACTTGATGCCTTGTCCTCCACTACCACCACCAGCAGTATTCACTTGTGGTGGAACAACACCACCAGCACTTGCACCACCGCCATACACTTGATGCACACCTTGGAAATTGAGATCAAAGCCTCCTAGTGCTGTCAACAGCTGTATGAGCCACCTCCTCATGACCTCATCCTCCTTGAACGCCTCCTCAAACGTATTATCACGCAAACTCAATGGAATACAGCCTCTCAGTGCTTCTCTCGCACGTGCATGATCAGCCAATCGTAAATAACATCGTATAATGTGTTTCAACAGTCTTGGTGAAGGATTGTCATTGGTCATATTGGCCAACACTTGACTCACAGCATAGAAACGATCTGCTGTTTGACAAATGTAGTTCAATCCGACATCGAACAAGAGAATTTTTTGTACAATAAAAGTGGCCACTGTTTTGCTCAGTTCACTCCCCGTTTCCATAATGCGCAAACACAGTGGAATAATTTCAGTGCTCAACAGAAACGATATGACTTCTGGATCATCCGACTTTACCAGTGCACCAATCACTCCGAGTGATGTCAGTCTCAAGAATTCAAATGACTTGTTTTTCGTTACCGTGTTCAAGAATGGATAGAGAAACAGGGGAATGTGTGAATTGAGAAACAGTGATCTTGTTTCTGGATGAGTGGCGAGGCATTGGAGGAGAGCGAGTGAGTGACAGACACGATTGGATTTGGCACCACTGAGACCAGTGGGTGTCAATAGATCGTACACACTCACCACTTCCTAATCATGGTTGATTGGCACACAAAATGTTAAAAAAAAAAGAATGACTGTTTTAGAGCTCCAATTTCAAACAATAAAAAAAAATGATTGGAGAGGAAAAAAAAAGTAGAGCGTGGTTGGTACCGTACCTCAATTAAAACAGTGACAGCTCCAGTGCTGTGCCATAGGATGGGTGCTACATTGACAAACAAGTCTCTTTTTTTACTTAGTTCTGCGAGTGCACTCTCTCTCTTGTCAGAAATTAAGAGTTCACCCAATAATTGATAAAATCGTTCTTGCATTTGAGGTGAAGCTGCCATGCTATTTGATTGTGATGTATTGGTTGATAACTGTGATGGTGGAGGTGTGGTACTATTACTACTACTATTGTTGTTATTGGATGAGGAAGGTATGGTGGGACCTCCTGTTGTGGATGGTGGAGGCGTTGTGGATGAAGATCGTTGTTGCATTTTTTTTGTATTTTACTTGTTGTTATGGGGGGAGATAAGAAAAAGCTATTTTGATGATGAAATCTCTTCTCTCTTTGATCAATGTTTTTGTTGCTGTTTCTGCGACGGGCAAGTTCCGACGTCGGGATGATGGACAGAGACACAAGATACAATGAATCTCTCTCATGGAGAAAGGAACCAGAAATTGAGTGTGACCTTGATGGAAATAGAATCGCATCTCTAGAATAACGATTCAATTTCCTACTAACCGATAACAGAATCCTTCCTCATTCAACAAAGTGGAGCTCGACTTGTCAGTACCCTTTGTTTCTTTTTCTTTCCAAAACAAACTCAACCAACCTATAGCCAAGTTAAGCCTTCACACCTGTTGTACACACAATCGTTCCAATATACTTTCATCCCCATTATCAATAATCATGAGACCCGTGACTAGCTCTGTAGATTGGTGTGAACCTAATTATCTCTATCCGAATACACCTGTTCTAAAATACGTTGCCGAACAGTTTAACACATGGTCCGCAATACTGTACCTGATTTTTGCCATGTTATACTTGTTCAATGCGTATCAGCTACAGAGAAAGCGAGTCATTGATTATGTGAGACCTAGGTTTATCATGAACTCGTTGGGGTTGTTAGTCGTTGGAATCGGCACCTTTCTGTTTCATGCGACTCTGTCGCGTGAGCATCAAATATTGGATGAGTTGTCAATGAATGTCGGCATCATTATCAATGTTTACATTTTGTTGAATGATGCACAGCCAGCTGTAGAGTCATCCTCGACTTCTAACCGTCGAACAATATCCTATGAAACATTTAGAAAGTTGACCCTTGCGTTGACTGCCGCGTTGATGTGCTTGATTATGATGTTGTACGACCAAACGAATCCACTCAAATTCAGAACAGTGTTTGGTGTCGTTACATTCTCTCTGGCGTTCTACTGTGTTTACAAGACATTCTATCACAATTCTCATGTCGCCAAGATGATCACGGAGGAGGAATCAAGGAGTTACACGGCAAAGAAACTTACACTGTTGAAGGGTATCTTCATCTTTGGACTCACAGGATTTGGCATGTGGTTAGTGGAGAGAACTCTGTGCTTTGAACCATTGAAACTTCATGCGTGGTGGCACTTCTTTACTGGTTTGGCAGCTTACTGTGGAATGTACATGAGTATGTTCTCATTTTACTATGACAGTGACGTCTTCTCAGGGAAAGCGCACCAGGATCGTGTTCGTTTGGAGTGGCATCTAGGTGTGTTCCCTTGGATACATGGAACATCCAATGAGCCTCCAGGCGGCATGGCAGTCGCAGGCAAAGTTGAATCAGCCAAAAAGCAAAAGTAATTCAACTCACATTCATCATACAATATTAAATAGTACATTCGCTTTACTCTATCAATACTTGCTCATAAATCTTGTTGGAATTAATAAAGTTGGTGCTGCCAATGAGAACAGATTTACCATAGAATGGTGATTCTTCGCCAGCAACTTGGTTATGGTATGATATCACCTTTCGCATATCACACACTTCTGCTGCTGTCACACCACCTACAACGAACAAGATAATTGATTGACAATCTTCAGAAATCAGTTTCCGTTTTGATTGGAAAAGAAGTCGACCAAACAGATTTTTGAGCAGGGATTTGTGGTGCTTAATATCAGGTATGGATGCATTATGATTTTCGTCTGATAATTGAGCAATAAATTGTTTCAGTAGTGGCTCATAGGATGTTTCCTTGTCTAATGCTGCACATTTGTTATTGTACCCAGACAGCGCTACATAAGTACTATCAATTTCTTCGACAGAGAGGTGTCTATTGAGTAGAGTCTTAGTTAGCATCCGTGAATATGGTATAAAGGTCAAAATGCAATACATACCTAAAGGTGCTCAAACTTCTTCTCTGTTCTTGCAGTAAATGAAGTTGAGTAAATATTCGTTCAATCACAAAATGTACCTGATGATTGATGCGAACGATATCATCGGGGTTGGAGTGATGTTGTACGATTGACGTTTTGGATGGTGACACCTTCGTGTTCGTACTTGTTTTACCGTGCTCATCATTATCGTCCCAATCATTATTCCAGTCATCATCCTCTTCGGATTCATCTTCGCTTTCCTCCTTCTTAATCTGTTTAGGCTTGTTGTCTTTCTTGCTCTTTTTCTCAGCAAAAGGATCGAAGTTTGAGAATTCATCATCCTCATCCTCATCCTCCTCTTCTTCATCTTCATCGCTACTTGGGATGTCACCCCAATCTTCGTCACTGTCATCATGGGTCACTTGAGGCTTTTTGTTGCCTTTGTTTGGTTGAACTGGTCGAACTTCTCGAATGTTTTGATTCTTTTGTACCTTTGGCAAAGTATCAGTCCGGTCTAAGAGTTCAATAAAAGTATTGTCAAATAATCCAGAGTCTACAATGCTAAGGGTCTTTTCCACAATTGCCTGGTGAAGGTTATTTCGAATGTCATCCTCTTGCAAGTCAGTGGCATTCATTGGGAGATACGAGTACGAAAGGATGAGTAATTTGACAATTTCTCTGAGGCTAGTGTTTCCCCTAGAGATGAGCTCCAAAATTGGAACTAATGCGTGTTGTGGCGCCTCCATTAATATAACTTGTTCGGTGCTCGATGAATAATTGTTTGGACCATTAATAATTTCATTGAGCACTGACAAAAACTGTACATATTCCATATTCTGAAGCACAATCGATGGATGCTTATCCAATAGGAAATCGAGTAAAATTTGAATTTGCTTCTCCTTTGGCTTAGTGGTATAGGATATCGTTTGTAAATCAGCTCGCGGAATCAGACTCGTTAGTTGACCAATCAACACTGAATAAACGTCCTTTGAAGAGTTATTCAGTAATGTTTGAATCGTCGATATAATATGAGGATTGTTGCTATGAATGAACTGATTCGTCTTGACGGTTGCTGCCACTGCATCGTTGAAAATCTTGTTCTTGAGTTTTTCTCCAATGCTAAACTCAACCCCTCTCTCATCTGTCAATTGTATCATCTTATCGATAATATTGTCAGAATGGATCATTGGAGAGACCAAGTCCAGTGTGCGATCAATCAGAAAGAGACAGGATTTTTGAGCAGAGGACGATTGAACATCTGCTTGACTCACCAACTGGTTCAAGTGATCAGCAATGTAATCTGAGCTTCTTCCCAGAGCATACAAATCAGCACTCAGATGCATTGCACTCAACACATTAAAGAGTGAATTTGCCATATGCATATACTGTTGATCGTTGGTGGAGTGAGGCCCTAGGGCTGATCGGTTGAGGTGATCCTCTGGTGATTTCGGAGTCAAACCAATATCAATCTCAGGAAACACGTGAGATGAATCAGGAATCAGGAACATGTCATTGGAAATGCTTGCGAAATTCACAGGAAAATGATTGACTTGAATCGTAGTAAATGCTTCTTCTTGTTCACTCACTTCTGATGTCACTCCATACCTCTCACACATCCATGATTGAATACTGGACTCCAAATCACTACAATAAACATTAACAAATTTGTCATTAAACACCTACTTGTCACAACCAATGAAGAAAAGTGGTAATGCTTTTGATTACATACGAATAAGTCATGTGATCCGAATCAATATTCGATTGATAATATTGCAAATACTCTGGTGAATGAGTCACAAACACTGTGACACTACGGAAATCATACATGAAGATGCTCTTGTGAATCGCTTGTTGAACCAATGGAGACAAATCAGTCACAAAATAAACGACTCGACGTTCCATGAGCGCCTTTTCCATTTCATCACAATGATGATCATTATCATTCTTATTCATATTGCTTGAGCGATTGTCATGCTTACTGGTGGTCATTCTCTTGTGATGCTTATTCTTACTTGTGTGATCATCATCTTCGTCATCATCTTCCCAATTGTTCCAATCATCATTATCATCTTCTTCATCATCATTGTCAACACCAAAAGTTGGATTCGATGGAATAGTAGATGATGATGACGATGATGGTTGTTTCAATGATTGAATCTTCATTTGATGGAAAAAACGTAAGCGATTCAATTGTTCAATGGATAACCACTCATCATCATCATCATTGTGCATCAATGATTGAATGGTTAGAATTGTGGTTCCATCTTGATCATCCTCATGAACACTATCACCAATTTGATTTTTGAAAAAGAGAGAAAAGGAATGATTCCAAAGAAAAAGCTTTGATTGGTTGTGATCGAGAAAGATGGCAGATTCACACAATAGGTGCTTGTGTGACTTGAGTTGTTCATGTGCCATTGTGATCAAGTCAGCAGCAACAACATTATGTTCATTCATCGTGGTGGTTCAATCGGTGATGATCTGTTTTTTTTTAGCTTTTTAGGGGAAATAATCTTTGGAGAAAGGAAAAGAATGAAGCAAACATTGGAAGCAATGGTTGTCTGAAGATCAAAGACCCTCAATGTTAAGGAGTCATTATTGGCAGAGCTCAAACAGTGAAGGAAGTAGCTGTAGTTTTGGCGTTATGCCAGGATTTCAATCGGTCAAACGAACATGCTTTCTAAAGGACCTTCAAAAGAGTCCATGCCCAATAATGACACTTTAAAGGGTATCCATTGGAAGGCACAAAACTTCTTTGGACTATATGGCCAGAAGTATTCCCACTTGCTCCTTTCAGAATACTCCGAATCACGGAGTTTTGCATCTTTCCGGCGTTTTTCGATGCAATCTGCTTCAGAAGTTCGACCGTCAAGGAATGGAGATATGAAATAGGCTCTTTGGGTTTTATATCTCCTCTGCGGTCTCTTGGTTAGCGAGGTATAAGAAATGAACAATTAGATTCGACTTCGCTCTCACAGAAGTTTGAAACAACCAACAGACAACAAAACCAATCAACCAAACTATAACAACAGACAATAATAGTTTGTAACACACAATTGTATAAAAAAATGGAACCTATCCCTCATCCACCAAGTGATTTCCTGTTGGGAAATGTTCGTATGATCGACCCTTCAGCACCCATCAAGAGCTTCACAGATATTGCCAAGGACTATGGCTCAATCTTCCAACTGGACATGATGCAACAACATCCCATCTTTGTTTGCTCTCAAGAATTGGCCGATGAAGTATGTGATGACAAACGATTTTCTAAAAAGATTGGTCGTGCCTTGAATCAAGTCAGAGACTTTGCCGGTGACGGTCTGTTTACTGCTCACTCAACAGAACCCAATTGGGCCATTGCTCATCGAATTTTGATGCCAGCATTCGGTCCAAAAGCCATTCAAGACATGTTTGGTCAAATGTATGACATTGCAGAACAAATGTGCGTCAAGTGGGAGCGATTAGGTGGCACTCATGTCATTGATATCGTTGATAACACCACACGACTCACATTGGACACTTTGGCGCTCTGTGCGTTCCATTATCGGTTCAACAGTTTTTACAATACGGACATGCATCCATTCGTAACTGCCATGTCAGAAGCCCTCGCAGAATCTCGTTCCAAAGCTCACAAGTTCAAGATTGTTGATTGGCTCATGATGAACACCAACCGAATCTATCGAGAGAATATTGAGCTGATGCACACAATTGCTGATGATTTAATCCGTGAGAGGAGAGAGAAGCCACAGGAGATCAATGATTTATTGAATCGAATGATATTGGGTGTGGATCCAATTTCAGGTCAATCTTTGAGTGATAATAACATTAGATATCAAATGGTGACATTCCTCATTGCAGGCCACGAAACTACCAGTGGTCTTCTCTCCTTTGCTCTACATGAATTGGTCAAGAATCCTGATGTTTTAAGACGTGCTCAACAGGAAGTTGATGACGTAATCGGAACTGAAACGATCAACATCAAACATTTACCAAAACTTGTGTATCTGGATCAAGTGTTGAAAGAGACTCTTCGATTGTGGCCAACTGCTCCTGCATTTTCTCTCGAGTGTCACAAGGAAGAAGTCATTGGTGGAAAGTATCTCATCAAGCCCGATGACACTGTGTTTGTTCTTTTGCCAGCATTGCACCGAGACCCAAAGGTATGGGGAGATGATGCAGACAAGTTTAACCCTGATAGAGTCAGTCCTGAAAAATTCGCTGCTCTCCCAAAGAATTCTTGGAAGCCATTCGGTAATGCAGCAAGAGCATGTATAGGAAGACCATTTGCTTGGCAAGAGGCTCTACTTGTCCTTGGTATGATTCTTCAAAGATTTGATATTATTGACCATGATCCACAGTATGAGCTCATTGTGAAGGAAACCCTCACAATGAAGCCTGATGGTCTATTCATGCGTATGAATACTCGGTCGAGTTGGAAGAACCGAAAGCAGAGTGCATCCAATATTGAGCATTCAGAAACCGCAGCACACGAAGCCAGTTCACCGCAACAACACTCCAATGTTGACTCAAAGTGTGGACCTCTTCTTGTTCTTTTTGGATCCAACAGTGGTACATGTGAATCATTTGCGCATCGCTTGTATGAAGATGCACAATCCAGAGGTTATGAAGCAAAAATTGCTCACTTGAATGCCTACTCTGGCCACTTACCACTTGAAACACCGGTAGTGATAGTTACTGCATCCTATGAAGGTTTGCCAACCGATGACGCCAAACAGTTTGTCACAGGGCTAGAACAAATTCCAGGTAGCACCCTGAAAGGAGTAAAGTACGCAGTGTTTGGTTGTGGACATACTGATTGGAGAGACACATATCAGCGTATACCAACATTCATCGACAGCAAGTTGGAAGAAACAGGAGCGACTAGACTTGTTTCAAGAGGTGAGAGCAATGCTGCTCAAGACATGTTTTATGACTTTGAATCATGGAGAAAGAAATTGTGGAGTGAACTCAACCCTGCTTCTGTCAGTGAAGAAGAACCAAAGGATTCTCTCAAGGTTGATGTTATCCGTGGCGTCAGAGATACTCTACTTCGTCTTCAAAACCTCAGATCTGGAGAGATTCTGGAGAATCGAGAGTTGGTTACCTCTCCACATATTCTAGGAGAAGTCTCTCGCTCAAAGAGACACATTGAAGTACGACTTCCAGACGGGATGAAATACAGAGAAGGAGATTATCTTGCTGTATTACCAGTCAATTCGATGAATACAGTGAACAAGGTTCTGCGCCAATTCAACCTCAGCCATGATGATCAAGTACTGCTCCAGAAGAACAGATTGTCTCAAACACAAGTGGCAATCCCAACTGATGTGCCAATTTCAGTTGTTGATTTGTTGTTAAACTATTTTGAGTTGTCTCAGCCAGCATCGAAGCACCAGATTTTGACACTTGTCAATCACACGGATGTGGAACAGGATAAGATGAAGATTTTAGATTTTGTTGGCTTAGACAAGATGCAAACGCCATCAGTTTTGGATATTCTGAACGAATTCAAAACTTGCAAACTTACATTGGCTGAATTCCTTGAAATTTCCACTCCCATGCGTGTTCGTCAATACTCCATCTCATCTTCTCCACTATGGTCAGGTGACAAATGTACGATTACTGTTGGAGTGTTGAGTGCTCCAGCTCAACATGGTGGCATGTATGAGGGCGTAGCATCCAACTTCCTGGCACACTGCCTGCCTGGAATGAAGGTTTCCATGATGGTCAGATCATCATCATTTAAACTTCCTGCAGATTCTTCGAAACCAATGATCATGATTTCTGCTGGCACTGGAATTGCCCCATTCCGTGGATTTATCCAACAACGAGCTGCTCTTCAGCAAAATGATCAAGTCCTTGGTGAAGCACTCCTCTTCCATGGTTGCAGAGATCCAGATCAAGATTTTCTGTACAAAGAAGAATTGGAACAGTGGAGCCAAAAGGGAGTAGTTCAATTGAGGCCTGTGTTCTCTAGAATTGAGAACACCAATGGCGTCAAGTATGTTCAACATCGCTTGTGGGAATGTCGAGATGAAGTTGGAGCTCTACTGTTGAAAGAAGCTCACATCTTTGTTTGTGGAGAAGGAGATCACATGGCACCAGATGTGAAGAAGGTTTTAATTGATATATATAAGGAAGTCACAAGTTGTACGCAAGAGGAAGCAGAGAGAAGAATGAGTTCAATGGACAATCGTTACTCTGTCGACGTTTTCGCATAAATATGTTCCTGGGTGTTCCAGGCACTTCTTATTATGTAGGAGCAATCCTTTACACCACCACTCTGTTTCACAAGTTTTTCGTCATTAGTGCGGCGTCTCTGAATGGCTCTATGAGATCCTCTTAAGGATTACTTAATTTTTCTCCACGGATAAGTCGAAGAGCAGAATTGAACATTCAACATCCACAAACTATTTCTGTAACTGCATTTCAAGAGTTGGAGAGCTTGACCCAACGTTCTGTACAGCGGAACCGAATTTTACCGCTATCTTCTACGGCTCAGAGATGCCGCGGATATCCAACTTGGAAACAAAAGCCAAATTGATGAATCTCCTCAAATTGATTCGACTCAACCGAACCACTTTGTGTCCTCTCGATAGCTCTCTACAATACGAATCCCTGTGTTGTCATATGAAGGTACTCAGAGTTCCACCACAAACGTTGAGTCATTGCTGCGGGAATGCCATTTGGAAGGAATGAACTCTTGAGGGATGGTCCAAAATCGGTAGGAAGTCAGTGCAACTGCGTGGTGTGTTGTAGCGACTACGATGAAGAATATTTCAACTCAATCTTGCCACGACAAAGCAACAACAACAACAATCAGCAACACACATGTTGAAAATAAAGACACACCCAAACCAGGAGGATGAATTTTCAGAAGCCTATCCAGATTCAAGTTCAGAAGGGAATGATGACGCAATTCAAGAGGAAAATCAACAATCTGGCAAGTTGATATCTTGCATCAGCTCAGTCAAAACAATGCTCATCGCAGCAGTCTTCTCCATGATGACTGGAATCATAATTGTTTCAGGTAAGTACTAAAGGAATTTCAATTCATCAAACAATCCAATTTCTATCAGGTTGAATAACATTGTAGCATTTTAGTGATCTGGATTGGTACTGTGGTCATTCTGGCGAATAGATCGGCCAGTAGACTTCAATCTGCAGCTTTTGATGGCATGAAGTATGCAATCGATCAGAGGCTGTCATCCTTGATGTCGTTGGCAGATCAACAAGCCTCTGTTATTGAGAGTGACGCAGTCGACGTCTCAGATTTTAAAACGATCAAGCGTCTAGTGTTTCATTCATTTCAGAAGGCATATTTTTCCATGAATGTAAGTAGTCCCGCATGATTATATCACAGAAGAGATTGCTAACAGATCCCTTCCTAGAACTATCTCTTCTCAACGTTGAGTGTAAATTCTACTACTACTAGCACGAGAGAGAACTTTATCACTTTTGCAACAACACCCACAACGCGACCAGGGACCTATATAGCACGGTTTTCTTGGGAAGATGTGACTCCACCAGGTTACGTGAATCTAACTCTTGCCAGTGCCAAAACAGGATCTTTGTTACCTCACTTGTTGTCTCGTACAGATCCAGTGACCCCGAACCTTGCCACAATACTGGCGGCCCAATCACCAAAATCAGGCCTTACTCCCTCGTACTTGGTGAATCCTACTTGTATACCTGGTAGAACTTGCTTGACTTTAATTACTCTATTCACTCCCGCATGGAGAAATGGGAGTATGGTAGGTGTATCAAGAGTTGGATATTTTTCAGAGAGCTTTTTGTCCATCTTAAGACCCCTAACAGACAACTCAGGAGTAACAATTCTATTCGAGAAAAGCACAGGAAGTCTTCTTACTGCAACGGATGGAACTCCTACTGTTGTTAGAGATGGTAACTCTACGATAAATCGTGTGGCTACACTCAATGATATTAACCATCGATTAATCAGTCCTTCACTCCATCAGATTCACAAAGTGGCTGGAATAGATTATGAGAAGTTTCCTGGGCAGTTCAATTCTTCTGGTTGGAGCACGATGACTTTCACACTCACGAGTTGGGATCGAAAGAAAATTCTAGTGAGTGCTGCCTTGAACAGAGAATATGGATGGGTTATGATGTATGTTGTCCCATCATCCGTCTTTTTTGCGCCTGCCGTACCCGGATTGATTTCTGCCATTGTTATCAGTGCTGTAATTGTTCTCATCGCATGCACGTTTGGAATAGTAATTTTACGAATTATCACAAAACCCCTAGGAATGATAGTTACCGAGCTTGATCTGGTGAGTACAATGGATTTGGATAGTATATTATCAAACATCTCTCAAAGTCCTTATTTGTATGAGATGAGATGCATTCATCTAAGTTTCATTGCCATGGTTCGGAAATTGAAACTCTATCGATCGTTCTTACCCTCTCATATACTAGCTAACTTAGATTCTAACAACGTCAACAACGAAATGGACATCGACGAGTCAACCAAAGGAGACACTCCATCAAGCCACCGTGGTTCAGTCAGAATTGGAGCATCTTCTAGCTCTTCGTATGAATCAGTACGAGTTATCTCCAAATTTAGCATATCTTTGGAGCAGCGGGAGGTGACCACATTTATGTTAAAGTTGCACAACCATTATCAGATCATCACAGCTCTAGGTGTGACTGATTTTGTTTTTCTGCATTCTCGCCTGAGCAATATTATCATTCGATATGCTAAGAGATTCAAGGGAGAGTTGCATGATTGCAAGGCCAATAAGTTCACTATTAACTGGAACACAAGCACGCAAGTGTCGGATCCTGCTCAACAAGCTCTGTTATGCGCTCTACATCTCAAGAAGGAAATTGATGTATTCTCACGAAATTTCTTCTCTCAAAAGGAAGCACCTGCTCCGAGAATATCGATAGCAATCGCTTCATCCCCTAGTACTTTTGTTGGAAATCTCGGGACAAATGATAGAAAATCTTATTCCATCTTCGGGTCTAGTGTTGACATTTGTAAATTGATTGAGCCCTTGAATGATGAGTATGGGACCTCCATTGTTTCCAATTGTTTACAACCTCGGGCTATAACTAGAAAGATTGATGAATTGTTATTGGATGAAAACTCTGTGAGCAATACTTATACAACGGTGCCAGTATATGAAGTAATCGATGAGAAGAAAGAAGTAGCTGATGAATGGATGTATGAAATGCAACACCAACAGAAAGACAACAGATACGCTCTCTATGAACAAGCATACTCTCTATATGAGAAGGGAAATATTGAGGAATCCATCCATACTCTTCACACGTACTTGGAAAGTTGCGTTGACCATACTGACTCGGTTGCTATTGCGCTGCTGTTGAAGTTAGAAGAGATGCAGAAAGTAGAGAAGACTTCGTGCATACGTTATGCTAAGAAGGCCATTAATCGCAGCAGAATCCAATACCAGTGATCAAAACAGCAATCCTCTGTTTCAAATAGAGTGGATCATATGCTCAGGAACTACGAGTTCAAGTGCTTTAGTTCGAACGGTGAATCTAGCAGGCAATGCTCCAATAACCTCGCCATCAGTCTCTACGAGCACTAAATCATTTTCATTCTTTTGAGCACACCTAGCCTCCAACGCCATGCACTTGTCTGCAAATATTTCCTTATGACCTATGTGGATGTGATCTCCTGTATAAATCTTGGTCAATATAGGGATATCTCGGATACCAATATCACCCAATCGGCAAACACTAAATAAACCATCCACAATACTCGAGTGAGGACATATTTTCAACCCATTGCCATAGGTACTTCCATTTCCAACAGCTGTTGCTTGGTGCAGTCGACATTCCACCTTGTCCTTGCCCTGCTCACCATCTAATCCAATGAATTGTATCTCAATCCATTTATTCGTATAGGTAAACTGTTTCCAAATGGCTTGAAATGAACTGTACAGAGCCTTATTCCAAAGATGACTCGCCGTATTGAGTTTATCGGTAATGTCTGCGCACACACCAAAACTCGCAATATTTACAAAGTATGATCGTTTCCTTGGTTGATCATCGCTCACCTTTTGAAATCGACCATTGTTCAATCGAACGACCGGAGTCGCTTCCACGTGTCCAAGATCAACCGATGTCACACAACCAGTTTCACTCAACACCTTGATCATTTCTTCATACTGGTCTTCATATTTTGTCTTTTTTCGATCCTGTGTCGTCGTCACTGATTTCTTCACCATTTGAATGTGAGAAGCAAAATCATCCGATGTACCTAGTGTGATCATTCCAACAGCAGGCCTATATGGACTCGTCTCTAGTGAACTAACTGGTGCATTCTCTAAATTATCATCATTAATATGCACTTGTTGTAGTTGTTCTTCAGCAAATTTAATGCCATTAATCACTTCACTCAATGTACCATCACCACCACATGCAACAACTAAATCACACTTTTCATGATACAATTGAATGGCACGATCAAATGCCCCACCCACCTTTTCAGTCGCTAGAATCGCATGAGTTCTCTGAGGACCAAAGTACAATTCAATGAGTGGCTTAATTTTGAGAAGGAACTCTGTTTCACATTTGCCCTTGTTTGCTTTGGGATTGTAGATGAAACCTACGCGAGTGAATTGATTGGCACGCAACATTTGTTTGTCTATTGTGTCACGCGTTATGATGTTCCGTTATTATGATAGGCTTTTTGGTTTTTGGTTTGGGAGGTCATAAGCCAAAAATACTGAGCTACCTTTTCGTTGTCTTTCTCCGCTTCGACATATCCTATCAATTTTTTTTCATTTCTTCTTTGATGAGAAAAGAACTTCTGGGGTATGCACAGACGCAGGCTTTTTTTTTGGTGGAACCAGAATGCAAGGTGTAGGGGAAAAGGGTGAAAATTAAAACATCCGCATCTTCCCCCGGAGATAACGAGCGATATTGTTTTATAATGGAATGTCCCGAGTATGCTGGTTCAGATTCACAAAAACGAGTTCAAAGTGATGAGATTCTTATTGTTCTTCTCTGCTAGCACATGTTTTTGTGTTCTCTTGTTGACGACTCTTGTGTCGTCATCGTTGCCTGTGACAAACCAGAAAAGAATTGCATCCTCCATGGTTTACATGACTCAAGTACTGCAAGTCATCAACTTTAATCCTTTGAGTGGAGACTTGCCTGAGATGAATGTTATTCCAGGAGAAGCAACAATGAGACCAATGCTGGACTTTGAGAGATCATCGTTTGATCGAACCAATTGGACGAGCTTGTTCGCAGGTGGTCTTTATTCAATGGCTATCGATCATGAGGGCACTTTATTTTCCTGGGGAAACCCTCTTGATCTCTCAAATATAGAAAGACAAGAACCATATCCTGTGTTGTATGAGACGAGTCTGAGACGATACTCTGTCAACTCTCCCATTGCTCAACTATCATGTGGTGATCGGCATGTTCTCATTTTGAAAAGGAATGGCGAGTTGTACTCTTGGGGCTCTAATAGGAATGGTCAATTGGGTGAGGGATCATCTAATGATAGAAAAGTCCCTGTTTATGTTGATTTAAGTCACGTTATTTTGAATGAAACGAGTACATGGTTGACTCAACTTGCAGCCGGCGTTTCTCATTCCCTAGCACTAACGAATGATGGGAAAATATTTGCTTGGGGGAGTAACAGTGGTGGAGAATTAGGAGACGGTACCACAGAAAATAAGCTGAGACCAGTATCTGTCGATTTGAGAGCACCAGAAGGTTCAATAGTCACTCATATTGGCGCTGGTGAGCATCATTCAGTGGCTTTAACGAATGATGGCAGAGTATTTTCCTGGGGAAGATTCCTTGGTCAGACAAGAACACGTCCCACACCTGTTTATATAAGTGATACTCTTCAGGGCAAGAACTTTATTCAAGTTTCCGTTGGAAACAAACACAATGTGGTATTGATGAGTGATTGCAAGGTATATACTTGGGGTAGTAATGAGCAAGGCCAACTTGGTTGGGGTAGTACATACAATGGTTATTTACCTAGGGAAGTGGGCGAAGATCTATCTGGAAAAGTTGTCACTCAAATTGCATGTGGCGCCTATCATACATTGGCTTTGACGAGTGATGGTATGTTGTTCAGTTGGGGCATGAATAGCGTTGGCCAACTGGGCGATGGAACATTCATTAATCGAGACAGACCGGTTGTTGTGAAAATTGATCACATTGTGTCCAATGGTTCATTCATAACTCAAATTGCATCAGGTGGAAATCATGCGATGCTATTGACAAGTAAAGGAAAGATTTATTCGTGGGGTCAGTTGGGAGATGTAACAAATGTTAGAAAAGAAACACCCACCGCTGTTGGTATCAAGGATGGACTGGATGGGAATATGATCACGCATCTTACAGCAAGATCGGGATTGCCGTTACAAGTCACTGATCAATTCGTTGCTTCCACGAAGAATGGCATTCTCTATTCCTGGGGAAGTAACTATATCGGGGAAGTTGGTGACGGAACTGAGATAGAGAAGCGGTATCCCGTGATGGTTGAGCAGAGTGTTATGTTGAGCAGACGATTCATTACGCGATACAACTTGGGTTTGTGGTTTACTGTGGCTATGTCAGATGACGGTGTATTGTTTGCTTGGGGTGCCAATAATTTCTCTGAGCTGGGAGATGGGTCAGATACGAGCAGATCACAACCTGTCTCTGCTCGAATGAATGGTGCATTGAGTGGGAAAACAATTTCACATGTTGATGCAGGTGTTGGGTATGTTGTCGTGATTGCAAATGATGACATGCTGTACTCTTGGGGAGTAAATAGTGTGGGTCAGCTTGGAGATACAACTGCTACGAACAGAGTGACTCCAGTCGCTGTTGATATGAAAGGGAATTTGGAAGGGAGGAAAATAACTCAAATTGCAACTGGTGATTATCATGTAGTTGTATTAACGAGTGATGGGGAGCTTTTTACTTGGGGATTGAATATAGGAATGGTTGGAAGCCACGGATCACGGTATAGTTCGGTTCCGGTTGCGGTTGAAATGGGTCGTTTGAAAGGCAAGAACGTCACCCATATTACAGCAGGTAACAAACACACAACCATTTTGACCAGTGATGGGCAGTTATTTTCTTGGGGTTTAACTGATTTTAGTGGTTCTGAATCTGTGAATCTTCCAGTGCTTTTGAGTATGAATGGTTTGTTGAAAGGAAGGATAGTATCTCAGTTTGCAGTGAATGACATTTCAATCCTTGCTCTGACCAACGATGGAAAATTAGCTTATTGGAATTCCCAACACAATTATTCAACATGGGTCAACACAGACAATGTAGATACGAAGCACAATATAACCAGTTTATTCATTGGCACCTTTTCAATCGGATTTCTTGGAGTAACTTGTGAGCAAGGATATTATGGCAATGACTGTGAGCTATTCGATTGCTTTGGAATACAATCCAAGAATGTGAGGAGTGCATGTTCGGGTAATGGAGTTTGTATTGATGCTGATGTGTGTGAATGCAATGAAGGTTACACTGGAACGAATTGCTTTTACCCTATTTGCTATGGACGGTCAAGCATCGAGAGGGATGTTTGCTCCTCACATGGAAAATGTGAAAAACCGAATAGTTGTGTTTGCCATCATGGATACATCGGTGATACATGCCTCCCAAACCTGAAACCTTTGTGGTCATTGTCGATTTTAGGGGTGCTGCTGTGTGCTTCTCTCATTCTGGCTGCCGTTGTGGCTGGAGTTCTCATCAAAAAGAGAAGACGAGAAGCGAGAATGAAATCAGAGCTGCGTGCCTGTTTGTTGGAAGAAATGAGTGAACTTGAACTCGACAAAAACATTGAGCGAGGAGATTTTTACATCAATATGAAGGAGATCAAGTTAATTAGTCGTATTTCTGAAGGAGCCTATGGAGTTGTATTCAAAGGAGAGTGGAGAAATAACTTGGTGGCAGTGAAGAAGATGAAGGTATCCGATGATGAATCATTTATCAAAGAAGTTTCAATTCTTCAAAGTCTGCGACACCCCAACATTCTCTACTTGTATGGTTATTCTTCAAATGAAGATGGAGATAAGTTCTTGATCACTCAATTTGCTGTGAATGGAAGTTTAGACAAAATGTTGCACAACGGAAATAGAGCATTAAGAAACTTTGGTATGAAAGTGAACATCTTGTGCCAGATTGCTGATACGATGGCTTACTTGCATGATAGGAGTCCTCGCATTGTACACAGAGATTTGAAGCCTCAAAATATATTGTTGGATGATAAGTTTAGTGTGAACATTTGTGATTTTGGTGTGAGCAAGGCAACTGACAGTTCTTTCACCATGGGAAAATCATATGGAACGATTGGTATGTTTTCATTCCCTCAAATTGTTTTGAATTAACAGATGAACTCACATATTACTTATGCCAGAATATTGTGCTCCAGAAATTTTGACTCATCAAGCGTATAATGAAAAGTGTGATGTTTTCAGTTTTGGCATTATCATGCATGAAATATTTACTTTATCGCCTCCATATCCACGATATGCAAACATATCTCTCTTCGCACTAGGAATGGATATCGTTAAAGGATTGAGGCCCGTCATACCGTTTGATCCTTCCAACGAGATATCATCAACAAATGACACACAAGCACTCATCGACTTTTTCTCTAAGAGCAACACGCAAAGTATTTTAACAACTCGAATACCGGCGGTTGCGCAAGCTTTTTACTCTCTCGCCACACGATGTTGGGATTCAGATCATACAAAAAGACCATCTTTTTCAGAGATTACAATGGAATTGAACGCCATATCAAAAGAATGTACAAAGTGAATCACGCTTCGTAAAACCGAAATCGAAATCTCCTTTTATCCCAAACAGAGAGTGCTGCGGCAATTTTTGCGGAAGAATTTGGCTTCTTAGGGGAACCGCAACCAAAAGAAGTTCGTTTTATCCGGATACCCAAAAGCTTTTTGAAGTTAGGTGACACTTGGCACAGCCACACAGCAACAAACCAAAACACAAGAACCAAATAACCATGAACAAGCATACGAATAAGACCGATCTAATTCAACAAATTAACCACAAGAAAACTCAATTCAAAGAACCAGTTGTCGCCTCATACTACAACGTTGTCAAGCTACTAAACGCTGAGAATGAGATCATTCAAGCCCAGAGCCAGCTTGATCAGCTCATTCTTGACTCAGGTACTACTGAAAGTGAAGAAGTTGACATGTTGAGAAACAAGATTGCCGAACTTCAATTGAAACATGACAAGATTCAACAGGTGATAAACAACGACATGGGCAGTGCTGTACCGATATTGTTCGAAACTTTAGATGCTTGCAAGTTGATTAAGAATGTTGACTGTGGTCATCCAGAGTACTCTTCTACTGTAGATGGTGAGTGCACGAGGTGCAAGCAGAAGGATGAAAAACTGAAACTAGCACGAAAGAAGATGATGGCTAAATGGGTGCAAACCATTGCTCCCCTCTCCAAATTCACTGTTCTATTCTTCTATCGTGGAACTTGGTGTGGCAATTGTCCATTGTATCTGAGACAGGTCAATGATTGTATGAAGGATATTCGCTCCATGGGTGGAGAAGTTTATGCCATCTGCTCTCAAGAACAACAATTTGTTGATCAGATGAAAGAAACTGCTGAATTAGATTTCGATCTGATCAGTGACACGAAATGTGAACTGGGAAAAAAGTATAACCTGAAGATCTCAAAGAAGGGAGGATATGCCTTCAAGGTAATGCAGCGAATTATCAGAAGTGCCCTAAAAACCTCAGATTTCTATGATTCCTCCCACGATGACGGAATCACACAGCCAGCAGTAGTTGTTCTTGACAACCAATCCAACATCATTTACAAGTGGGTGACACCTGCGTCGTTAAAGTCCGGTTATGGTATGTTTGATCGTATTGAGCCTGTTGAAGTCATGGATGTTCTCAAATTCCACTTCTCTCATACTGATTTGGTCACATCTGTTACCACCTACTGCTCTGAGAACAGTGCGCAAGTGTTTAGTATGACGATGGGTGATCCTACTCTCAGAGCCTTGTTTGCTCAGCATTTGAGAAATGAATTTTCTTCCGAATCTATCGAATTTTTGGATGAGGTTGAAGACTTCATCAAGTCACTAAACAAGAACAAGAATCTCGTGAAGAAAATGAAGGATAGAGAATACAGTATCTACTCAACATACATCCCAGAGCAAGCACCAAAAGAGTTGAATTTACCCCATGAGCTCCGAACCACAGTTTCGAAGGAGTTGAGTACAGAGCTTTCGCCAGAAGATCACGTCTTCAACGACGTTTCAGAATTTGTGAGGAGACTGCTGCAGTGTGACTCTTTCAGCAGGTTTGTGAAGAAAAGAATGTTTGTGGATGCAGCTGTCACACTAATCCCACAGATCATGAGTTTGAAACAGAGTTGTATTGCCTGTAAGAACGAATAAACAACATTTTTTCTCATCCTTAGTTTGTTAATTTAGTCCTGATTGGACATCTCCAATCAAAACGGATCCAATTCACTTTGGGTGGCACCGAAAAAGAACAAATATGACAACCACCCCGACACCCATTCCATCATATGTTATAGATGCAAAACAATGAACCGCTTCAAGCTCTCAAAGAAACTCATTCAAAACAGAACACTAGAAATTAGGAGGTGATGCAATTGAAAGATATTTCCATGTGTCGGGCAGATTGTTCAATGTCAGTCATTGCTTTCGGGCAAATGATCACAGTATTGTCATAACACGCTCACTCTCGACATATTTGGCTGTCCTCAGCGTGTTACTGATGCTTTCTCAAACCTCATTGGAGTTCATAAGCTACATGGCTTTATGTGGTCAAGTTACAGATAAAGCCTTCTCGTTTTTGACTACCTATCCTGAGGTAATCAACCTGCAGCATTTTCATACTTCTCTCGTATGGATACCAATGGGAGCGATTGTAACAATAAATTGAAGACCACATTACGAACGGAAATTGAGCCAAATCTCTACTGTAAAACCTTAAAAGGCCTAATTGTGAGCTTGGTGTTCAATACCAAGGCAATTGATTTTTCCGAGGAACACCCTATTCGTATTTTCCGAACACCCTTCGACTCCATTTGTCCATATGCCAGGAATTGGTCTCTTTGATGGCATTTTTCCAGAGTGTCACTGTCATTCGGAAACACCCTTTGGCCACACACCACGAATACCTTTACGCGTGATAATCCACACACAAGTACATCAACTTCCAAAGCTTTGCGCTATCGAACACACAGCAACAACCACACAACACCACAACCACTCCTCACTAACCTCTTATCGGATCGATGTTTCACAACCATCATCACTTCTACGCCGATTCTAACAACGGCACAGCCTCAGAAGAAGTGAACAACTCTTCTCACGTGTTCATCAGTGCCAATGCACTTTTTGTTGTAATGAGTTACTTTATTAGTGTTTTGGGCTCATTTACCGCCTTCCAAATGATCCATGAAACAAGGTATGCCGTTTCAAGGATCAAGAGACTGATATTCGTCATTTGTGCCTCCATCTCCATGAGTCTGTGTGCTATTTGGTCCATGCACTTTGTGGGTACTGTCTGTTTCAGCCATCGAAACAATGGGCAACGATTGAACATTACTTATAACGTTGCACTTACTGTCACGAGTGCCATTGTGCCATTTGTGGCCTGTTTTTTTGGATTCATCTGCACTACGATTCAATTATTTGTTCCAAAGTTTCGAATGTTGGCATGGTTTCCATTCTCCTTGTGTTGGACTGAGAATCCTCTCAGAAAGAGTGAAGCATCATCCTCTCATGACTCCACAATCATAGAGAATATAGAGGAGCGTATGCGAAGAAAAAAGGAAGGCCGACTCCGTAGACTAAAAAGATTTATGATTGCCAGTGTGATTGGTGATGAGTTCAGACCACATATTGCTCAGATTTTAATTGGAGCCCTGTTCGCAGCTGCCGGTATTTGTACGATGCATTACATTGGAATGCTTGCTACTCAAATTGAAGGCACAGTTCGAGTGTGGCATCCTGGTGTTATTGTTGCATCAGTTATCATTGCTTACTTGGCGTCCTGTGCAGCTCTGTGGATAGCTTTTGCTGTGAGAAATGAGTATCAGCAAATTCTGAGTTCATTGGTTGCTGGTGTGGCTGTTTCTGGAATGCACTACACTGGAATGGCCTCCGTCACTTACCATCATGTGGCCATAAAGAAGGGTAAACCTGGAGTTAGCATGTCTAACTATGATATGACGATGGTAGTTTCGATGCTTACATCTGCTACTTGCTTCCTCATGCTTATCATTGCATCATTCTCCAGTAGGAAACGATCTGGTGACTTGCGCAAATCAATGATGCAAATAGAACAAGAGAAGAGAAAGGTACAATCCTCGGTAGACCAATTGAATGATATGTTCAGTCGAATGGCATCAGAGGAGCACTTAACTCGTCGTATTCTCAATCTCATATCAGATGGAGTATGTGTGATTAACAGAAGAGGTCAAATCATGAAGGCGAATCAAGTGTTCGATCGTATCTGTGCTATCACAGATTCTGACTCTCGGGGAGAAGTTCAGCAGTATCTCGTGGGCGTGATGGATGTGGAGAGAGAGTTTTTCAAAGGCGAGCAAGATCAATCTCAAGTTACTATACGTCACCCATTCTCACAGTCTGAAAAGAAATTGCAAATAAGGAGTACTGTGGCAAATGATGATGGTCAGTACTGCATTCTCGTTTTCGAGGAGAACTCAGAAAAAGATTCATCCAACCAACAACTATTCTCCTTTGTGGAAGCAGATTATAACCGAGTATCGCTGCTCGACCAAAGTTTGATGGATCCAGAATTTCTCTCTCGTTTCAAATCCTTTTGTGAATTGGAGATGTGTGGCGAAAATCTGGAATTCCTAGACATGACCCAAAAGTACAAGAAGTGCGCGAATGTCTTGGATCGGATCGAAATTCAACGAGAAATCCTGAGCAATTTCGTGGAGCCAGGCTCTAAGAAACAGTTGAACTTGCCACTCAACATCCTCAGTCAATCATCCAGTCAAATAGAGCAGGCATACGGACAACTGGACTTGTTTGATTCCTTGGAGAAGCAAGTCAAAGTTATTCTTTCTGACAGTTACTTCCGGTTTACAAAATTGTGAGAGCAACCATTTTTTTCATAAAGAACTTTATTGTTTGTTCCTGTACATGATTGTTGCTTCTTGAATGCTTTCAATTCGTTGAGTGGACTCTACCGAAAAACATATTTTTACACTGGTATCAAAACCCCATTCAAACATTTAAAAAGATTTGGTTTGTAGCAAGCATTTCCACAAGTTAGTTGTCCTAATGGACAGAGCTGTCCATCAATACACGAGTAGATTTGGGATGAATAGCATGCAGTTCCACATCTGAGCTGGTTGACAGGACAGAGGAAATTTCCACTCAAACATGTATGAATAGATGGATTGTAGCAAGATGGTCCACATGATAAGGTCCCTGATGGACAGAGAACTCCCTGACTAGTGCAAGAGTACACCGAAGTGCTGTAGCATATTCCATTTCCATTTGCTAAATTGCAGCAGTTATTGTTAGGAGCTATGCACAATGGACATCTATTGCTGTCAGTAAACTTCAACACAAAATTATTAGTTGCAGCAGCAGTCAAAATGACGAAATTAAGTGTTCCAAAATTGAGTTGACCTCTGAGACCTCCCCCAACAACTATGGCTCCAGCTGTGTCCAGATTAAGAGAAATACCATAACTCAGACCACCAAGATCTGGACTATCACCGTTCACAATATAATCTACACCACCCGAGGGATTAAACCTAACCACCATTACCACGAAAAGTCCTGAACCAACATAATGATAAATAAAGCTGCCAAATTGGAATGTTCCTCCACTTGCTGCAGATGAATCTATCAGTCCTGTCATGTAGCATGTGCCCGCACTATTACAATCAATATCAGTACTTACTTGGACACTGACGCCTTGGGATGTAGTCATAAACAAGGGGGTGCCTGCTGAATTAAGCTTTGAAAAATAGTATGAAAATCCAGTTTCAGATGTGGCCACGAAAGATCCTAAGGATAGAGAATTCTGAAAACTTCCAGATATGTAGCAGTTTCCAGCAGTATCAATATGAACTCCTCCTCCTCTGACTAAATTGGTGGAGCTAAGTAATGTTAAATACTGAGGGACTTGAGCCGAATTGTATTTTACAACAAAAGCAGAAACTGTTCCAGATGAAACGATGATCGGCAATGCATCAACTTTCAAACTTCCTCTGAATGTACCAACAACACATGATTCTCCATTTGTATTGGTATCAATATTCACATCTGACATGGATGTTGTACTATCATCCGAAGAAGTTCCAGACAAAAAGCCAAGTGTAGACGTAAACTTGTAGAGGTAGAATGCTGATAAACTAGCAGTCAAAGTGGTAGTATCCACTCCAAAACTGACTGATACAGCGAACGGTCCAGCAGCATAGATATTATTCAATGAATCAATACTGAGTTTTGGTGGAGATGCAGTTCCAATTCTCTTAGCTACAGGTACTCCACTGGGATCAAGCTTAACTAAAAAGGTTGAACCCCCAATCAATGGACCAACTGTATTTGGGTCATTGGAGAAAATAGCGCTACCAGTGATAGATCCTGAGATAAATACATTTTGATTGTTATCAACAACAACTGATGATCCAATTACATTATCATCTGGGGCAGCTGTGATATACAGAGTCCACAAAAAGGCTCCAGCAGAACTAATTTTGACCACATACACACCAAAATGACCTCCGGAGAGAGGAGGTGATGCAGATCCAAAGTTGATAGAACTAGTATAGTGACCAATGATATATACATTACCTGAACGATCCACAGTTTGATCGTCTTGAGTAGCAGAGGAAATTTCAAAGTTTGGTAAGTTACCAGTGATCCACTGGTAACTCGAGGGATATGGTGCACTACTAACACACCAAATAATAATAATCAAATAGAATGCAATGAGTATTGATTTCATTTTGTTTGTTGGGATATTACTAGTAAATGAAAAAATTATACCTACTAACTCTGTAAGCAGCGATCTACATGGTGTTACGTGAATACAATTTTTGTAACTTGGATGACCTAAAATTTTCCTTTTTAACTCTTGAATAAAGGTTGTTTGGGTGCTAAAACAAGATTACCTTGATTTATTCTTTGTGCATGTCTGGCAGTCCAGACTTCAGTTTTCCACATCGGCTTGTTCTTTTGTCTGATCTTTGCCCAGACTCACCACTATCCCCAGCAGGGACAAATCAAAAACCCGATTGAAGGTTAAATCTCTCTCCAACACCTCATACGCTTCCATCCTTCCTGGATCATTGGCAAGTAATTGACCAAAGACTGTCCATGATTGTCCACCGATAGAATGGTTATTTTATCCCACCATTTCGATACCCTTCTCCAAGTCAACTTTCTTTACTGGCTTCTTCTTGTTCTTGACCACACACAGACCCATTAATGCAACAGTGACAGCAACACAACAGCTTAGTGCAAGACAGCCACCAACACCACCAACTACTCCACCGATGATGGCACTCTTTTTGCGGACCGAATTCTCTGTAGTTGGTAAGTCAAAAGATACGGTTACAGTGTACTCTGATGATTGATATGGACCATTGCTCACCCATGCAATAAAGCTTGGATTTTCTTGACTTCCGTCGTGCACAAACTGTATTTCACCCTTGTCAATCTGCAGTTGAGTAAATTGAGTGATAACGATATTGCGATCACTCGTCAACACAAATCTTCCATGCTGCACTTGACTGACCGTATAGACCAACTCACCAGGTGATGCGTCTCCATAACTGGCTTGGAAATGTGAGGAACCAAGCACAACCGTTTTTCCTGGTTTTACCGATAGCTGAAGAGTAACCAACCACGGCACTATGCGAAAATAAATGGTAGCTTCTTGTGGCGTTGTGCTCAAATAGCCATTGCTCACACTCACTTGATAGCTTGGTGCATTAAAACTACCATCATGCACCAACTGTATCTCACCGGCAATCACTGCTTGTTGAGTAAAGTTGGATATAGCAATGCCAGGTTGTGAAACTCGTTCAAACTGACAATATTCAACATTATTGACCATGAATAACAAGGTGTTGTTATCTATCATGTGATCGGAAGCACTCAATAAAGTGCTGTTCAGTATGATTGTTTCACTTTGATACACAGTTAAAGATTGTTGGTTGAGTGTGGAACCTGGATGCCATACTCCAGCAAACATCTGACCATAAATGCCAGTAGCACTTTGCCAACTGATGACAAAATTACCATCTTTTAGACCAGTGACGACAGGAAATTGCTGATTGCCAGTAGTATTCGTGTTCACTTGAAATTCTCTGCCCAGTTTGCTACCACTTGCATCGAATCGTTGAGCATAAACACCCAAATCATCGCCATCTTGCTTGTTACTCTGCCAAGTGACTACAAAGCCACCATCAGTCACACTTGCAACATTTGGATTCGTTTGAGCGTCAATGGTAAAAGTGTTGACCTGAAATTCACTCCCTTGAGCGACACCGGATGCAGTATATCGCTGCCCAAAGATACCATCACCATCTCCATCATGGATATTACTTTGCCACACAATCACAAATCCACCACCGCTAAGACCAGCAACAGCAGGAGAAATTTGATTGCCAGCTGTTCTAGTATTGACCCGAAACTCACCACCTTGCTCTTGGGCTATTTCATTGAAACGCTTGGCGTATATTCCATTTCCATCACCATCTTGACCAGTACTCTGCCAAACAGCAACATAACCTCCATCACTTAGACTGCAAATGTCTGCATTGGTCTGGTCACCAGCAGTGTAAGTATTAACAGGAATATCTTGCATCAAAGCTACACCACCATTGTCCATCCAGTGGCTCGCATATATACCATAACCATCTCCATCGTGAATGGTCGTTTCCCAGACAAATAGAAATCGATTGTTGGTCAAACTACCGGCCACGGCTGTTTTTCTCTTGTTGCCAGAATTATTCAAACTCACCATATGGTTGTTCCGGACAGTTCCACCAGTAGGTTTGTAGCCAGTGAATAGATTGACAAGATTCACATCCCAAGCGACAAAAAAGCTTCCAGTTTCCACGACTGCAATGGTTGGGTTGTCATTGTTCTTATTCCACGCACTGGTATTAACTTTTTCTTCTATACCTCGTCTTGTTCCATTACTGTAAAAGCGTTGGAAAAAAATATCACTATCTTTATTGGTCTGAATATTAGTCCATACGATAATAAAGTCTCCACTAGTAGCGAATGAGGCAATAGCAGGTGATTGTTGATCAGTAGCGATCGTATTGGAATTGACTCGAAATTCACTTTCCAAACGATAGTTAATAAACTCCAGTTCAGATCCCTGAATAGAACCTCCACTACAGAAAAACAACAGCAGCAATAGTAGCAACACAGGTAAACGGCGGTGTGAAATAATACGTCTTAAACCATTCATTTTTGCTGTTGTGGTGCTATTGTTTCGTTTGTGTGAATAAGGGAATGGCGTGTTGTAAACGTGACAAGGGATTCGTGGGAATTTAGAACCCGAAGGCCCTGATGTTCATTCCGAGCTCGGCCGAGACTTCGGGAAGTACCAAAACTGAACTTTCTGGGTGCGGTACAAAATACGAATATTGTTGCGCATTGCTGGAAGGAAATCTTGAATTTTTTTGTTGTCTCTCTGTAGCTATAGCCTCGAGCAAAACAGCTTTCCAATTACTTCAACGACCAAGAACAACCAACCTCGATTGATGTGTTATGATTGTTCTGTTATTGGGTGCATGGTATTTGACATAAAAAATAAACGTCGGTTTCTGTAAATTACAGGAGGCATAAAATTTTCCTGTCATTCCTTGATATAAAGTTCTTTTATTGAGTCACACAGTGCTCTGCCTTGACGGCTAATCGGTAACAAATTACCCTGTGTTTTCTCGGTGGTTAGGTTATGGGTCTATGGGTAGGTAGTGATGGATGCATTTCCTGTAGGCATTGTAAATAAATCCTGCGAGTGTTACGGAGATGTTGTCGAGTGTCCGTTTGATAAGGAAGCTTGTTTCTTTGAGGGTGAGGGCTTTCTTGAGTCCTGCGCTGAGGGTTTCGTTGAGTTTAGAGATGGTGCTGTTGTAGAAGATGCCTCTCCAATCTATAAGGGTGAGGTGTTGGTTCCTCTTCGGTCCAGTCTAGGGTGAGATCTACCTCGAAGTTTTCCATGCAGAGGCAGTTTTGTAGGTATTGTGCAGTAAGGAGCCTAAGTTCTTCAGTCCTTACACACTGTGTGATGATACGGGGCATGGTGGCTTCTTCTCCACATATACAGGTTTGAATTGTATTGCTTCCCGTTCTATCAGAAAGCATCCAGTCTTACTTTCATAAGGATGTTGCTAGCCTGGGGTCGATACAGGCTTGACCTCCAGTGGTTGAATGTGTAGGGGTGAATGTTGATCAATGAGGACGTTACGTATCCTTCTCTTGTGATGGAGTATTGGGATGTGCTGTGTCTGTACAGTTTTCGGAATGTCAGGATCACAGAAAAATCCATCCGTCCAGTAGTACTTATCTTGGTCCTCACGGAGTTTGTTTTGTTGTCGCACATCAATAGTATGTTAGAGTTATTAGGTGCCAGCCACAACTGCGGTTAAGGCTTCCGCCTGAGAGGAGGAGTTCACTTGCTGTCAAATGCCGCATCGGTCCAGCAGTGCTTTATCTGGGGGCGGATAAGTTCAGGTATTTGTTCAATGTTCCAAATGTCGGGGTTGAAATTCTTGATCGGGAGCGTCCAGATATTATTTCTTAGGCCCCCTAGGGAGGGGGTCTGAGAAATTTATTCAAATATTTATTCATAGGGGGTCTCTTGATCCCAATCCTAGTAGGAGAATTAATGTAACGTTCGAAAACGTGTTATTCAAATTTATTCAAAACAGGCAGGGAGGGGGTCAGAGGTGAATATAATATCTGGACGCTCCCATCCCTGGATTCATTTCGTGTGAGTTGTTAATGCCTATATATAAGCCCAGTTTGTTCATTTGTGTGGTGTATAGGTCAGTACGGTAATTTGACTGTTCCTGAGCTATTTTGTCTGTGCATAGGTTGTTGATGTGAGTGGTGATGGGTTCAGAGCAGCTCTGAAGACTGCTGTTTAGATTAGATAGAAGGGTGGTAGCTCGAACTATTAAAGCAACTATGTTTCCGTGTGTTAAGCCCAGACCATAACTTTCCTAACTCATGTGAAGGAAGTTAGAGGGCGTACGGAAATTGCAGTCTCTTCTCATTGTCTTCCTCATTTTCTTCGTGATGTTTTCTAGCACTTTATCGCCAACATCTCCCGGTGCCGAGAAATACCCTTAGCTTAGCAGGGAACTGAGCGGCAGTAACGGTTGACGGAGCGGCAGTAAAGCTGAATTGCATTAAATAAGTAACAATTTAAAAAGAACCGACAAGGCACCACATTTTCTTGAGAAACTTCCTCATGTTTGTCACTATCATTAAACTCCACCATATAGCGTCTGTTTGATTTAAACAAGGCATATACGGACCTCTTACTCATCTTCCCACTTTCAAATGATGAGAGATAATCATCATAATCGCTCAAGAACAGTTTTGCCATGAATCTAGCCGTCATCATCTCCTCTACACGAATCCATTTTTCATCCTCATCACCCATCCATACCACCTTATAGAATGTGTTTTGAGTGACATTATTTATAAAACTCGGTAACCTTTTGTCCAGTTTGGGTCGTCCCTTTCTTGTATTTTCAGACACATTTTTAGGCCTGCCAGGTTGACTACAATTATTTCCTGGACTCAGTAGTCCTGTTTGATACCGTTCCATGATACTAAAGATACCATCATGGAATTCATTAGCAGTTTTTGGAAGATCTTTTAACTCATGTTTAACTGCGAAGTAAATCAAACAAGCGTTAATATGCTTGCAGATTCTTGTGTGACTGAGGTAATCGTTGCATGTGCAACAGGTGTACTGTAAATTCACGCCATAATTATCAACCTTGAAGATGAATGGTCCTTCCAAGCTTTCTTGTACTCTGTTCTCAGAGAATATCGTCTTAGTTGGGTTGGGGTTGGGTTTGGGTTTGGGTTTGGGTTTGGGTTTGGGTTTGGGTTTGGGTTTGGGTTTGGGTTTGGGTTTGGGTTTGGGTTTGGGTTTGGGTTTGGGTTTGGGTTTGGGTTTGGGTTTGGGTTTGGGTTTGGGTTTGGGTTTGGGTTTGGGTTTGGGTTTGGGTTTGGGTTTGGGTTTGGGTTTGGGTTTGGGTTTGGGTTTGGGTTTGGGTTTGGGTTTGGGTTTGGGTTTGGGTTTGGGTTTGGGTTTGGGTTTGGGTTTGGGTTTGGGTTTGGGTTTGGGTTTGGGTTTGGGTTTGGGTTTGGGTTTGGGTTTGGGGGGGTTGGGTGGGGGGGTGTGGTGGGGGGGGGGGGGTGGGGTGGGGGTGTGGGGGTGGGGTTGGGGGGTGGGGGGGGGGGGGGGGGTGGGGTTGGGGGTGGGGGGGGGGGTGGGGGGGGGTGGGGGGGGGGGGGGGGGGGTTGGGGGGGGGGGGGGGGGGGGGGGGGGGGGGGGGGGGGGGGGGGGGGGGGGGGGGGGGGGGGGGGGGGGGGGGGGGGGGGGGGGGGGGGGGGGGGGGGGGGGGGGGGGGGGGGGGGGGTGGGGGGGGGGGGGGGGGGGGGGGGGGGGGGGGGGGGGGGGGGGGGGGGGGGGGGGGGGGGGGGGGGGGGGGGGGGGGGGGGGGGGGGGGGGGGGGGGGGGGGGGGGGGGGGGGGGGGGGGGGGGGGGGGGGGGGGGGGGGGGGGGGGGGGGGGGGTAGAAGGGGTTGGAGAGTTGAGAGAGATTTATTATTATTAGTAGGTGTGTTTTGTTGTGTTGTTAGGAGAGTTGAGATGTGGAATTTAAATTTAAATTTAAATTTAAATTTAAATGTAAATTTAAATTTATTAAATTTAA